>JAQJVL010001216.1:60928-230196 GCA_035578905.1 Stictocephala bisonia | reverse complement strand
CCGATGCCTAAGATTCTCAAGTGACGCTTTAGGCTGAGTTCCCCAATCAATTGGCCAAGATCTAAAATTGGGTCTATTTACATTGTGCAATGACAAGATCTAAGGCCTAACTTGGTAAGTATTCTATGTAATAATATCAGCACTAGCAGCGCAGTGCTGTAACCCAGCTACTTGAGGACAAAGTGTTGAGGAGATTGTAGGCGATAGGCTCTTTGCTCAGTCCTCTTAATACCAACACGTCGTCCACTCAATGGTTGCCATCGATGTAGACACTACTAGAGAAGTCTGGGGTGTCCATGTTGGATGGTAAAGGTTCAGATGTTGTGTAGGAAAGAGAAGTGAGTGTTAGGCTTGTCAGTTAGCTGAAAATCAGACCAACACTATGTAATTCGAATTCCATGTAAAGCTGTAGGTTCCTTAATTGCCCTTGCTAATGGGCTATTATTAAATAGATCTTTCTGAGGAACAGTCAACCTTAGTTAGCAACAATGACTACATTTGTTCATCTACACTCATTTGCCACTTAAATTCACCCATATCTTGATGATCAGTGTCTTACTAATGAATAATCATACTAATGGATACTAATAAGTAATCAGCACTGTATAGTGGTGAATTATAAAAAATTAATCTAGTTTTGTAACTAATCATTGAAATAGATGTTAATAAGTATTGCAAACTATGTAACGGCCCACCCATACCATACCCATACTATTCTCAGATATGTAACGCTGATACAACTTTGTGCATATTTTAAGATGAATGAGTTGAGTGTATATGACCTTTGTAGTCTGGTTAATGACTGACTTTGAATTATACTCAGAAAGGGACATTTTATTAAAACAATCCCAATAGCCAGGGCACCTAAGGGACCGGCAGCTTTTCATGGAATCTGATGCACATCGTATTGGTCTGATTTTCAGCTAATTAACAAGCCTGATATCCATTTCTCTCTCCTACACAACATCCAGACACTGACTACCATCTAACATGGACACTCTAGACTTCTCTAGAAGTGTCCCTCTGATAGCAACCACCACTGAGCGGATGCTATGTCAGTATAAGAGAACCAAGCATAGCAACTTTTGCCTACGATCTCCATAAAACTTTATATCAATGTAGCTGGGTTACAGCACAACGCCACTAGTGCTGACTACAATCTATATTTTGTTGGATACTGTAAACTACATTTTGTTGCAAATTACAATACGTTGATGGGTGTTACAAACTATACTTTGATAAATATTGGTGGTGATTATTAAATTAAATTGGTTGTTAACATAGTTGTTTAAAGTCCAATTGCCAACTTCATAAGCTACTGTCGGCATAGAAATGATGTGCACCCAAATTTGAAGGTTACTTTCTAAGATATTAAGAGGCCTCTGAAAAATCTAATCATACCAATATTTTACTCATTAAATTGTATGTTTTGACAAATGAATTTTTTAATTTTACTGTAAGTTTACATAATTTATATCCTAGTTTGAACAAAAAAGTACTGGAATTTAAACTAGTTTTCACTCTCATTTTTACACAGTTAATTTACACTGTCAAATTTACACTGTTATTACTAAAAAAAGTTATTTTAAATTGATTTAAAACCACTGCATTTACTTGCACATATGAAAACAATGTATCGTAATAATACATTTTATAAGGATTAAAACTTGACTAAGTAACTCATTTTAAGACGTCTAGAAGCCAAGAAAAAATGTTTTAGATAACTGATAGGAACTTTTTTTGTTGAAAAGTTAAAATGCTAAAATTTATAAAACTTACAGAAAAACATTCCTATTAACCATGTATTAAAATATAAATGTGATACAATAACAGTGTAAATTTTATGTACAGTGAAAACTAGTTAAAATTCTGGTACCTTTTTTGTTCAAATTAGGATAAAAAATATTAAAACTTATAGTAAAATTTAAAAATTCATATATCATAATGTACAATTAAAGAAGGAAAACAATGGTATGATTTGAATTTGTTAGGCCTTTTAGTTTCTTAGAAAGCAATCTTCAAACTTGGGTGCACATAATTTCTGCGGCTAAAGTAAGGTAATCAATTTTATCCCTATCATAGTCAAACATTTTTTTACAAGAATCAGCTGATAATCCCTGGTGTTAATTTATCATTAAGCTATTAATTAATGAAACTTTCTAAGGAATAGTTAGCTTTAGTTTGTAATAGACTACATTCAAACATGCACAATTATCAACACTTATTCGAAATCCATATTCCCTCATAATTTGATCAGCGTCTTAAATATAAATAACTGTATGTTAGATACTACACAATGTATTTGTTGGTCATGGTATGTTTGTTGTTATTGCAAGTTATTTTTAGTTGGGGACTTTTTAAATGCTTCAAATGTTTGAAAAAGAAAATACAAAGTGTTTAATTGTACAACAATTTAACAAACCTGAGCAAACTAACTTTAACATAACTTTCAAATAGTGGTAGTTATTATTATTATTAAATTTACAACCATACAATTTTATTATTTTTTTTTATTTACGTACGTTAAAGACTTAAGGCTGCAAGAGATCCCTAAAACAGTGAATTGTTGTAATAATCATAAATATTGTGAATTTGTTTTTTTACACACCCACAATATAGAATTTTTGAAAAAATTATCACATCAAGAAATTTAACTGTAAATCATTCGAGGTATTGTTAAGATTGGACATTCTTGCATGATAATTATGTTAGGTGCTTTGATTAATTTATTATGACTCACCCACCCACCTCTACAGGTACAATGGTATTGACTCATCTACACAACCCTACACGTACAATGGAATTGCCCCATCCACCCACCACTACATGTACATTGGCATTGACTCACCCACATTCCCCTACACGTACAATGGTATTGACCCTCCCCCCCACCCTTAAATGTCCAATGGTATTGACCCACCCACCCTACACGTACAATGGTATTGACCCACCCACCCTACACGTACAATGGTATTGAACCACCCGCCCACTCTCCACGTACAATGGTATTGACCCACCTGCCCACTAATACACGTACAATGGTATTGACCCACCTGCCCACTAATACACGTACAATGGTATTGACCCACCTGCCCACCCTACACGTACAATGGTATTGACCCACCTGCCCACTAATACACGTACAATGGTATTGACCCACCTGCCCACTAATACACATACAATGGTATTGACCCACCCGTCCACTAATACATGTACAATGTTATTGACCCACCCGTCCACCCCTATATGTACAATGTGGCATTGACTCACCCACATACCCCTACATGTACAATGGTATTAAGCCACCCGTCCACCCCTATATGTACAATGTGGCATTGACTCACCCACATACCCTTACATGTACAATGGTATTGACCCACCCGTCCACCCCTACATGTACAATGTGGCATTGACTCACCCACATACCCCTACATGTACAATGGTATTGACCCACCCGTCCACCCCTATATGTACAATGTGGCATTGACTCACCCACATACCCCTACATGTACAATGGTATTAAGCCACCCGTCCACCCCTATATGTACAATGTGGCATTGACTCACCCACATACCCCTACATGTACAATGGTATTAAGCCACCTGCCCGCCCTTACATGTAAAATGGTATTTTAATATCAATTTGAATATTAATTTGGAATTTGGAGATTAACAGAAGAGGTTAATTTAGATCTGGTAAAGACATGCTGATAAAATTTATATATTTTCAGGAAAGCATGAGATATTACATGAGGTGTGTTTAGCTAACTGAGCTCTATTTAAGTTCAGAAAAGTGCTTTTCTTAATAGCTCCTGTCTATATTGACAACCTTAATCTAGGTAATCTGGATTACATATTAAGAATACATTTTTCTAATATGATATATAATGACAGTGAATTTCCTATTTTATAAGGAAAAAAATTAAAACTCTACTCAATGAGAAGGGCTTGAAAAAAAACATGAAAATAGAGTAAATAACATTAACGTCAAAACTATTGAAAATTATTCATGAAATGTAGACTTTTCACCAAACCGTTAAACAAACTGTTTGACTGTCAACATGACAAGCCCTTGTATATGTCAGTAAACAGCAAGGTTAAGAGTCTGCAAGCATTACTCTGTTGAAGTTGGGAAATGAGTGTACTATTTGATCACCGAAACTTACATTTTATAACACACAGACTATTTCTGTAAAATGCATATACTTAGAAGAAAAAAATAAAACTGAACTGATGAAAAAAGTCATAAAAAATGAAGTTATGTATGTTTTGAAAACCATCATTTTAAAATTTCTAATTCCTTTATATTATTAAAACTCAAAATAATTCTCTTGAAATAATAATAATTCTTTATTGTTGTAAGACTTATACAGTAAAAGCACAGACATTGTCAATATTACTACAGATAATTGAGCCTAGTCAAATCCTTGTCAATAAAAACTAAATAAAACGGCATTGTACCTCGTTATATATATATAAAAGAAAAGATGAAGAGAATTAAAAACATCCTACCATAGCTCCAGTTGTAAAATGCATGGTACAACAACTAACAAAGATTAAATTTAGACATAGGCTATAACCAGAAACAATGTACCTAATTAATTACAGTAAAATAAAAAATATAAACAAACTTACAAAACATAAAAAGTGGTCCATATATTAAAAAGCAGTATCTTTAACACCAAAGAAATCATTCAGTGTATAAAATAGATTGATAAATAACCATGAATAAAATGTCTTTCTGAAAACATTTAATTTCTTAAATAAACTAAGAGATATATTAAGAATAAATAAACTCTAAGATAAGAGGCTGTTGAGTGATTTACTTATAATATATTAAATTTAATTGAGGTGTTCTCCTTTGCTCTGGTGTTGTAGTTATGAATACTATAGTTAAAATTTAAAATTTCTGAATATATATATATATATATATATATATATATATATATATATATATATATATTAACATAAAGTTAAAAATTAGGGCTACTTACGTATTTTTAGGATGTAATAAAATTCAAACTAAGTACCCTTAACATTTTTTATTAAAATTATTTCACACAACATATTTCAACTTAATGGTCATTTTCAATTGTAAATTAAATAATTAAATAATTAAATAAAGTATATAATTCTTTAAATAAAATTGTAAAACATAGTTTTTATAAATATTGATGAATATGGATAAGTTGGTGATATATATATTTTTTTTGTTTTAATAATAATTTTGAATGTTTTGAATCTTATCAAAAATTGGTTTGTATAATTGATTTGTGTGTTCAATATGTTCACTGGATTTTCTTGTTGTGCTAAATATATATGTAATTCTTCTGTTGCAATCATTTTCTTGCCCTTTTTCATAAAATTTAATATTTTCATGTTTTCTTCAATTGTTGTGTACGTGTGGTTTGTAGAGAGCAAGTGTTATATATATTTAGGATGTAATAACATTCAAACTGAGTACCCTTTAAATTTTTATTTAAATTATTTCACACGTTTCAACTTAATAGTAATTTTCAAGTGTAAATTAAATAAATTAAGTATATATTAATTCTTTAAATAAAAGTGTAAAACATGTGGTTTTTTTTAAATATTGATAAAAATGGATAAGTTGGTGATATTTTTTAATAATAATTTTGAATGTTTAGAATCTTATAAAAAATTGGGTTTGTACAATTGATTTGTGTGTTCAATATGTTCACTGGATTTTCTTGTTGGGCTAAATATATATGTAATTCTTCTGTTGCGTTCATTTTCTTGCCCTTTTTTCATAAAATTTCATATTTTCATGTTTTCTTCAATTTTTGTGTACGTGTGGTCTGTAGAGAGCAAGGGTTCAGCGAAGGTGGATTACATTATAGTTGTGGATTACATTATCTTCTGAGAGCTTGTATATGTTCTTGAAAGGGTGTTTTGAATGGTCTTTATTTTATTACATCCTAAAAATACGTAAGTAGCCCTAATATTTAACTTTATATTACTTTATATATAATAAACAAGCTATTAATTGATTGTATTCCAAACTGGTAAAAAGTGGCCAACAATGTTCTGAGTGGTGTGAATTAGATATTTTTCTAGGGGCCTTTTTTGTAACAAGAGCACCTCAGCAACCCTACTACAGTTGTCTAGCAGTAAAAGGCCATATCTAAGATAGACTGAAAATATGCAAAATAGACTATTCTGGTATAGGTATACAGATTGTAAGACATCTTAACAAATATAGATAATGTTTTAGTTCTCTGATCAATATGAGCGCCCCAAGGCAACTAGAGTCTAAAGTTATACCCAAAAATTTCTAATAGTATTTGTTTTTAATTTATCCTAAAATATGACTTTAATTTTGTTTTTATTCATTTAACTCATACTGTGATTATATATTAAATAACCCATTAAATCTTCAAAAGGTTTGTTTGAAAAAAAAACAAATCTATAATTTTGTAGTTAGCAAGAATAGTTTTTTACAACTTATACAATGCATCAAAATAAATCTATTGACGCACAACGATCATGTTAAGTTTATTTATTTGAACATATGGAACACCAAACTACTTTATTTTAAATGGCCGTGCTATTTTATGAACACATACTCGTTGTATAGTCATAATGCAAATTTTACATATGTACTATAGTTTAAATTCAAACAAAGCAACTTTTCCTTTTGTAATCGAGTTATATTATTCAGTTTACATTTAGTCTGAAAGGAACCCTAGAAGAACCTCAGCCTCACTTTTTACCCTCGTTCCACAATATGAACTTGTATATATAGTTCTGTTTAGTAGGAGAACTTCCTTAAGTAGAACCTCACATGATTGGTGGTTCCTATCTAATTACTGTGATGTCACTTTTTTTGTTTTTATTCTGCTTATTGTTTGTCAAGGAGAGATTGTACTCATAAAATTTAATTTGTTTTAACTGTTTAATACCAGGTTAACTGTTAAAACAAAAGATAACTATAGATAACTGTTTAAAAAAGATTTAATACTAGAATATTTATGTATGCTGTCTCAAGCTATTCAATAATACATAGAGTTAAACACAAAAATATAATTTTTCCTGACACCAAATCTCAAACAGTTCTATTCCGGGAGTGTAAGATAGAAGTGCTCTTCAATATTATTAAAAAAAATTAAATAGAAGAAGTGGAAGTATACAAGACCTCCAATTAGTGATGTGTTGAGTTAACTCGAATTAAGCCCTAACTCCACTCAACTCGAGTCATTTTAATTTCAACTCGAGTTGGACTATGAAATGGCATTGTATTGCTATTGTATCTGAAGGGGTCGAAAACCAACTCATACAAAGGTTGACGAAAGTTTCCAGCTCATTGCTTGGTTAGTTGATTCGAGTCAAAAACTGAACTCGCCCGAAGGTTGACGAGGACTTCCGACACGCCGACCAGTGAGTTCACTCGACTCGAGGTGTACGTTGAGTTGATTCTTAGTAAAACTCGAACCCCCCCGAAGATTGACAAGGACTTCCACCTCGTCGGCCGGTGAGTTGACTCGACTCGAGATGTTAGTTAAGTTGACTCAGAGTAAAACGAGTTAAACCCAAACTTGCCCGAGGTTTAACTAGGACTTCCAACTCGCCAGCTTCATCAACTCGACTTGAGGTGTTGGTTGAGTTGATTCAGACTAAAAGAGTCAAAACAGGACTGTCACTCAAAAGTTTGTGAGGAGTCCAGACTTGGCAGTAACATCCAGAATAAGTAGAGTTGAGCAATTTTTTTGGCATTTTTTTAATTACTCAATTAAATATGTTCAGTTCATTTTTCCATTTGAACGAGTAATATATTTTACTATTATATTTATTATGTTTGACCATTTATTTTAATTATATATATATTTTTATATATTTATATATATATTGTTTGTCGGCGAATACTTGGGATTGAGGAAAACGCCCGGTCTTTGACCAAAGTTTTGGACGCTTTCTCCGCCATTGTCTACATTCCACGGGACAAACCGTACTTCGTTTGTAAAACTAACTGAGTTAGTTTAATCGTTAGTGAATTTGTTAACTAGTTAAAGTTAAAAGTTAAACATCCCCAAAACTAACGAATAAGTTGAAAAGTTAACAGAAAAACTAACGATTGAACTTAATTGTTAATTATTTTTAATCATTAGTCCAAAGCCTGATATTTGGTTAGTCATAAATTGTTTCGTTTTTATTTTGTTTCCTATTATTGTATTATATAGCTATACTGTTAGGGTTAGGATAACATTAGATTTAGAGTTAAGGTTTAAGCTATTTATGTTTTTATATTAGTGTTTATATTTTGAAGAATTGGGATTTTTTATTTTAAATTAATATTATTTGCTCATGCGCATATTAAGATTTATTTGAAAAGAAGGAACCTCTAAAACAGGCATTGCCTTAGGAGGTCCTAGTATTTTCTTGAAATATGTAATTTATGAAAGGTTTTGTTCTAGTAGTATAAGTTTTATTTTGTTAACAGAGAATTAAGAAAAAACCTTTTTATGTTTGAATGTAATTATATGTATTTTATGTATATATTTCGAGAAAATAAATATATTCTTATTATTCTTATATATTGCTTTTTTATATTTCACTGTCACGTTTTTGAGCATTATATTGTACCTCTACTAAAATTCAATATTCAAAGTTTACAAATATTAAAGGTTTTATTTAGTCTTTATTCTATCATTCAAATAAAACATGCTCAAGCTAGTTTATTATCTTAATATTGTCTCATTTTTGTTTATCTATTTATACTTTAATCTTATTCAATGACAAGTTTACCTTGCTTCTGTAAAAATGCAGGCTGAATCGAGTCTTGACTCGAATCACAACTGGAGTTGGCTTGGTACGCGAGTCGAGTCACTCAACTCAAGATATACTTGACTCATCACATCACTACCTCCAATGTCTGATACAAAACAAGTTGCGTGCATGGTTACCATATATGGGATGTGGCAAGTGACGGAAGGTCAGTGACAATACGGAAGCGGTGTGGTCAGTTTAAGTTAGTTTTGGCAAGAGTGAAGATAAAATAACGTGGAAGTGCTGGCTGGAGTAGGAAGTTACTTGAAATTCTCATATAAAATCAAGAATTTCTAAATTTTTATCATTCGATAATGTTTGATAGTGTTTCTAAATTTGTATAGTTCCATAATGTTTGATGTTTAATTAATGCAACGCATGCTCTTGTAACTCAACATGATGACACTCTAAAAACAGAAAGTAGACTTGCACTTTATCTAGCCATCCTCAATAATTATTTTAGAAGCTGGAAGCTAAAACCCAATCCAACAAGAAGTAGCATGGCTTCCAGTGCTCTGTAACATAGCTCTTCTAGATATAAAACACAAAGAGGCACTTCTCAGAGAGTTTAAAAAGGTCATATCTACTCAGAATCTCCCCATTTTGCAAGATATCACACACAACATGCAGAAAGACTTAAAACACCTCTTTGACTAGCTTCCCAGTTATTATCAAACAATATTTTTCCAAAAACCAACTAAGCATTGCCTTAGAATACGTTTGACGGTTGAAACAAGTTTCTGGTATCAGACCCCATGACCGTTATCAGAGGAATGAACCTTCCTTGTAAGGAATTTGCTATGTTGAGTCGCTTTCGTATGGGTGTGGAAGAAGATGAAACTAATGGAAATATAAGTGGTGAATAGCAAATGATCAGTCACTTGCAGAGTTGAAGTTCAAACTTTGGATTGCATAGTTACTGAATGCTCAATGCCTTCTTTTCAGGGGGATTTAGCTGGTCATCATTCAATCGAGAAGCAGTCATCAAATTTTTTTAGACTAATAGTGATTCGTATAGAGAAATACCAAAGATAATATATGAATAAATGTGTGTATAATATATAATAATAATTAAAATTTGTTTATTTTCCTTAGATTTGAACACATGAATTTTTATCAAATCAGTAACAAATCAACTAAAATAAAGTTGAACATCTTCCTCATCCTCAGGACCCGACCATAATCAAAACTAAAAATGCATCTACTTCAAAAACTTACAAATATTACAACTGACGTATAGTAGTAGCAATAGTTGAGTGGAAAACGAATGTGTAACATTCGTTTTGTGCTTTACAGTGCCTATAAGTAGAATGAAGCATCGTACACTTACCATTCAAGCTTTGTTGTATTGGTTATAGTATGCGTAGTAAAATAAGCTACCGTTAAATATTGTGCACCTAGTGGTTCAGTTTTTAGCTTATTATGCTTGAGCCTAATAATGTAAAGGTAAACCGCGGAGGGGGCTAGTTACTCATGCTCAACTGATGTTCGGCCGCACAATAGGGATGTTTTGACAGCTGAGAGTTTACTGCAGGCCCAACAAGCTTGCAATTTTCCACTCAACTATTGCAACTACTATACATCACTTGAAAGTATTGTTAATCCTAACACATTGCTCACAATCTGCAAATAACTCTTAGGGCGGTTCGGGCGGCTTTAGTGACAACTAAATTCCACTCAAAGCGCTGACTGTACGTCTGATTGCGATCTACTTATACACAAGTAGTCCACCTCTTTCCCTCCCCTTGGGATGGGTGGGGTATAATTGCAGGAAGTCCTTTTAGCGTGATTCTTCGGGTGCGGGTCTGGGTCTCACTGTATGTGTGCGTAGCGATTGGATTGTAATATAACAAGCGGAAAAAAGTACATCCAAAAGTTGATTATATAAAGTTAGTCAACTTTGTTAATTGTGTGATATTAAAAAGCATAAGATGCCAAAAACAACATGGTATTTCTCATCGTAATAAAATAAAAGCAAACATATATATCAATTATTTAAAATCTAATTTGCAGTAAAATTACGTAATTTAAAAAAGCTGAAGTCCTGTGAGGGTCTGTTTTTTAAATTTGGGAATAGTCGGCTTAATTATGTATGTACCAAGAAAGCCCAAATTTGCATTTTTGAGGTGATGTATTTATAACTATAAACACAATATTAATGAAATAATTACTTGGGAGGAGTTTAATAGCTGATATAGTCATTGAAATAAAAAAAATCCAAAATTGTTTGACCAAACAGCCTTAAACCAGAGAAAAACTGGCCGTCTGATGCCATAGTTGATAAGTTTTTGTAATAAAATATCATCGCCGAGCTGTAGGTGGGCGGGTGGGAGAATCCTGTATATACCCAAACAGTAACCCCGTCCCCATACACGTACAGTGGCATTGACCCACCGGCCCAATCACACACGTACAGTGGTATTGACCCACCCACACACGTACAGTGGTATGACCTACCCACACACGTACAGTGATATTGACACACCCGCCCACCCACACACACACGTACAGTGGAATTAACCCACTCACCTACCCATACATGTATAGTGGAATTGACTTTTTTATTTTTATTTATTCCACAACAAACTCTTCCTATCAAACTTAAAAAAGCTTCAGGAAACTTATTCAGTGTTCATGCTTCTTCTGAATCCAAACTGGTTAGGACAAAAAATGTATGTTCATGTTATTAATTTGTATTTCATTATTGTTCCTCAATTATTTTAGAAAAACTGAAAGAAGAGATATTGGACGATAATTACAACAAATTAAAAGAGTTATTTTTATGGATTAGAATACCTATAGCTTGTTTCAGTTTTGCAGGAAAGACTCCAGTGTTGACTTATATTAATAATAAGTTCTAAGATCCTTTTACCATTACTATATCGACTTGATTCAATTGTACGTGGGAATTCATTTTATTTATGCAATTAAGAATATTAAATTCTATATGTCTTGTTTTGGTTGTGCTCAAAATTAAATTATTTTCTTCAAAAAATGTATTTCAATTGGTTAGACTAAAAATTCAGATATTTTAATATCCTTCTGGTCACAGAGGAATAGCAGAGGCTCCAATTTGGATCATTAAGGTACTCTGCAAGAACTTCATTTCAGTTGAAACAGCTTTGTCGTCTCTGGGATAACCTCGCCTTCCTCTATATTGGTTTTCATTTTGTATTTCATTCCATCTTTCCTGTCTTCTTCATTTTCTGCTTTGAATTCTTCTGAAGTATGTGTAGGCTAAAGGAAAATTAGGTAAGTGTTTGTAAATTTTGCTGTTAATTACTAATCACCGGCTGTTCATTTGTCATTGGGCTATTAATCAATGACACTTTCTAAGGAATAGTCGGCCTTAGTTTGTAACAATGACTACATTCGCTCATCTACACTCACCACACTCATTCGAAATCCATATTCACCCATATCTTGACGATCGGCGTGTTATAAATAAATAGTTTGGCTAAAATATTGTTTATTGTCATCTTTTGTATTTGTTTCAATTCGTAATAATTATTGATAGCGCTTTTCCCCATTTTTAATCAATTGTTTTAACAGAAGTAGGTTAGGCACACAGGTGCCGAATTTTAAATGTAGTTTCTATGATTGTAATCTTATTTTGTATTGTTAATATCATGTTATGGTGATTTAATTTTCTGCAACCTAACTTTTTCATCAGTATCTTTGTGAACTTTACTTGCTACACCTAGCCAACTCTTCAGGCTTTCGCCTGACCTTACATGTTTGGAATTGTTAAAATAATTTCTTGTGATATAAATGTTGTTTGTATAATCCATGTTTCTAATTACTGATTTTTTTTTTTAAACTTGTAAACTTTTGTACTGTACATTTTAGTTCAAATATTTTTTTGGGTTAATTACTAGTTTAGAGCAGCCTTTGTTAAACATACATTATTTTGTGATTTAAAAAAATTAAATATTCTTCCATCCAGGCAGCTGCTCTGTTTCAATGTTGTATCTCTCTCTGTGTGTGTGTGTGTGTGTGTATATATATATATATTACTCTCTCTCTAATATATTTTTTTTTATGCATTCTCCCATGTGTGGGGCTGAACTAATTTTGTGTGTGTTAAGGTTTCCTTAGGCTTCCAGCTCCAAGGTTTTGGGAGGGGGGAACGTCGCCTGCTTTTACTTCCACCTTGATGTTGTCGGAGGACGCAGTGGAGGACCTACAGGCTTGGCTGACCACTAGGCCTTCTTTACAGTCTAGAGGGATCAGCCACCTACACCTACCTTCCTCACTGTGATTTTGACTGTTTCTTCAGGCAGAAGACATTTGTACGCAGGTGACATCCACTCCTTTTTTATTCTTGTACCTTTTGACCTCCATCTGGGACAATTTGCATGTTTGAAGTGCCGAAGGGATATTTTTTGTATGTGTTTTAGGGTGAAACAGTTGTTCTGTGGGGACTTTGTGTTGAAGGGTGGGCTTGATTTTGTAATTTTGTTCTTAAACAGCAAGATACTCGGGAAATGTTGTTTTTAGTACTTCCATTAGGAGCCACCCTGTCTCACCAGCAGTATTCAATGGAAATATTAACCTTAACCTTTTTGCTTTATTTTTTAATGATTCCAAATTGGCCAATATCTATACTTTTGGCCTCATCTATAGTTTTGAAGGCCCCAGAGTTTACGCTGCCTTCGTTAATTTTCATTTTGTAGTCGATTAATTTGTTATTTATTGATATATCTAGTATTTACTCACTTTTAGTTTCCTTCTATGTTTGACATTTGTAGCTATTAGATTGCTTAATATATTTATATATATAAAAAGAACAACACTTAGCAATCCTTTTTTGGTGTTTCCAATGTTCAAAATCGATTTCTGTCTCGAAAGACCATCATCAGTTGAAAATAGAATACAAATAGGGTTATAAATATATTTAACTTTAACACATCCTTCTATGTGTTACCTTTTTCAGATGTTTATCATGTTTTATTTTTGTTTTATGTTATATTGTATTTAATTTATTTTTGTTAGTTGTTATTTAGGTTATTATTTTATTATATTTTTAGGGTTCAGTTGCTTGTTAGGACTAAAATTACTTTTTAACTCTGAAGCAGGCAACAGCCTAATTTTTATATTATTATTAAAATAATTTTAAAAATATTTGAAATAAACTATATTTTAGCCACAACTTGTGTTGTGTGTCTTCCTGAGTCCAGTGCCTTCCACCCACCCTTAGTAGAGCCTAGCTTCAGATGCTTTTTACAAGGGTGGGTTCCAAAATGTACTTTATTGTGAAGTTGTTTTTGTTATTTAGGTGAGCAATTTAAACATTTTGTTGTCTATTTTGATGCACAATCTAAACCAGTTATATTCCTTTTCTGGTTTATAACTTGAGCTTAATAACATGTGCTTTATAACATGTTATAAAGCACTGTTAAACAAAACAAGAAAAAAATATATTTATCATTTTTGAACTGACATATAGGTAAAGACATCTGTCACATCAAAGCTTATTATCTTGTCAATGTCAATTGGTTTTGTATTTGCAGTTGCTTGATTCAATTTTTATTGCATAATCGTATTACAATGCTCAGAAGTATGTTAGACATTTTCTTGGACTGGAGGAACATCTAGTTTATGAACTTTTGAGAAGCCAAATAAGAATTGAGAATTTTGGAATAATAGGGATTGAGCCTTATTAGTTTCTCTAAAAAAGTCTGTTTTCTAACGTTGTTAGTCTTTAAGTTCGCCTCTAGTTTAGCAAGTAAGTCAAATATGGTCACTTTGGACAAAATTTGAAAAAAGGCTGTTATCTGATATTGTTAGTCTTTAAGTTCAAGATTTTCAGTGTGATCTTAGGACATCAAAGCACATGTTCTCAAAAAGTTTACAATCCTTGAACAATTCTAAACTGTCTAATTAAATATATATAATTGTATTTAAAGTTTAGCTATAACAAATGTGTAAGTATTAAGCTATAATCTTTTACCGATATACTACACTAAAACATTACAACTATAGGATTGATAGTCTTTAGTTTATTAAATTTTAACTGGCTTTGGATTACCATAAAACAAACAAATCTAACTTCAATCACATAAGAAAGTATTTATTTGACAACTCAGATGTAATATTATTACTTAAATTACAATTACATTATCTTTTAAGCTGAGACTGTAGGAAGTTTCACACTAAGTGAGTTTGATCCAATAGACATGCCTCCTGTGGAACCAGACTTCGAGTTAGCTCCAACCATTCCTTTTATACCTTGAAGCGCAGATGAGGATAACTCTCCCACTAAATTGGCGCCCATGTTCACACCTCCAGTTCCCATTTGTACTCCTTGATGTCCCATTTCCAATGCTGATCCAACCATGTTTTCCACTGCCTTCAAAGTTCCTGAATGGCCACCCGCATTACCTACCAAACCTTTCACTGTGTCTTTCACTGCACTAGATGTATGTTCTACTATACTGGATGCCTGTTTGGCACCTTCAGCTCCCATTTGCACTCCTTGATTGACCATGTCCATTCCTGCTCCAACCATGTTACCCATTGTTTTCATGACTCCTTCATTGTGACCATTTACATCATAAGTGTAGCCTGAACCTGAATTACTTCCACTTTTACCAGTCTTATGGGTGATGGTGGTAGAAGCAGAATGACCTCCAGGTACATTATATGAGCTGGATACACTATCACCCAAATTACCCATCATACCTTTCACTGTATCCTTCACTACAGTAGATGTTTGTCCCAGCATTTCAGGGCCAACTTTTGCCAATTTAGCTCCCAATTGAACTCCTTGATTAGCCATGTCCATTCCTGCTCCAACCACGTTTCCCATTGCTTTCATGACTCCTGAATTGTGACCGTTTACATCATAAGTGTAGCCTGATCCTGAATTACCGTCATTTTTACCAGTCTTATAGGTGATAGTGGTAGAAGCAGACTGGCCTCCAGGTACATTGTATGAACTGGATACACTATCGCCCAAATTACCCATCATACCTTTCACTGTGTCCTTCACTACAGTAGATGTTTGTCCCAGCATTTCGGGGCCAACTTTTGCCAATTTAGCTCCCCATTGAAATCCTCCATCAGCCATGTCCATTCCTGCTCCAACCACGTTTCCCATTGCTTTCATGACTCCTGAATTCAGACCATTTACATCATAATTGTAGCCTGATCCTGAATTGCCCCCATTTGCACCTTTACCAGATTTATAAGTGACGGTGGTAGTTGCTGGTTGACTCCCTGGCATGTTATATGAACCGGAAATGCTATCCCCAATTTTTCCCATCATACCTTTCACTGTGTCCTTCACTACAGTAGATGTTTTTCCTAGCATTTCAGGGCCAACTTTTGCTATGTGGTTTCCCAATTGAAATCCTTGATCAGCCATGTCCATTCCTGCTCCAACCATGTTTCCCATTGCTTTCAAGACTCCTGAATTCAGACCATTTACATCATAAGTGTATTCAGATCCTGAATTGCCTCCTTTACCAGATTTATAAGTGACGGTGGTAGTTCCTGATTGACTCCCTGGCATGTTGTATGAACCGGAAATACTATCTCCCATTTTACCCATAAAATCTTTCACAGTGTCCTTCACTACAGTAGATGTTTGTCCCAGCATTTCAGGGCCAACTTTTGCCAATTTAGCTTTCCATTGAACTCCTTGATCAGCCATGTCCATTCCTCTTCCAACCATGTTTTCCACTGATTTCAAGACTCCTGAATTCAGACCATTTCCATCATAAGTGTAGTCTGATCCTGAATGGCCCCCATTTGTACCCTTACCAGATTTATAAGTGACAGTGGTAGTTCCTGACTGACTCCCTGGCATGTTATATGAACCGGAAATACTATCCCCAATTTTTCCTATCATACCTTTCACTGTGTCCTTCACTAAAGTAGATGTTTTTCCTAGCATTTCAGGGCCAACTTTTGCTATGTGCTTTCCTAATTGAACTCCTTGATCAGTTATGTCCATTCCTGCTCCAATAATTTTCCCCATTGTTTTTAGAACTGTTGTGCTTGGTGTTTTCATATTCAATGTGTAGTCATTACCTGTAGTTAGCCCTTGACTTTTGTATTCACCATTCCAGCTTGGAAGAGAATTTCCTAAATTCTTGATTACATTCTGACCAATTTCACTTCCTATATTAATTGCCCGTTTGGCACTATCATAACCTACATCCGTAACTAGCTTCGTCAAATCTACACCTTCATTTTGTAGATAGTTCATAGTTCTTAGAATGTCTGTGCTTGGTATATCCACACCATAATGGGTACCTGAACTTTTGCTGGTTGAACTGTGTGTGGTTCTATCAGAAGTATCAGAACCACCAGACCCAAAGTTAACACTAGATTCCCAATCATTAGAGCCACCTATATTTTCATTAATAGATTGTTTTAGTCCAGAAGCAATCTGACTTGTAGCATCTAGAGGAATTTTCAATGCATTGCTCATCCCGTTTAGGCCATTGCTGACAGCATTCAATCCTCCAGCTATTCCACTTCTCATGGCTCCTAACTCAGCTTTCTTTAGCTGAAGGCCCAAATTCACACCTGCACCAGCCATGTCAGCCATATTGCCTATAGCACCCAATACACCACTTCCACCTCCACTTCCACCACTGATGCCATTACCACCTCCTCCTGATGAGCCTAGGGATAGCGCACCCCCACCTCCACCTAGAGAAAATCCGCCTCTACCAAGGGACAATCCAAAGCCCTGTGGTACACACCAAATCCCCTGCAAAACGAAAACAAGATCATTACCAAACCATTCTTTCTAAAAATTGTAGACTAATAAGTTTAACATATTATCAGATAGGTATAAAGGATATTTAGTTTTATGCAAAGTTTCATTACTTCATACTGTAATATGCACTTACATTTCAGATACTGATTAGGTGCATTTAATAAATACAAGTTCAAAGACTGATGAGGACTTTTAACAAATAAGAAATTTATATACTAAGAGGCTCTCAGTTTAGCTTGTGTGTTGTGTCTAGTTGGTACACCTGATTGGTGATGGTATTTATATACTAAGAGGCTCTCAGTTTAGCTTGTGTGTTGTGTCTAGTTGGTACACCTGATTGGTGATGGTATTTATATACTAAGAGGCTCTCAGTTTAGCTTGTGTGTTGTGTCTAGTTGGTACACCTGATTGGTGATGGTATTTATATACTAAGAGGCTCTCAGTTTAGCTTGTGTGTTGTGTCTAGTTGGTACACCTGATTGGTGATGGTATTTATATACTAAGAGGCTCTCAGTTTAGCTTGTGTGTTGTGTCTAGTTGGTACACCTGATTGGTGATGGTATTTATATACTAAGAGGCTCTCAGTTTAGCTTGTGTGTTGTGTCTAGTTGGTACACCTGATTGGTGATGGTATTTATATACTAAGAGGCTCTCAGTTTAGCTTGTGTGTTGTGTCTAGTTGGTACACCTGATTGGTGATGGTATTTATATACTAAGAGGCTCTCAGTTTAGCTTGTGTGTTGTGTCTAGTTGGTACACCTGATTGGTGATGGTATTTATATACTAAGAGGCTCTCAGTTTAGCTTGTGTGTTGTGTCTAGTTGGTACACCATATTGGTGATGGTATTCTTTAATGAGTGATATCATTTTAAAAGTGAATTATTTTATGTTGTTTCAATATATTGTTTTTGAAATACATATTTTGTATGCCTATTATAAAAGAATTTCTAGAGCTGCAAAAATTGTTCAGTTTTTATTTTAGAATTTAGGGACTTTTAAAAAAAATAAGAGTGTAATCAATGAAACAAACTTATTACGCCTCAAATCTGATGGATGGAATATGCAAAAAAGATATATCTGAAATACAAATATTTTTTTTTGTTCCTTACAAATTTGAAACAAATAAGTAATTTCTTGATTTAAAATATATATTTATCAATTAATTTTTAAGTGTTGTTAGTAAATTTAGTACTGTTTTAGTAACTTACTTTAAATTGATTTTGGATTGTTATTTGTTGAGAGTAAAATAATTTTTTAAAAAATTAAAAGAATTTGTGTAATCAATTAAATAAACTTATTCCGCCTCAATTTTCAATGTGTGATAGATGGGATATGCCAAATAAGATATATCTTAAATTATAAAACAATTATTTTTCTTCCTTATAAATTTGAAACATATATATTTTACTCAATAAGTGATTTCTTGATTTGAAATACATATCTTGATCAATTTTTAAGCGTTGTTAGTAAATTTACTAATGTTTTAGTGAGTAACTTACTTTAAATTGATTTTGGATTGTTATTTGTTGAAAGTAAAATAGTTTTTTAAAAAATAAGAAAAATTTGTGTAATCAATTAAATAAAACTTATTCCGCCTCAATTTTTAATCTGTAATGGATGGGATATGCCAAATAATATATCTGAAATAAAAAAAATAATTATTTTTCTTCCTTACAAATTTGAAACAAATATATTTTATTGAATAAGCAATTTCTTGATTCGAAATATATATTAATCAATAATTTTTAAGCGTTGTTAGTAAATTTACTACTCTTTTTTAGTGAATAACTTACTTTAGACTTCAAAGTAGGTAATTTAAAGTAAGAAAACTGTTTTTTCTTTTTTTTTTAATGTTCTATATTTAAAGTCTTATTTGTCTTTTCAAAATACTATCCTATCTAGTGTATTTCTCACCCACACAAACTTGATTGTCCATCCACACAAAACCTGAAACTACATATTTATCCTAATAACCAACCCTAACAGCCATAATTATTGTTCTGCTGGTTGATGATGATGCAAGCCTGGAAGTGCTCTGTTTTAGAATTCCTAATTTTAACAGAGGGAGCAAATTATTATTTGTCTTACCTCAAGTACGGACTATAGCGTATCAACCTCGCCTCTACTCCGGATGATGAGATCTTATAATCAGATGCTTTCAAGAGGAGGTGAAATAGATTTGTTTATAGAGCCAAAATCTACTTAGAAGTTGAAATGTCTTAGGCTCCTCAGAGCAAAAGTCCTCTAAATTTTTTTAATTTTGTAATATATTGTTGGTGTATTTATTTATAAGTGTTGTGTGTATATAGTTTATAATTATTATTAGTTTTTATTACTGTTTTGTCTTAATAGTTTGCATTTGTTATTGTTTTTATTTATATTTTACCTTTTAAGTTTATAATTGTTATTGTGTCTTGTTATCTTGTAATATTATGTATTCCTCCTCTACCATATTTATTGTATTAGTTATTTTTCTCACTGCCCATTAATATATTAATATCAGTTATGCGTCAGACTCGGCAGCGGACGGACGTGTGTCGCAGCGCTCCGTAACATAACCTCAAACGTTACTCATCAACTGTCATCTGTGCTACACTTAGTTGTTATTGTTAGCTGCTTCATAGTTCAAGCTGAACATATTAGTGATATTATTAATTTGGTGTTTTCCGTGAAAGTTTGTGATTGCGCAACACCAGGAAAAATGACTGATTGTGGTCGCTGTGTGAGACCGATCCCTAAAACTGGGAAAAATGCTCCTAAGGTGGATTGTGCTGAATGTAAATTGTCATTTCATGGAAAATGTGTCGATCTTACACCTGACGACATTCAGTATTACGTCGAGAACAATACCGTATGGAGGTGTGAAGTTTGCGCCAAGGAACGACGTAAGAGCATGGCCCTTGAGTCATCTATGACCTCTACCATTACCAATGAGGATGTTTTTAATCTAGTATCGGAATTGAGAAAGGACCTGAGAGGAGTTGAAGCTGGACTGGGCAAATCGATCAACACTGCCTTTGAAGAGTTAAAGGAGACTAAAGGCCTGGTTAGTAAACAAGGAGAGGAAATGTCAGCACTCTTAGAACTTGTAAACAAACTCTCCACAGAAAACACTGCCCTCAGGAATAAGGTCGCTATGCTCGAGAGCCGTATGGACGACATCGAACAGTATTCCAGGAGGGATACTATCGAGATACACGGTATCCCGGCTGATAGAGGAGAACAGATCGTCGAGGTGGTGAAAACAGTGGGGCGAGCCTTGGACCTGACGATAGATGAAAATATGATCAGTGCTTGCCATAGACTGCGAAACAGGGAAGGATCTGGCAAGCCCCCTGGAATTATAGTGAAGATGACCCGACGCATGGATGCTGAGGCTGTCCTCCAAAAAAGGCGAGTGAAGCGTAATTTAAATACGCACGATATAGGCCTAACTGCAAGTCCTGCGATGCCTATATATATTAATGAAAGCCTGAGCCCTGGACGACGCCGACTTCTGAACGCAGCCCGGGAAAAGAAAAGTGAAAAACATTACACGTATCTATGGATCAGAGGAGGCAAGATATTAATGAGGAAGGCGGATGGCGAACCTGTGAAAGTTGTAACTTCGCTGGCGGACCTGGATAAATTGTGAACTACAGTTTGTGGAAATGAGGTTAGAAAATTGTATATTTAGGCTAGTATTAGTTATCAATCCGACACTTTTTTTTGGTGTGAAATATTAATAACACTAATAGTATAGTAGTTTTAAATCAAAATATTAGAAGCGTAAGGCAGAATTTCAATTTATTTTTAAGTGAATTAGAATCTGCTCGATTATTTCCTGATTTAATAGTTTTAACTGAGACATGGATTAGTAAAGCTGAATTAAATTATTATAAAATTTATGGCTACAATGCTTTTGCTAATTGTAATGAGGAGTACAGGGCGGGAGGTACCATAGTGTACGTCCGCGACTGTTATCAGTGTAGCGGTGTGAGTGAGAGAGATGATATTAGATCAGCTGATGTTCTGCAGCTAGACGTCAGAGTCAGTGACCTTGAGCGCTTTACACTGATCGCAGTCTACCGTCTCCACTCTGCCTTGCGCTCCGCATTCATTGATGATATTGAGGATGTATTAACGGGTCTAGGAAATCGTAATATTGTATTGGTAGGTGATATGAATTTAGATATATTGAGTCAGTCAGCTGAGAGCGATAATTATTTGAGCCTTTTGAGCAGCAAGGGAATGTTTAATTTAGTTAATGAACCCACTAGAATTATAGGAAATTCGTCTACATGTTTAGATCATGTTTTTGTACGGTTCTTTAAAAAGGGCAATCTTCAGTTTGACTTCAAAGCTAATGTTTTCCATTATAATTTAACTGATCATTCTACTGTTCTGTTTTCAATTCACTTTTGCAATCCAATAATTAAAGATACTGAAGAGTACTATAGCCAGATTGATTTGGAAAAACTTACTGCTGAACTTATTAACCCTGCAGTAGGCGCGTGGTCTTTCATAACGTGCAAAGGCGCGCGGGGTACAGCTGTACCCCAAAGACTGTTTTTTTTTTTTTTTAATGTTATTATTATATTTTTGTCAAATAAAAGATATGTATCTTTTATCTACACTATCGTTTGTCATTTTAAAAAATATTTCAAATCGATTATAAATTTTCGTAACCTTTAATTTGTTTAATTATAAAATAATGGTTTCTTGTAATTTTCAGAGTAAAAATATTGCCTAACTTTACCTTTATAAAACACAAATTTTTTTCCCGGTAACGAATAATTTCAAACGGTTAATTTTACAACACATTTTATTAAAAATACAACTACATACTATTTACATGAAATATTTCTTTGCTTATAGATTAAATAATAAAAAAAACGTAAACCTAAGCAATTTACTGATGTGTACATCATGGCTTGATTGCATTTTTCAAAAACATGAGCGTTAAAATTAGAAAAACTGTTGAATAAACTAGAAAATGAATATATGGAAACTAACAGGGTCTTATAGTAAAATCATTGTGACTTATACAAATTTAATTTTACAACAAATTTTATTTAAAATACAACTACATACTATTTACATGAAATATTTCTTTGCTTATAGGTTAAATAATAAAAAAACGTAAACCTAAGCAATTTACTGATGTGTACATCATGGCTTGATTGCATTTTTCAAAAACATGAGCGTTAAAATTAGAAAAACTGTTAAATAAACTAGAAAATGAATATATGGAAACTAACAGATTCTTATAGTAAAATCATTGTGACTTATACAAATTTAATTTCACAACACATTTTATTAAAAATACAACTACATACTATTTACATGAAATATTTCTTTGCTTATAGGTTAAATAATAAAAAAAACGTAAATCAAAGCAATTTACTGATGTGTACATCATGGCTTGATTGCATTTTTCAAAAACATGAGTGTTAAAATTAGAAAAACTGTTGAATAAACTAGAAAATGAATATATGGAAACTAACAGAGTCTTATAGTAAAATCATTGTGACTTATACAAATTTGAAAGTAGTTTTGTAACAGTGTAAGATAGTTTTAGAAACAGGACTGGCAAACTGTAGATGAATGTTCTGTGCAAACCTTTCTACCACACTTTTCACAACCTTTTCTTGATTTCCTGTCTCTTGCCCTCGGGCACAGATGGCAGCGACCGACACTGTTGTCTTGGCGAAGGGGCTGTGCTGGGGCTTCCGGCTGGATACCGAGAAGCTCTCTCCCTCTGTTCTTGAGCTGGACTGGCAGGCACGCAATTTGACACCTTCTTTGAATTTGTGGCTTGATGAGTTCCCAGGCTATGTTCTGAATGAACTCTCCTCTTGGTGGCGGCTTCAATGTTGGGTTGTTGTATTTGTGAACACACAATGCATTTATGGCCGAAACATTGAGCAGGTCAAAAAATATCACCATAGGCCATCGCCTTGTATTTCTTGCCACGTTGTATTTTGCACACATTTGGTCCACAATGTCTACGCCAATTTTAGTTTGGTTGTAGAACGTAACTATTTCAGGTTTTTGGCTTGGCCCGGTGTCTAGGTCAATTTTGTTGTCATAGTGCATAGTAGACAGAAGAATTACTGCCTTTTTAGGCTTTGAGCAATATGATACTAGTGTCTTTTTTTTGTGGAATGCAAACAGAGACGAGTTTTGTTGTCTTTCTTTTGTGGGTCTCAATTCATGAGGCACTCCAACTCGTGTAGATTTTATCGTGCCAACTACCGTCAGTTTTTTTTGTTCCAAAAGTTTCTCAGCCAAAGGTATGGATGTAAACCAATTGTCGATGGTTATGTTGCGGTTAGTGTTAGATATGGGCTCAACCATCCTGAGTGTTACCTCCTCTGAGGAATTTGATACCTTGTATGGTCCATCTGGTTGAGTTCCAGTATATACTTCAAGGTTTACTGTGTACATTGATCGAGCACAAACTAATGCATAAATCTTGATTCCATATCGCGCAGGTTTTTTTGGCATGTACATGCGAAATGGACATTTACCCCTAAATGAAACTAACTGCTCGTCAACTGTACAAAACTCACTTGGTGTAAAGAAGGACTGGAAGTTCTGAACCATTATTTCAAAAAATTCTCTGATCGGTGCTAATCGGTCGATTTCTTTCCTCTGCCGGCGGTCTCTGATGTCATCAAATCGCAGACAACGCATTAGAAAATGAAACCTCTTCTCACTCATTGCCAGGTAGCATGATTCGACTCCTGAACCTTTGCTATTGTCCCAAATATGTTATGTCTTCTTTCTGTTGCTTCCTAACGTACCAGAAAGCAAAAGAATACCAAGGAACGCACGAACTTCCACCTCATCAGTATTTCGTGCATCTCGATCTCTGTCAAATCTTTCCTTGATTAGGTTTATGTAAATGTTGGTAGACGTGACAATAAGTCTAACCAAAGCGTCATTTATAAATATATCAAAGCAATCAATTACTGAAGTTTTACCTCTAGCTGCTTCCTTAGGTCCTGGTAGCCTTATAACTAAATTTTCAGCTCTAGTACGAACGTTTCTCGGTAAGGGGGGATCTCTCTGCCATTTCATGATGTTTTTGTCCTTGTCTCTGACCAAATATACATTAGCCAGAGGAATATCGTCATCATCATCTTCGTTCTCAGTAGCTTAGTCGTCCGGTAAAGCGTCTTCTGTATCCGATTCATGGATCTCTTCTACCACATTGTCCTCTTCACCATCGTCACTGTCATTTTCAACGAAATCGTCCTCATCAGAAGATTCCTCTTCCAAAAGTTCACTTATAAGCGCGTCATCACATAATCGCGGTCGCTTCGCCATAGTGTAACGCGGATGGGCGCGCGGGGTACAGGTGCACCCCAAGACACTTTGACTGAGCACAGCAAAGCAATCAATACTCCGTGACGTCTCGCGTCGCACTGACCCTGTAGCTCTAGAACCGGTTTGAAGGTACTGAAGCGCTACCCCCACTCCCGCAGCTCGACAACAAGTTACAGCAGATAGAAAAATCACTGGGGTACTCCTGTACCCCACGCGCCTGCTGGAGGGTTAATGTAGATTGGGCTTGTGTATATGAAAAAAATACTGTGTCTGATGCTTTCCAATGCTTTATTGATGTGTTAGAATTAAGTATAGGTAAATGCAAGTTTGATGCACGTTCAAATAAAAGTAAACAGGTGCATAAATTAAAACCTTGGACTACTGACAGGCTGTCATTTAAGCTTCAAAAGAGAAAAAAAATTTACAAGTTATTGATGAAAAATCCAAATAATGTAACACTTAAACAGTATTACACTAATTTTCGAAATCAATTAAATTTAGAATTAAAAAGTTCAAAGGAGTCATTTTTTAGAGATAGGTTTGAGGGTTCGATCAATGATGTTAAGTCACAATGGAAAATAGTTGACGAACTAATTGGTGAAAATACAAAAAATACTGTAATAAGGGAGGTAGTTGGGGAATCTTGTATTATACACGAACCTAAACTTATCGCCAATGAATTCAATTCACATTTTTTAAATGCCCCTCGGAAATTGAGAGGTCAAATAGATCAATCGAATCTAGCGCAGCACACGGTTTTCGACAACGTATTCAATCAACGCATCAATCTTAAATCTTTTTTTATGCAACCTATTTTAAGTGAGGATGTTTCTTCATTTATTTCTAGTCTGAAAAACAACAAATCACCAGGATTTGACAAGGTCAGTTCAACGATGATAAAAAAAATAGCTCCCAGTATTATTCCGATATTAACATATCTCTATAACTTCAGTCTTATGACAGGGGAATTTCCTAGATGCTTAAAAAGTGCAATAGTAGTTCCAATCTTCAAACGTGGGGACCCTACACAGCCAAAACTGTTACCGTCCAATTTCTTTGCTCTCAGTTTTTTCAAAAATATTGGAAAAGGTTGTTAAAAAGCAGTTACTTTCATTTCTTAATAAAAACAAATTCTTTAGTAATAATCAGTTTGGGTTTCGAGAGGGTATGTCTACTGAGGATGCCTTACTTTCAGTCATGGAATCAGTTTACGAGCCAATTAATAATAGTAAAAAGGTATCTGCATTGTTCATTGATATTACAAAAGCTTTCGACACGATTGATCATGAAATTTTACTTCATAAGTTATGGCTGGCTGGTATTAGAGGTTTACCACTTGACTGGTTTTCTAGTTATCTCACGGGGAGAGAACAAAGGGTAAACATTGGTGGCGTCTTAGGAGATCCAGGGAAAATTGAATTTGGTGTTCCGCAGGGTTCTGTTTTGGGACCAATACTTTTTTTAATTTATGTCAATGATCTTTGTAATGGTTGTTTTAATGGTAAATTGGTTGCGTTTGCCGATGACACTGCTTTTGTTTATACAAACCATGACTTAAATTCGCTTTACCAATCAATGTCAAAAGATTTATTTTTCCTAAGGTTATGGTTTGACAAAAACTTTATGATATTAAGCGAAAAAACCAAGTTCATGTTATTCAGTCTGAGATTCGATTCCAAATTTAATTTCCCACTTAAATTTCATGAAACTAAATGCCTTGTTCCGCTTGTTCCTGATTGTGACTGTTTGGAATTACAGCAAGTCAATAATATGAAATATTTAGGTTTAATCATTGATTATCAATTGACCTGGAAAAACCATATTTCAAAATTAAAAAAAGAGCTTTATTTCAGTTTGAGAAAGTTTTACCTATTAAATCAGTTGTGTGGGTCTAACAAAATTTTAGTCAATGTATATCACGCTCTTGTAGGATCCAGGATAAGCCATGGTATCACATGCTGGGGTGGGACATACAGTACTACCTTATATCCGATAGTAATTTTTCAAAAAAGATTCATCAGACTTATTTCGAAAAAGACAAGGTTTGAACATACTTGGCCACTGTTTGCTGAGATGAAAATTCTTCCTCTACGGCATTTATACATTTTTAAAGTCCTAAAAATGTTTTACATTACAAGCTCTGCTTTTTCAATAACAAGACAGCCTAGTTACAATCTTAGGCGGTACCAAGTCGTTAGTGTGCCTAAATCAAATTTAAATATACATCAAATATTTTACAGTAGTTTTGCACCACGATTATTTAACATAATTAGTTATAAAATTGGCGACTTCACAACACAGAGAGAGTTTTTGAAAAAATTGAAAAAATGGCTTTTTGAACAAGAAGCTGTCGATAAAATATTAAAAATAGTAAAGTAGGTTGAGTCTTGATACATTTTGAATCGCTTGCACTTACTTCTTGCCTGAATTTCCTATGTGTTTTTTGTACATCTATTTGTTTGCTTACTAGTATTTGTCACTATCTCTTTAGTGTCTTTTTATTTCTTTGAATTGTAAATATAATTACTTGGTATGTTGGTGAAGGAGATTTTTACCATTGAAGTTACAAAGAAATAATTTCCATTCAATAGCACAGTATGTTTTTTAATCAATTTCTTTTTCATACATAATTTTTAAACTATGTGTTACGTTTCGCTGCTAGCCGTTTCATTCTTTTTGTTTAAAACAAGTGATGGAGATCCCAGTTCAGGCTTTGCCTAGGGGATTCCTATTTATTTTGCCTTATATTTATTTATATTGTTATTGTGTTAATTTATTCTACCTTTGTTGTTATATTTTGAACTCATGGTATTGTAAAAACTGTGTTGTGTACTTGTATATGAAAATGTACTGTTTTGTACTTGATTTTTGGCAAAATAAACATTATTTATTATTATTATTATTATATTTGTTATTTATCTTTATATTTATGGTTTATAATTGTTATGGTTTCTTATTATCTTGTAATATTGCGTATTCTTTCTTTAACATATTAATTATTTTTTCTCACTGACCACAACTGTAATAATATCTATTTAGTAATTATATTCCACAAATTTAATTGGGTGATTGCCTGTTTCAAAGCTACAAAAACAAAAAATAAAATAAAAATAATACACAATTGCTTACAATAAGTAAGCCAAACTTTGTTATTTAGAAAAGTCAAATCATCATTTATAAAAATTGTGAAGGTTTGTTACTGATTACTGAACTAATTCCCATATTATATGCATGGTAAAATACAAGGAAATTTTGTAAAAAGAGAATAGGAAGTAGAATAAAGTTGCTTGATCAAAGGAGACTTGATAATGATGTAAAAACATCGTAAAATGATTATGTATTGGTTAGATTGCATCAATCTACCAGATTCAATCCAAATTGCTCCACCTCCAGTAAAGTATCTAAAGCGCTGTTTAGCTTTGCAAGCATTCTGTAATGTTGGCAAGTTTTTGCATTTCCTGGGAGACCACTCAATTGAGTGACTGATAATAGAGCTGGGTATTGAATAAATTGGTGAGTAATTGAGTGGTATAAACAAATGAGTTTTGTATGTTTCATCTTTAATCCAATGTCAACATTTCAATTGATTCTGTCACTGCAATACTTGTTATTTTTATCGTCTATTGCAAATAAAAATATTACTATGCAATTGTAACATAAATGTGTAATTTAACTGAATTGTAACGATTTCTCACCTCTACTAAAATTAGCAGTAAACGAATTGTACAAAAACTGCTTCAGATACTCTTCTATAAAAATTATATCTATAGTGAACTCTGGATTGTGAAGTACGACATAATTTATGTTGAATACGAAACCCCTTCTAAGAACGAGGTACGGCATAATTTATGCTGTTGCATTAAAATCAATAAAACATATGTTTATCATCAAGCAATCACAACAAAGTTGGTACTAATAGACGCAGAATGTTCTGTTCTATACATGTAAGATTTTTAATAATTTTGTATGCAATTTTATAAACGTAGGAAATAAAATTAAAACGTGCAACAAGAAACTTCTGTTCAATTCCCAGCTGGCGCGGAGATCGGGAGTGGGAAAATGGCCGAGTTTGTCGCATGACTGAAAAATAACCAGAAGACGGAATAAGGTGTAGTAAATGTCAGTCTGGAGAGAATGAAATACTCTAGCCAACAAAACAAAATGCAATGTTGTAGGTGCTTTGGGTGTTTTACAAAAAATGTTTATGTATACCCCTGTCTGTGTGATTTTCCAACGGCTAGGTACGGCATAATTTATGCTGTTGATAAAAATTGTTGTTCAAACTTTATTTTTTGCTGTAATTTAACAATTATTGTATATTTCTGTTCAGAAATGTGTTTTATGAAATGTTACTGTTATAAAAATTCCCAAAAATTATTTTTTATTTTTTATAATGTTTACAATATGCAAATTTTGCAAGCGCCATTTACACAATTTGCGCACGCTGACTTATTGTGTTATAAGTTTTATACTTTTTGGAATATTTTCATATATTTTACATTTTCTTGTAGCTAATAGATTGTACTAATAAAGTACATATAGCAAAATAAAGTACATATAATTACTAAAAAATTATACATACCCCTCATTTTTAGATTGTTATGTAAATTTTCACAGACATTTTTCATTTCCGTGGTTTTTTTATTTTCCACAATAAACTAAAAATATAAAAATATGTCTTACAATATGACTATTTTTCCTAAAAAACGTTTTCTTGTTTATTCAATGGTTATTTTTTTTAAATTTTTACTTGTACTATTTGATTACCTACAACAATCATACTGTAACTTTGCTCATTTTTTTATTTTTGCGTCTTATGTAAAAAAAAATTCAAAAAAACCCCTAGTAGTTTATCTAAAATGTAACAACAAAATTATTATTGTGCACTGAATTATAAACTATTTGGCTATCTTGGAATTATTTACAAAAATGTTTAAGTGCTCCTAAGGAGG
This sequence comes from Stictocephala bisonia, assembly GCA_035578905.1. Classification (NCBI taxonomy): domain Eukaryota; kingdom Metazoa; phylum Arthropoda; class Insecta; order Hemiptera; family Membracidae; genus Stictocephala; species Stictocephala bisonia. The sequence goes on along the minus strand of JAQJVL010001216.1, from coordinate 200,413 downwards.
GTTATAAGTTATAATTTATGTACGAAATTTACAAAATTCATTTTGTAAATTTTGATGGTAGTATGTGAAAGTAGATTACTTGAGAAGAAAAACGATATGATAACATTTACATTTGATAAATATTTTGTTTTTTTTTTATTTTTACAAAAAAGGCTTGCAAAGCGCCAAAAATAGCACCAAAAATATTCAGACAGTTAAAAATAAACAGTGCTCATGATATAGGGTTAATATATATTGAAAATTATAAACAGATTTAATTTTTTGTTACATTTATATGTTAAAATTAATTTTTAAGAAGTCAATTTTCAATGCATAAATCATAAATTGTAAAATAAAATTGTTGACAAACACAAACATACAAGAAATTATTTAAATAGGATGTGGCTTTAAACAATATTGAAGAATGAAGTTCTTACCTGCACAAAGAAGGCAACGAATGCAATGGAGATAGCTGCCATTGAGAAGCCCTTAGAGGATGGGTCCAATGTAACTGTTCTGACAATAGACGATGCAACTTATATATAATCTATTTGTTGTTTACATATTCAACCAATGTCATAAATCTGAGGGCCGTGGCAAATTATTTTGTCAGTGCACAGACGTACATGTTTACCATCAAGAACTGTGTCTAATTTCTACATGTGTTATAGAATTAGATAAGCCTACACTTTGAAAACTTAACATGATTGTTAAAACGATGTTTTCATACCAGATGACCTCCTTAGATATATTATATTTTATTTTACATATTACATGTTATATCAAATTTTATATTAGTCTGCATTTATATTAAGCATATATTTATGACTATATAAAATTGTATATCTAACATAAGGCAACATAAATATTAAATTAAATAGTATACCCTAAATATATCTTTTTTTAAACCAGAACAATTGTGTTTTTATTACAAGATTAAATGAATTGCAATACTTAGTGAGTAAACAATTTTTAAAAAGTAACCATTAAAAATATTCAGACACAATTTAAATTATTTTTATTAGAATATTTTGTAAACTGAACATACATTCCTGAAATATAACATTTTTATTCTTCGAATCATTTATTTTTGAAAAGGTAAATGTTAAAACAAGATTATAATATCATTCTTGTACATAATACATACAAAAATAGATGTTTCATATAAATATAGATAATATTTTATATTATCACAAACAGTATATAACAATGAAGTTTAGTCAATTAATGATTTATCTCGTAAGCACTTATGACTTGTACTGAACCTACATCAAGGCTCTCATGTGCACTGGACAGTTTATACTTTCACACATACGATACCAACATACATGTATGGGTCGGAGGGTGGGTCAATACCACAATATGTGTATGAGTCGAAGGGTGGGTCAATACTACCATACATGTATGAGTCGGAGGGTGGGTCAATAACACTATACATGTATGGGTTGGAGGGTAGGTCAATACCACCATACATGTATGAGCCAGAGAGTGGATCGATACCACCATAAGTGTGTAGGTCGGAGGGTGAGCCAATACCACAATACGTATATGGGTCGGAGGGTGGGTCAATACCACCATGCATGTATGGGTCAATACCACCATACTTGTAAGGGTCGGAGAGTAGGTCAATACCACCATACATGTATGAGTCAGAGAGTGGGTCGATACCACCATAAAAGTATAGGTCGGAGGGTGTGTCAATACCACAATACGTGTAAGGGTTGGAGGGAGGATCAATATCACCATACCTGTTTAGGTTGGAGGGTGGATTGATACCACCATACATATGGGTTGGAGGGTAGGTAAATACTACCATAAATATAAGGGTGGGTTAATACCAATGTACATGTATGTGTATAAGAGGGGGTAAAAATATAATGTATTTTCTTGACATCTTACATAGTTATATTATGATAATCATGGGCGGAGTTAGACCTTGTATGTTGGGGGGGGGCACAAGTAACAAGTTTACCATGCATTAAATTTCCTGTATCCTACTTTTTCCGGGGGGTCTGGGGGACATTTTTAAAAATTGCAGCTTAAAAACATGACATTTAGGTACCTTTTTTTAATGAAAAATACTTAAACTCAGAACATGAAATTGATGTTTATTTTTATCAAACATAAACATAATATTGGTTGTATAGCAATATAAACCAGGTATATATATAAATATTTACTTTCTTCAATAGAACGGTCTCATATTGTCAAGCAATGTAACCCTTAAATTAACACATTAGCACTACAATATTAGCACTCCTTTGTTAATAATTATATAAGAGGCAATTTTCTATTACCTTTTTTGCATATTTGTCCGCTAGTTTATCCAAGTTGAGGCTTTTTACTAGATCAGATTCTGAATAAATGACAGCCAAATTGGAGAAACGTACTTGGCCCATGGATGACTTAAGCCATTGATTAATTCTTCTCATTGTCGAGAACGATCGTTCACAAGTAGCATCACAAGTAGATGGAAGGGTAAGACAAATCTTAAAAAGCAGTTTGAAATTGGAATAAATATCATCTTAAATTAAAACCAGTTCTTTTAATATTTTAACCAACTCTTTAAGCGGTATTTCTTTCGGGTTGACTTGAGAACGCACCGTAGGATGCTCATTTCTGATATGAGCATAGTTTGGTTCAATCCGGGCGCTGGATATTTCTGTATAAACGATTCAGATTTCTCTACATTGAGGCAAAGGAACTCTTCACTCGCATTTGCTACTTCCATTGCTTCACCGGCAAACCTTCTTTTGAGTTCACTGATCAAAATATCAATTATTGGGTAATAAAGGTCACAACGGTACTGTACCTTGCTGTTCACTTCACTGTTATCACTCAAACTCTCTGTATCGACTCCTCTTGACTGCCCAACAGTAGACATGACAAAATATTCATTAAGAGTTTTTTTAATAACTCGTCGACGTTTGGGCGCAATATGTGAACTTGAAGTCGAATGACTTTCTTTTTCTAAGGAACGAGATGTTGTGGTAGTCTTATTTGATTGTGTTGTGATGCAAATATTTTCAGGGAATAAATTTAGTTCGTGAATCCTTGAAAACTCCATTAATTCATTCCACTTTTTCTCCCAGGCGTTTTCACTTCTTTTTGACTTGAGCTTCGTAATAATTGCTCCTGCTGCTTTTGCACATCTTGCTATGCAAGAGTCCTCCTTCTGAAGCGCTTTGCTGAGGATATTTATATCAGTTAAACACTCCAATAAAAATATTAAACATACTACAAAGTCCATGGATGTAATTAAAGCCAGTAATCCTTTGGCCTGAGGAGACTTCGAATTCCTTAGATCGTTAGCAATCTTTTTGAGGACGGCACGAATTGCATCAAAATTTCTGTTAACAGATTGGACAGCAGTAGCCCTACTTGACCACCTAGTGTCACTTAATTTGTGGATCTCATGTGGGCCTGGGACTGTAGCTCCTCTTGCAGTATTTTGTATTCCGCATGCATATCAGGGTTACAAAAAAAAAAACACATTAAAGAAGAAACAACTGTAGTTATTGCTTTCACAAGAGTTTACAAGACCCAAATTAACCTTATGTGCTAAACAGTGCACATACATGGCGAGAGAATGGTTATCCCTGATGATTTTCTGTAGCCCATTCTTTACTCCGGACATTACACTCGCGCCATCATGTGATTGACCTATTAAAGTAGCAGTTATACCTACTTCCTTAAGGTAGTTCAAAATAATGTTTGCTAAGGACTTAGCACTAAGATCTAGAGAAACATCCTACATTGTTAGCAATCTTTCTTTAATCTCTGATTCAAACAAATATCTTATACAAATACACAACTTTTGAACTCTGTGTGACTTTGCTTCATTGACCATTAAAGCATAAAATCCAGATTCGTTTATTTCATTCACTATTGTACTTAAAACCTCTTCAGTAACAATTTCGAAAATTTCGTTTTGAAAGTCATGACTTGTTAAATTGAAATATCGTTCATATTTTCCTTTGAATTTGGCATCATATTTTGAGTATAATTCACATAACTCTAAATAATTTCCCTTGTTGCCTTACGTTTCTTTTTCATCGTGTCCATGAAAAGGCATTCCTTGTTTGGCAAAAATAACAAAAGGTCCAAAATTTTCTTAAAATATTCACGATTTTCAGAAATAAGCTTTTTATGAGATGATGATATTTCCGAAGCAAAAAAAAAAAAAAAAAAAAATTTATCCTTTGACTTTCTATAATTATGCCACTTCGCCATGGAAAATAAATTACTTTCACTGGATGCATGCTTTTCTAATTTTTCCCCTATCTTCTTCCAGTTACTTATGCCTTTTTCAGTTACAGATACTTCTTTATTGTTAGAAGAAAATATCCTGCAAGCGTAACAGAATACAGCATCTTTCTTTATACTGTATTCTAGCCATTCAAATTTCTTAAAATAAAATGGTGTAAATGCTCGTTTTGAATTTTTAATGTCTGAAAGTGGATACGTAGTCAAAATTGGGCGCGATGGACCCGTCTCTGTATTACCAAGGTCCAATTTTTTTGAGTAGGCTCCTTCATCATAAGAAGAAGTAACTGAATCAGTTTGTTTACTTACGTCATGGCAAGACTTTGAACAGCCTGAGGAAGCTTTTATTAAACACTCAGATTCTGCTTCTTCATCGGTCTTAGACACGGTCACTAGTTCTTTTATTTTAAAAAAAGTTCTAATGTCTGTTGTTTTTTTACTCATTTTGTTTAAACTGTAGATTCCATAGATAAACAAAACAGAAAAATGATAATTCTGTAATTAATTAAAATAGAAACACCACTCATTTCATCTTAAATAACACAAACAAAAACACTTATTTTAATACTTGAAGCACGAAAGCGGGAACAGAGCATGAACACTAGCTGACAACTGCTGACTGACTGGGCTGGGCAGACCGCCGGCCGCGCTAAACATGACTCGATTCAGTCAGCTGCGCCAATTTGTAGATGGTAGATAGTCGAAGTCAATGGTATTGTATAAATGGGATGATAATACTCGCACTGATCTTCATTTTGGATTAATGGCATTCTAATTTATTATTATTAGAATATATACTCGTAGAGTCAACATGCATTTAAGTTTATCGTTCATTTAGTAACTTTTATATAAAATTATATTCCTTATAAATAAAAATTAAAATTCACACGAAGGTTGGGGGGGCATTGCCCCCCCCCCCATAACTCTGCCCATGATGATAATCCAGATTAATATTATCATAATATCTCTGAAACCACTTAGAAACATTTATTTGACATTGGGACAAAATTTTGTTCTAAAATAAAAAAAATTTCTTCTAGTCACATTTGTAATAAAATCATCAAGTATGATCTTCTATTATCTATATTAAAACATATTCACTTTTTCAGAAAACATGATAGTTGTTTGTTGTTTCTTTATATGTGCACTACAATTCTTTGCGATGCATACAGATATACATAGTCAGTACCTTTAGATAAACTAGATTTTTTAATTTTCAACTGATAAAACTTAAGAGCACAACATAAGCAATCAATCGCATACAATATTATAAAAACCTCCCTCTCAAAAAACTAAACGGCAATATTGAAGAAATATTCACTCGTTAACCTTAAAAAGCAGAATATGTAAAACGGAAAAGAGTACCAATGATGTCCTGTTGGATAGTATTTTCGTTTTGATTATTTGAGCATCGTTTACATTTACAGACCAATTGACATGATGTAGTTGTATTAACGCTGCTTGTTTTTAACTGCTTTGAGTCCGATCAGCCTCCTGTTGCTTTAACTCTGCCACACACTGATCAGGAGATGTAAAATTATGGGCTTTTACTATAGTAAATAAAATTGCAAAATCTAAGTTAAAAGTTTTCAAAATCTAAGCATTTGTCATATATTAAAAAATGCTTTATTCAAAATATTACAAAAATTACACCAAAGACACATATATAAATACTGTAACGGTATTCCATTAGGTAAAATGAAAGAAGTATAAAAACCAAGTTGCATATTTTTAAAAATGCTTACTTCATCAATCAGTCCTGTTAGGTAAAAGACCATTTTTTAGTCTCTTTAAATTTTGTTTAGTACAGTACATAACAAAAATAAATAATAGTACATTTTGAAATGTCTACAAATATAAATTAATTTTACATGCTTTAAATTCATCAAACATATTTATTAGTAAATGCTTTACTGAGTGCAGTATTAATCCTTCATACAATGTAAATAACCAGATTTGTCAAGGTGCACTAAAAGGATTTTTTCTTTACACATGCGCTTACACACAAAACTTTATATAGGTGTGATTCACATAACTGTTACATGGAGAGGCTTAAAACATGCCTAACTGTTGATATTGATAGTTATTTCAAACAATAAACATGCTGCCTCTTAGAGAAATATTTTATAGAATATATAAACAGGTGAAATAAACAGCAATCAATAATAATTATCAATAAATCAATAAACAAACAACATATAAGACTAAATAACAATAAATAGAACAATGAATACAAGTTTCAATATAAACAACGGACTAACAAAAATAAAATAATGAAATTATTAAGAGATATTTATGGATCCTCAAATCATAAAATCCCATGTAATATTATAAATAGAATGTCATAATATTCATGGGAAAATTATATAAAAAAATACTAATATGATTTGTAGACCAGGCAGGATCTGTTTTGAAATGGCCATTGTTAGATCACAGATAGATTTTTGCAATAATGTGTCCGGAATGACTCAAGGAACAAAAATGTTGGTTCCTGCCTGATAGATAAGCGTAACTACAGGCATGAAATCGCAATGTAAAGTTTTTCTAGAACAAACCATATTATTACAGGTTTTTCTCCTATAATGATAAATTCTAATCATAGAAGAAAAACTCTCAGAATAAAAAGAAGAAGTTTTACATAAGATAGTATTGGTGAGAAAAGCTATCAAGTAATTATTGTTATTTCTTAATTAATAACAAAACAATTTGGAAAACTACTAGATTTTTAATCATGCAACGTATTGGACTTATTATATATGCTACTAGCTGAACCCGGCGGACGTTGTCTCGCCTTTCATTTTCATAAAAAGTAAACTGCAAAACAAATAATTATTTATTTTTTATTTTCACGTTTCACCACATGTTTTAATTGCCGAGGAAAAAAGGTTAACACCAAATACAGATCATCTGATCAAGTAAAAGTAGTGTGTGCTACACTCTCAAGGTGAAATGCAGAACTACAATAAATCAAAACTGTTGTTGTGAGAACTTCAATCTGCTTATGGCATGTGAAACTACATTAAACCACACAGTCATATGTTTTTTGTAAACAACTCAGATTCTCCATTTGAATAACATGGGATCTTTAGGAGCCCGTGGGGCGGGACCCTGTGGATGGATCTGCATCAAACTTCACAGAAACCATCTCGAGAGTATACAGGACAACATCCTAAAGTTTCATGGCAATCGGTTGGATGGTTTGGCAGCGCATAAACTTCAAACATATATATATATATATATATATATATATATATATATATATATATATATATATATATATATATACAAACATCCTCTTTTATAAATATAGATTAAGAAAAATACAAAACTTATTTTGCAAAATTTATTTAGTTGATTAGCTCTAAACTATTTGTACTGTTTTTACACATTTAACAGATTTTATTCCGAAATATGTTCATGTAAGTGTAATCAAAAGGGTAAAAAAATCAGAGAAAAACAAGGCTTTTCCCTAAATTTGTTGTTGCTAATCAATAAATAACAACAGCAAAAGTTGTTTAGCTTATCTAAAACTAATTCCATCTTATGTATAATTTAAATACAACACTTTTTTATTATGAGTTTTCCTTCTACGATTATAATTTATCAAGTTAGAGACTTGAAAAGTTATAAAAACCGTTTTTAAAGGAAAATTTCACATTTTGATTTTGCACACCTTACGCTACACTTTTTCGTCAGGCAAAAACCAACAGTATTGTTCGTTTAGTCATCCCGGACACATTTAAGCAAAAATCAATCTATACTATAAAAATGCCCAAAACTCAAATTGTATTACAAATCCTGTCTGGACTATTTGTAATACTTTGATATTATTGAGAATTTACAATATATATTTATGTGCTTTCATCTTTATTTTTGTCTTCAATTCAAAATAAATTTTATTCCCTGAAAAATAATACAAAACTAGTAAATATTTGTAGTCTTGAGTATTAAAACTGATGCCTACTATTTTCTTTCCTCATATTAGGCACTTCTAGCATTAATTTTTGTCCAGAGCAAGTATTCTTAACCATTTTATTTTATTGATGTAAATGTTTGTTTGCATACATAATTATGCTGTTAACAAAAATCTGATAAAAAGATAATATATTTTGCTCAGAAAGCAAATAACTTGCTCAAACTCTTCATTTTAGTGTATGAACTTGTTTTGATACTTTTACTGTGGCATTGCTTGATCAGGCAATTGTCTTTCCACGTATGCACTTGTGCCAAATCGGTAATCATATGCTTGTTTAGAAATATTTTTAGTATTGAGCAGCCTTTGGCAAATAGATTTTTTCTCCTGTGTAGCTTGTTCAGGAAAGTTGTATTAGGTTGTGTTTGTGTCAGTTTAAGGTTAAATTATTTTTGTATTGTGTAACACAGGCCTGTAACTAAATGTGTTTTTAACAATTAATATTTCATTAACAATGACTGGGCCCTCAACAAGTTGTGAATTTGATGTTGCTTTTCAACAAAACTCTATAGAGTTGCAATTACAGCGATGAGAGCAAAATTGATGAATCCCAATTGGATGCTGAAGACGATTATAAGAATGAAAACGGCGGGAATTAGAGACAAATTAACCTTTTTTTCATTACATCTGTAATAAATACTTAAACAAAAAAATGTACATAGCAAAGTGGCTTTATAGAAGTGACATTTCACAAAACGTTCTCCTCATGCCTCATAAGACGTGAGCTCAGGGTATGGATCTTATTGTGTCAATTCTGGAATCACCATTCTGGAAGTTATAAAACACCCTCAATCATGTAAATATGTCATAATGGAGCTCACCAACAGTCAATAAGTTAAAAACTAAAAAAAGTTAGCATAGGTTAAAGTTAATCATTGTATAAGTTACAGTAAAAGTGTCAATCCATTTCTTTGACACACTTTTTTAAAAAGATACAAACTCTTTTACTCTCCAAAAAGATGATAATAATTTTATATGTTATACAGATCAATATACTTATAAAACTACATACATTAACTACGAAACTAAAAACACATCAGTACTACATACCAATTTGTATGTTATATTAAAACTACAGATGTAATGAAAAAAAATTTACATTATTTTAATAGTCCCTAAGGGAAAATAAGAGTCCCATGATTAACCCTATGCTAGGCCCCGAGCCATCATCTCATCACAGTACATTACTGTTTGTAGGTTACTTAATTTAATCAAATACATTCTAAATTATGACTGTAACGGATAACAATTAATTAAAATCTATATAAAGGGAAAGTTATTTAACATTAAATAAATTGATGTATTTAAGGTAAGAAATAAATGGTATTATATCAAATGAAATAAAATAAAAAAGTGAAAAATGCATAAACATTTGAATACAATGACGATAAATTAATTAACGGTGATGACGGCAGTAGAAAACAGAATTGAAATCATCTAGTGATTCTTGTAGAACTGGCATTTAACAAACAATACATTGTGGATGGCACAGGAGAGTGGCTAATGTCAAACAGACTTGTACACAATCGCAATGAGCACCTCGACTCCTCACTGAGACTGATAGGGATTTTAAATAGTTTGATCTTGAATAGAGATAATTCTAACTAAGAGACAAGAGAGTCTCCACTGAACAGACCTTTGAATTGCTCCATTATAAAATAACTTGTCGAATGATTTACAATGTGAGGTAGATAGGACATCAGCAAACTTACCCAAGAAGGCAAATCCACTAACACACAGTAGTAGTAAACAAATACAAAAATCAGACATAAGACATTTTGCACAAATTTTCTGTGCCAATGGTACTTTCCTCAGGTGAGGTAATCTTAACATGATTAAGACTGTTTGACATTACTTTCAGAATGGTGATTCCAGAAGTGGTGTACAGTAATAAGATACCAACCTATATCAAAACAAAAACCAAATCCATTTAGCCCAGTTCCAAAACAACCCCAAACCAGGTGTAATTTCCAATGTTGCCCTTAATTACCACCATTACAGAAACCAATAGAAACTCAACCACATTTTAAAATATGGCTTCAACATCTTAAAAGTATCCCCTCATACCAAAGATCTCCTAGAAAGACTTCCTACTGTCACTTTCAGAAAAAAACAAAAACCTCCGCCAAAAACCTGGTTCATCCTAAGTTACCTGATCCTATAATCCCAACCTATTCTAAAGACCAGTAAATATCCAGTTCTATACTTGCAACAAGAAATCTTGCAAAACCTACCCAATCCATCTCCCAGCCACATATTTTTACCAGCTCCACTACCTCCTTAACCTACCTTAAAATACCTGGAAACCACATCTGTGTTTCAACCAATTTAATTTATCAACTCCACTGCCAGCACCGCTCTGCCCAATATATCGGTTTAACCAGTGGCGCTCCGAAAACACATGAATGGCCATAGACTGATTGCAAAGTCCAAACTCCTGAAAAACCTGTCTCTAGACCTACCCTTCTCCATAGCCAAAATGTTGACCAGTGTTACACCACTAAAGTAATCAGATCCCTTCCTTCCCATGCTAATAGTGCCCAACTCGAGGGATGGAATTAGCACACCAATGGATAACTAAATCCTGTGACCCGCCTAACCTGAACATCAGATAGATCACTTACCACTTCCCTTCTCCCCCTCCCCAATCACAAACTTCATAATATATACAAACTGGAGAAAACTGCATTCAAACCTGAGTATTGATCTATGGATGTACAACTCCCACCACTGCTACCTACCCAACATTAGTGGAAGCTAAGTCTCTCTCTCTCTAATCAACTGAGGAAAGTACCAGTGGCAAAGAACATTTGTGCAAAATGTGTGATTATTGTATTTGTTTACTACTACTACTTGTATTAGTGGACTTGTCTTCTTAGGTAAGTTTGCTGATGTCCTTTTTCTTTTAATATACTAATCTCTGGCCTAGTTCCCTTTAACCTAACCTAAAACAAAGTATATAACTTGTGAGCTTTAATAATTTGTTTACTTCTTCTTTGCTAAGCAGGTTTCTTTTCCAAGTTGTATATTATTACTCCTAAACATTTAAATTGTTTCACTGTTTTTATATTGTTGCTATTTACTATTATATGGTGTATTACTAGATGATCTGCTACCATTAGCTCAGTCTTTTCATTGGAATTAATATCAACCTCTACAAGTATGACCATTATCTCAGCGAAATTAATATTGGAAGTCATCTATAGACAAGCTGGATATTCTAAGAACTCTTTTCAATTGCAACATAATGCGAAAGCCCCATTTGGTGTTGAGGCTATTGAGGAAGATATATCAGATATGATTAGGAATTTTCACAGTGACTCTTCTGTGGTTTTTGCTCAGTGTATTTCTGGAGACTTTGGGCATCACAGGCAAATGACTGCAGGAGTATTTAGGAAAGAATTTGGAAGATCTTCAATATGGGATTATGTAGGTGATCATTTGGCTTACCAAAGAATTAAGAATGGTGCTGGAATTTATAGTCTTACAACCAAATTGAAATATAATGGAAAACCTACCAAACTGCACTATGATAAAGCTTTTGAACAGTTAACTACAGATTTCAAAAGCAAATCTTTTCAAACTCTTATATGTTCCCCAATGGGCTGTATAAGGGACAAAGTGCCCATAGATTATTTCATATCAAAAATTGTCAAGTTCCAGAGGGAAGCAAAAGCTTATGTTAAAATTATTGTTTGTAACTAACAAACATTAGGAACATTAAGAGAAAGCTTAGGACATAAAGATACTACATCTGAAAAAATTCTATATTATCTGAGGAGCAGAATAATGTTTTTGAAAACCCAGAAACCCCAATGCTAACTAAGAACAATATTGAGCTTCCTGTCGCAATATTTGAGGCAGTTTCTGCCACTCCACTTCACTCAAATCTAATTTCTACTGTAACCGACACATTTTCACCCCTTGAATCGCCCCCATGGCAAGGATTGGCCATACACTTCACACAAGGGAACATCTGTCTATCGGTTGGATCTGCTGGAACAACATCTGAGTTTTTTGATATGGAACCCTATATTACCCCTACCTCAGTGTCATGTGATGTGGGAAAGAGTGAATCTGTTGTTTTGGTGAGTGAAGGCCAATCAATGAGGACTGGACGAAAAGTTCTGGAGATGATTCAAGTTTTGTAAATAGTAGTTTAGGATTAGTTATAAGAGATGCTCTAGATAATATTAGTATTTTGGAGATAGGGCATCAGCAAACTTACCTTAGAAGACAAGTAATAAGAGTTTAGCCTAATGCCCTTTAACCTAATCTAAAATTCTAGATAATATTAGTAATTTGTGTTATGAACTAATGATGATTTAAAGTAGACTGTATTGACAATGGGCATAAACTTGCTAATTATTAAAACACATACATTATCAATCCTCAATACACCAAGGGTTTGAGCAGAACTGAAGGCTTAAATGGAAGTAAAAGTAACAAAAAGCAATTAATTCTGTTTCACCAAAATGTTCAGGGACTAAGTAATAAAGTAGGCATAATTGAACAACTCACTGTTGAAAATGAAGTGCATATGATAGCTTTAAGTGAGCATTGGTTAACAGATCATAGTTTTAATTTTTTTTTAATTCAGGGATATGAATTTAGATCAATTTATTGTAAGATTAATAAATTAAGAGGGGGTACATGTTTGTTAATAAAACAAGATATAAAGTATTATGAAAGATGTGACATCTCAGCCCTCAATGTTTGTTCCAGTTTTGATTGTTATGCTGTTTAACTATATAACACCAAGAAAGAAAATATAATTATCATTTCTTGCTATATAACAACAGATTCTGATATTGATGTATTTATTAGTAAAGTACAATTAATATTTGATAAGGGAGAAAAACATTTCTTTTTACTAGGAGATTTTAACTTTTACTTTCTGATTAGTAACAATAATAATGTTAATTTTTTAAATAACTTATTACAGTCATATAATTTTAACTATTTTATCACTTCACCTACTAGAGTTATAGCTTCTGAAAGTTGTCTAGATAACATTATTAGTAATGTACCAAGGATGTAATTTCGTCTTTTAACATTTTTTTCAGGGGTTTCAGCTCATAATTATATGCAAATTGTTTAAGTTGATGTATCATCATTTAAAAACGCTATGATAACAATATTAACATTAAAATGGAGAAAAGAATACTAAGTGATGCTAATTATCAAGTGTTCAAAAACTACATAAAAAGAATAAATTGGGCTGAAATTGTAGAGAATGGTTCTGTAAATGAAAGCTTTAAGGTATTTCATGATACCTTCTTATATTACTATGATCTGGCATTTCCAAAGTCTTTTAGAAAACAAGGATTTTCTGGAAAAGCTTCATGGGTAACTCCAGATGTCTGTGTTAGTTCTAATAGAATGAAGACAATGTTTTATAAGTCCAAATTAATAAACACATAATATAGTTGGGGGAATATATAAACAACATCGAACAAAGCACAAGAAACTCATTATAGCGTCAAAAAAATGTAAATCATTAAATCCCATTATTTCATTATGGGATACATTTTCCTCTGTTCTCCTGAGTAGTTAGAACATTATTTAAAAAAATTTGATATCAATCTGCACTTTATACATACAATAATCCATTACTGGTGCTTCTTGTTGATGGCACAGTAGTAATAACCTCTTATTAGCTAATAACTATAGGTTTTTTTTGTGTGAACCTTTTTGTTAATAGGGTGAAATTTTAAAAATTGCCATCAATTTTAAGGGAAAAATCAATCTTATTTCCTCTCAAATTTACATTAGTACATTTTCCCTTTTTCATAATCCAAACACAAAAAATTGAGATTATTTTCCTTAATTTTGAAATATATTGAGTTTGAGATCATCATGAATTTTAAAACAATTTTAATTACTTATGAAACCCTTTGTATTCTCCTTCCGTTGTTCAATTACTGGGTTTATATATTTTTCCGTTGTCTTAAAGGCAAGCAACTCATATAAATGTTAAATGGATTAAAAATTATTTATTAATTTCTCAATTCTAGTTTGTGAGTATAACTTAGTTGAAACATAATTAAGTACTCAAATTAATTTTAAACTATGGTGTTTGAAATAAACAGTCAATTTGGGTTTTACAAATTAACCACATCCTGATATCTACTGAAAAAATTTAAAAAGATTTTTTCATTTCAGCTTTGGAAGGGCTAGTTCGTGGCTGATGTGGTTTACATAAGGCTTGTGTTTTTTAACCATAATTTTTGCAAAAAATTAACTACTGCAAAGTTTGCTTAAATTGAAATTTACTGAGTTACTTTCAGGCTAAACGGTAGAGGAATTTCTTCTAAAATGGTGAGTTCTGTTTCCACAAACCAGGGTTAGGAAACCTTTGGCTTTGTTTGTTTTAATTTATTCCAATATTCCTGTAAAAAATTTTCAAAAATTGGTTTGTTTAGTAACTATACCCTATAAAAAGACGTAAATGACCAATAGAAAAGGTTTCAAAACTACTGGGTATAAAAATTTTATTAATGGTTAAAACTTATACAAGCTTTTGATTTCGTAGCCGGTGAAGGCATATTAACACTGAAGTTGGTTCAACAGGAAAGGGAAATTAAAAATATACAACCAGAATTTCGCCAAGCTATGATTGACACATCATGTTCTGACTGTGCAGAAATGCAGTAAGCTTCTTTGACATCTGCCATGAAAACCCAAAAAAACCTTTGAAAAATAAAAATTGAGCCTTAACTCATGTACAAGCATCACTAGATTTTATTCAACAACAAATTTCTTCCTAGTTTAGACCCCCAATCAACGTGAAAGTGACATATTACTTTTTAACTTGAATTTGCTTTTATCTATTGAACAATGAGGGTGAACAGACGGTAAAAAATTTTTGAAAAACAAGAATACTAAATATAGGGTAGTTTAATTTTTGGAACTTTTCTAAGAAAAAAAAACTTATCCCCTTTCTAAATAAATCTTTTGTAAATTCATATTTTTACAATATACAACATTATTAAATATTGTTCTTGAATTTGTCACGTGCATTCAAACTAGTTTGTTTCAAAAGAGATTGATAAGGGTTAAAAAAAATACAAAGTGGATATATATAAAATATTTTTTATCAGCATTTTTACATTAAATTGGAATGGGAAAAGAAAATTATTTAAAGACATTTAAAAATAAAGTTAAAAGACTTAATTTCCTATTTCCCCTTTTATACCAGCCATCGATAATTCGTCACTGTTGATTGGACTATTTTTGTGATTCATATTATAGGTGAGTATGACCATTTTAAAATCGTTTTTTATTTATATAGTTAGTTTGATTTTACTTTTTAATTTCTTGATAGTTTGTAAGGATCTCTTTACTCTGCCCGTTGAGATCTTTTTTTTTTAAGTAAAGGACTATGCAAAAGAAAAGTTATTGGATTCCAATGTTGAATTTCTTTTTTTGAAAAATCAATAGGGTATTATTTAGTTTTTTAAGTTTTATTAATCTGTAAATTTTTTTTATCTGTTTGTAGCTTTATAAACTTTTTTTGGAATGGGTTATTTTTAATAGTTATTTAAAAAAATCCGTGAAAATATTTTCGTTTACTGAATACTTACCAAAAGTTTTATTTTTATGGCCTTTAAATTTTTTTTATATATAGAAATAGATATTATCCTGAATAAGGTAAGTGTTTGCATTTGAAGTGTTAAACAAGTTTTTAATCGCACGTTTAGAACTACATATTTTCTGGGTTCGATTTTTCCTTTTTATTTCGGTCACTTTCCAGCTATTTGCCTGACCTCATCAATTTAGAGGCCATGGGTCTTTTTGGGTAAAACATTTCTTTTTAATGGTGTATTTGTTGGTTTTTTTTATTCTTGGGAATAAACAATTTTAGAGTTCTCTAGGGAAATTTACTTTTTTTTCCCTAGGGTAACTCTTAATTCATAACAACAATGATCAAATTGAATAATGACCGCCTAATATTCCTCGGAGTGCTTCAAGGGTGTTGACTTTATTTTTGCCTTCTTTTGAACTATTGGGGGACACATTGGTTCCTACAGAATTATCAACAATTTTTTTGCCTTTTTTAAATAAAAACATGTCAATGGTTTAGTTTAATAATCATGATAACCTTTTCTTCATACAGGCTTCGGGCCAAGTCTCCTTCAGGGCTCGCTAATCAACGGCGATCAGGCAAAATTTTTATTTGCACCATTTTTGTATTTAGGTTTTCGGAGCTACTTTAAAGAAATAAAAATGATCCTAAATTTTCTGATTTTGACACACCTATGTACTTCGAACCATTCAAAAGGCAACTCTTTAAACAAACCCGAGGCAGGGTATTTGGCAGCTGAGAAGCGTATACCTTTTTTTTCTTAGAAAAAATAAATTATCTCAACACGACAAATTCATTTGTTATTCAAACGAAGCATTTTTAAGGATCTTTTAATTGTTTTCATTTCGAAATGAAAATGGACTGCAAAGGGTCAAAAATATGGGGTCTTTTCATAGACTACATCAACGTTTATCTCCCAAAATGTAAAAACATTTCTTGAATCTATTTAAGACTGTAACAAAGTATTTTTCATATGAAGTTACTCACCCAAAAAGTCAATAATTTATCTAGAACCTACAAAGGAAAAAATTTTTAAAATAAGGGTTGCGATTTCGTAACATTAAAAATGAACACTTTAAAGTTTCTTCATTTACTTGCACGATACACCCCATCAGCCAAGGTGAAATTTGCTCGTCAACTTTTACTCAAGTTAATTTGGCCTAGTACCACTGTCCCGCAATTTACCGCAATAGTGATAATTCATTTTCCCCCAAAAGGGGGAATAACATATTCTGTCAATTATAGGTTGGGTAACACTTTTTAGTCGGATTTTTGCAAGAATTCCAAATCTTTTTGATGTTTTTAACTCGGGCCTTGAATCTTTTCCTTCATACAATTTTCCGGGGAGCATCAAGAAAATTGTGGTACTCAGAGAGTTTCTAGTGAGAGGTGAATTTCTCATGGCTTTCCCTTTTCCACAAGGTGACAGTTACAAATAATTGCTTTTTTTTAATTGGGTAATCGGGCCTTACCACTGAATTTCAGTGGTCAAATTAAAAAAAAACTTAATTTAACTTTCTTTTCCATCCCTTCTTAAAAAGGGCCATCATTATCTTTAAAAGGTGTCTGGCTTTAATTTTTTTAATTGTTTGATGCGGTTTACTAAAAAAAAAATCCTCTCATTTTCGGATAAATAATAGTTTTAAACTTTTTATCATCGCCTGGATTTTTAAAAACTTTCCTTTTTTTGGAGTGAAATAGGTGCAGAAACAAGCCGAATTCTCAGAGGAGCCAATTTAAAGCACTGAGATTCTGATACCTACTGTACTGGGATTGGACGAGACGATGCAAACTACAGGGAGGGGAGGGATGGTTTCCCTCTCCTATGGACCCAAAAGTGGCATTCATTTCTCGTAGGCCTAAACACCACTTTCAGTCAACTCCGAAGCCGTTTTTAAATTTTTTAAAAACTTTGGGCAATTAACTCTACTTTTTTTAAGTAACTTTTAAAGTCAAAAAAGTGAGGTAAATTATTGTTACCCCAAAACGTTTAAACTTAAAAACAAAGATCCAATTCACTCCCGGACGTCACGTAGGAAAGTCGCATAGTTAGCCTATTACTGACGACACCCGCAGAGATCTTCTCCTCCAAGGGGCCCCAACTACATAAAATCTTTGTAAAACATGCAAATTTATACAACTGTTTATTGGTAAGGAGTCACAAAACAGACCTACATTGTAATTTGAACAAGAATAACTTTTAGTTTTTTAACCACACCTGATCTATCATAACGAATAATTTAGTTCGTTACATTTCATAGTTTTGTACTCGGGCAGCGTATACAAATTATTCAAACAATTACACTGCAAAGTTTGGCTGAACCCAAACTAAAGATCGGTTTAATTTATGATTAAATTTTAAACAAAACCGACACCCTTTTTTTTAACAATGGTATTGGGATAATTTAATGTTATGTAGCAAGGAGTAAATATTTTGATAAAAGGGAAAAAAGAAAAGAGTAATAATTTTCTTTTTCTCAGCTTAGTTTTGTTAAATGTCTTAATATTTCTGGTGGTAGGGTGGTTATCCTTTATGGTTAACAGTTACCCCTCTTCGGTAGCCACTGTTGTTTACTTTTATTACTTATATACTGCTAATTAGAGGACAATGTTTTTACATGATCTTGGGGTGAGGACTCTGCTATGACATAGTTTTTACCATTCAATATTGGTATTTACTAATACTTATAAATGTTAAGTACAGGGGGATGTATCAAAAATTTAGCTTTTCAAGTTAATATTGCAATAAAATATAAATTGTAATGAACTTTTAAATTTTTCAAGAACTATCGAGTTTTGGTCAAAGCCTTTTAATTACTATCATTTAGATAGGTATGTTATACAAAAATTTTAAGGGTTTAAAGATTTCAAAGTTTAAATTTTTGGTGATAAGTTATGATTAAAAATCCCTTTTCATTCATCATCCATTAGATATACATTGAACTAAGTAAAGAGCCAGTACCAATTAACTTTCCCGAATGTTTTGGTAAGCTCTATAACTCAATATGGTTTGAAAGGATATTTTAAATAAATAATATTTTATTCAACAACCAAATTCTATGAAATTTTGGTTTCAAGCCTCTCTACAATTAACTAACATTTAAATCAGTAAGATATAATAAAATAATAAATTTGTTTTTAAAAAAAATTTTTTAATATATTTAAATCTAATTACTCATATTTGAAAAATAAATTGAAATGAAAGTCAATTTTCTTATTTGCAAGCTACCATTTAATTTTACGAAGTTATGGTTGCAAAGCCTCTCTACCACTTAACCTCATCATTTAGATAGTAAGATATAATATAAAATATAAGTAACAATTTGTTATTTGCAAAGTACCAATTAACTTCTTGAGATAAGTTTGTAAAATATTCCAAATGTTATATTTCGCTGTTGAGATAGTTTTAGTCATATAAAAATCCATGAGATAGTTATACAATGATATTTTTGTGATTAGTTACAGCATTGTAACTTATATCACTAAATTTTGTTTTTTCCATAAGAAATGTTTTTCATTACATCAAAATCACAGTATTACTCACCTATCATTCTTTAGAACATTATGAATACAATTTGTTCTAGTAGAACACCTCAGACATTACATTATGTCGATTTATTTTCTTACTGCTTGATTGAGTTTTCTAGTACAGTATTAAGAGTTAATAACTTTTTTTATACTTACACTCAATTTTGTTGAAATCCACCAGACATTATATTTTTGGTAAATTTGAACATTTATCAAACATTTTTTAAGTATATTTGATGTATTTAGCGTAATATCATGACTGAGAGCTTCCAATTGGTGTGTAAATAAAATAAAAAGAAATCATTTTTATTGTTTTGTTTTTCTAAACAAATACTGTGTGACCTTTTTCTCCTTTTAAACTCAAAATTGCCTAAATGAAAAACACTTCAGTCTCTTGTTATAATTTGAAAGATTGCTGCGGCTACAAAACGTGATCAAAATTTCATTTCAGAGCAAGAATACTAGGGGACACAAATTCATTTTACTATAGTATATTTTCTATTTTCGTTTTAATTTTATTTGGAATCATTTCTGGCATCATAAATAATAAAGGTACACAAGTAGACACATTGTGAATAAATCTAGTGTAAGCAAAAATACTGAAGGTAAACCTTAAATGTGGTCTATAAAATAAATATGTAGAATAAATAATATTCTACATAGACCAAATTTAAGCTTTACTTTCAGTTTTTTTTTTTTTTTTTCTTTAGTCAGGATCTAATAATAAGCCACAATAATTATAATAATTTTATTTAGAGGTAAAATAAATAAATATAGCAATGGATTGCCAAATATAACATTCAGGAAAATGCTATTCAGGATTATTCAAAAGTCTGGAGACACTCTGATTACTTGTTCGTGTATTGGTGTAGAACAACCAAATGCATGATGCGTTTATAAGACACCAAAATTAACTTTTTTATGCATAGGCAATTCGGGTCACATAATTAAAATTGAGTATTTGAGGAGCAACTAAAAATGTTTAAATTCAAACCCCTCATAATGTCACACCTCTTTTTAAAGGTCTTTGGGTATTTATAAAGGACAGGGGCCTTTTCAATTTTTTGATAGAAAATTTGTTTTCATGATAAACAAATAACAAAAAACAAGAATATGATCTATTTAATTTTTTTGGTAATAATAGGAAAATGAGGAAATACGGAAAATTTTCTTGTATCGTACATATATTGTTGTAGGTGTTCATATTATGCAGAATTTTGTCCTGATCACCAATATGACAAGGTTTTTAAATTGTGATTAAGCACCAAAAATGTGCCGATTTCATAAAGATTATATTGTGTTAGGATAGGCTTAGGTTGGGTATTGTTAGGTTATTTATATTAAGTTAGTTTAAGTTTGACAGAATCAGTGAAGTTATATTAGGTTACGATAACCTTACCAGACTTTTGTATAACCCTATAACTAAAGAGAGACAACAAAATTATATGAATAAAATTTGTACCAACAAAATAAATTAGGTACATGAGATTTAGTCACTTCTTATTAAGTTAATCTACTTTTTGCTTTTAAAACTGCTACTAGTAGAATTTGAAGTGGCTTTAACACCACTTGCTGGAGTGTTTTTATCTTCAGTAACAAGAGGACTCTGGTCTGGCCTTATTGTTAAAGCAATACCATCGAAGAGATTTTGAACATTTACCAAAATTTGCAAGTACGAATTTAATAGATTGTAAAAGGTAACTTGTGCTTTAGAAGTAACAGAAAGTGCATTTTGCTTCATATTGTCATCTCTAGTACCCAAGAGAGCAGTAGCAGTTTCTTTAGCTTTAGATATCCTCTGCGAAATCCTTTCACCGACAGCATCAATGACATTGGACAAACCTTGGGACACAACAGTAACACCGCCCCCAGCTGCCGTCATGCTATCTCCGAGGGCATTAAGTGCAGCTCTGGTAATATTACTATTTACTTCTGTACCTGCCACTATCTTATCTGCCAAATTAGCAGCCAGATCTATGCCGGCTGTGGCAGTATTCTGAGCAACATTTGCACTTGCGTCTAAGCCATGTCCGATTACTTGAAGAGCACCTCCTGCCAATGAGGATCCTAACACTCCTCCACCTCCTACAACATGGCCTACACCAGCCACAACCTTGCTCAGGGCATCTTGCTTTGCTTCCACCAGCTTACTAGCTTTATCTGCCGCTGTTTGAATGCCATATGATATGATTGATGGAATTGTATCCAAGCCGAACTTGATGGGAGGAGTAGCAACACTTGTAACACCATTTTGTAAATTGCCAAAAACCACACCCATGTTTCTGTTAAAGTCTTTGGCAAGGTCAGAGCCAGGTGAAACCGAGTTTGATGAGATGGGAGCAAAAAACGGTGGGGCACACTGTGCTGCCTAAACAGAGAAAAGAAAAAATTACTAAATATTTCAACTTTTATATATTTAGTAATCTAAAGCATACAATGATCCTCTGCTCTATTCATAATAATGAATAGAATAAAACCCTCATTTGATGACTAATTCCCTCAAAATGATATTAAGAGAATCAACTGTAATTTTTATTAACTAATTCTTTTATACAATATTTTAAACACAAGATTAATTTTCAACAAAAGAACTTAAAAGAAGATGGAAAACAATGATTAATTGGTCAAGCCTAACATATATCAGTTTACTTATTAAATGTTTACTCAAAAAGTAAACTTTGGGTACACAACCTTCTAAAAGACAGTAATTAAATTGTTCAAATTGAAGAAAAATTAATTTATAACTTAAAAGTTAATTATAAACTTCACTAGTATATAAAATAAATGAGTCAGTTTGAACTAAGTAGCAAATAAATTATTAAAAATATACTGTATATAATGTTTAGTAAAAATAAAAAAATTCTTTATTTCACAAAAATAACACAATATTCCAAGTCTAACTAACCTTAAGGATGGTTTATCACTTGGTTTTGACATAAAAATTAGCACAGCATGCGATCAATCATCTATGAAAGTAAATCTGTAAGAAGTTAATGTTTAAATATTTACTTTCATGACCCTACATGAACTTGCCAGAAAATGTTCTAAAACTCCTATACTAAGAACATTTTGTCCAATATCTAGGATTGGAAATTCCTGATGATTTGTATCATACATGTTGAAAAAGAAATTGTCACCATCTCAACAAATTAAACAGAGTTGAATTATTGTTAATAAATTTTTACAAAATCACCAATAAAAAATACTTTTTTCTTAGGCCGTACGCCAGCAAGGCTGGCATCATCAGGCAACACAAAAATATAAATTTGCATGGTGAAAGG
This sequence comes from Stictocephala bisonia, assembly GCA_035578905.1. NCBI lineage: Eukaryota > Metazoa > Arthropoda > Insecta > Hemiptera > Membracidae > Stictocephala > Stictocephala bisonia. The sequence goes on along the minus strand of JAQJVL010001216.1, from coordinate 177,798 downwards.
CCTCGAAAAAAGTATTTTTTATTGGTGATTTTGTAAAAATTTATTAACAACAAGGAATACCAATATCAACTTCATCTGAAATTTACAAGAGTTGAATTAGTTAATGAGTGAAAGCAATTTTGATCTCTAAATACAGGGAGAAAACTAAATGTTGAGAATGTTTATGTTGAGAAATTTATTCAAATGAAACTAAGATTTGCTGAGATTTATGTAAAATGAAACTTAGTACAAAATAAAATATCACTACTATTAATGAAAACATAAAAAGCATATAATTATACCACAAAAATATTTGACTAAATGATAATTCTAGTTCCTTTGTCAAGTTTTTAAGTTTAGATTCAAAAAAGGAAAGCATTATATCAATAAAATCATCTTTTTTGTTAAATGTAGTACATTACTTTTTGTTACTAAGAACAGCTATTTTGTAACATTACAAGTAGTAATATCTTACCTGTAAGGCAATAAAGAAAAGAACTATGACATATGCAGAATCCATGGTGTGTTGGAATGGTTGTAGACCAGTCTATTAACAGTTATATATGAAACAATTAACTCTTAAAATATTCCAGACCATGAATGAGTAGCAATGCAGGTCAGGGGTGCTGTCACTTCTGGAAGTGAAATGTGTCTCGTCATAGTGACTCCAGTCTGTTGTCAAAGTATGGGACAAGGTTAGCTAACATGTTCCTGCAAGACTGACAGTTCTCGACATGAACTTAAACTCATTTATTTGTCATGAGTTAAAAATAACCCACAAATGAGCCATTTAAAAGCAGATAGGTTATTACACTAATGTTGGTCAGAAAAACAATTGATACAATACTCATAAAATCGATACGCAGACCTCAGTGGAGTTTGAAGCTGGTTGGATAAGTTGAATACTTTGTCTTTTTAATAACCTCTGTGAGTAGTTGAGCATTTTCATATTTTGCATTACTTTTTGTATTTCAATGAATATTTTATCTATTTAATAACCTGTTCTGTGTTGAACATTTTCATATTTTGCATTTCATATTCTGCTTTATATTTTGCATTTCATATTGTGCTTTATATTTTCTATAATTATGTAATATGTGATAGTTTTTAAGAACACGCGACTTTCATAACAGTAATCCGTAGAATCTAAGCATGTAGTTTAAGTCTTTTCTTGAATTAGTATGGATTAAGGGAAAAAATAGTTTTAGTTGTAGGTTAAGTTAGTAAATACACCTGAAGACAACAGGAGTTTGTTATACCTGTCAAAATGTTGTGTTTGTTTCCAAAACATTTAAGCATTGGAAATCTCCAAATATTATATACCTATCATGAACAATCCAATGCCAACAAATAACGTTCATAAAACACTCATAAAATCCGTTATCATTTCTTTTCTTTTTTTTGTGTTGTGAAAAATTTATAGTAGTCATAAAGTTAAATACAGTAGAACGTCAATAATCCGGATTAATTGGGACCCGACCCCATCCGGATTATCTAATTATCCTGATTATCGAAATTACCTTAAAAAAGGCCAGTATACACAATTAAAGTACATAAACATTTTAAAATTTTATATTTTCTCTTATACAATAAAGGGTTAAGAGGTGAAATTAATCAAAAACATCTTTTATGTTCAAAACACTGTATTGTAATTTGTTAGTAGCAACATGTGTACAGTAAAATCATCAAACACTATTTGAGCTTTAAAAAAAATGTGTAATAGGTTTTTGAAGTACCTGAAGCAGTAGTGGTTCGTTTTTTCGCAGCTATGTCCTTAATTCGTTTTAATTTGTTATGGTACGATGTTTTAATTTTTTGCTACAAGAACAAAACAGGGAATATTAATTTTAAAAAGCTAAATGTTTGAACGGATTAAAATCCGGTCATAACAGTTATGTAAAGTAAAAAATGTCAAAATCCATTTCCGTTTAAAAATTAATTTACATTTGAAACACAATCGGTGTGCAGTAATACGTAGATACAAATCCGGATTATTAACGGTCCGGATTTTTGACCACCGAATTATCGATGTTCTACTGTATTACAAAATTGTCTACCTGCAAGGTATAGTAATTCGTAAGTAAAATTAGGTGCTAATAATTTACACCAGTGTACTATGTTATTAAGTATTCATATGACAGCTTTTCCTGCTTTGAACAACTTTATGTTGTGTGGAAACAAAAGAAACTAGACCTCAAAGCCTTCAATGGAAATTTATGCAAAACCTAAACAAAAATGTTCAAACATAGGAACCTTGGATAACCCAGAAAACACGTCAATAGGCTGTGATTCAGAAAGACAAGTTTTATCCTAAATGTGTGGCTAGTAATTGTTTAACACGTCAATAGGCTGATTCAGAAAGACAAGTTTTATCCTAAATGTGTTTAACTAGTTTAATAGAAGCTCAAAAATTCTAAATACATTCTTCTTTCATAATAGATTAACATACAAGCGTAGCTAATTCTATTACAGATTATATAAATGTATTAAATTTGATTGTTACCTGAGAAAGCATTTAGTATGCAGCTGGTACATGAATAATGTTTTTAATGTAAATTGCAGGGTTAAAAACCATGTTAATTATAATCAAAATTTAAGGCAACAATAGCATGAACCCACACGCCTACCCATACACGTACAGTGTTATGAACTCATCTACCTGCCTATTCACTTACAGTGTTATGAACCCACCTACCCACCCATACACCTACAGTGGTATGAACCCACCCACCCACCCATACATGTACAATAGTATGAACTCACACGCTTACCCAAACACGTACAGTGTTACGAACCCACCCGCCCGCCCATACACGTACAATGTTATGTACCCATCCGCCCGCCCATACATGTACAATGGCATGAACCCACACCCCTACTCGTACACGAACAGTGTTATGAACTCATCTACCTGCCTATTCACTTACAGTGTTATGAACCCACCCATCCACCCATACATGTACAATGGTATGAACTCACACGCCTACCCAAACACGTACAGTGTTATGATCCACTTGATGTTCATGTTTAAAAATGAACGTAAATTTTAACTAAATTCATGTTAAACATGCAAATCAGCTTCATATCTTAAATACATATCCAGCATCGTCAAGGCATTATGCTACAAAAGGTCAACAAGAACTAAACCTTAAGGTTAGAAACTAAATAAGAATCAGTCTATAATTCTGCTTTTTTCAAATGTGCCCATCCTTGCTGAAATATCAAAATAAGAAGTCCAGGTTTCAAATTACTGGACAAGTGTGAACTATTCTTTAATATTATGTTATATAATAATACTAATTTACAATAAACGATAGCAAGAGTCATCTTAGACTAGAAACTGGAAGTTTTTACATGTAACATATTTTCTACTAATTCAGCAAAAATATGTTAGTTTGTTACAAATGTCTTTCAGTGGCGGAAATGAGAAGGATTATTATATTGCTTGGGAAGTGGATTTTTTTAAAAACAATCTATAGCTTACAAACTTTAGTTAATACGAGGTACCGTCGAAAAAGTCCCGGAATCGATGTCCAGAGACACACAGCATGGTTGTCAGTGGGAATTTTGTTGTCTATCAGTTTGTACTACTCCTGGACAAGAGATAATGGTAGCGTGAGTATAGCCCAGCCGCCATTGTTCCTCCGTGGAGAGCACTTATCATGTATTTGCGCGTTTAAATTGTGGCGTTTTGAAAATTTATTTCATGAACAGCTAACAAACATTAAATTTTGTTTATTACTTCAAAATTCATCTTCTGAGACACTTAAAATGTCAATTCAAGCATATGGAATTAAGGCGATGAAGTTTGAGGATGGTGTCCTTCAAACTGATTTTCACATCAAACCTACAATAAACAACAATACCTTTACTATACCAGCTGTCTTCCCAACAACACTAAACGCCCCCTACCCTATAGCCAAACCACACGGACCAAACGTATTATTTCCTCTCCCAGAAACCTAAATAAATACAATAACCAACTTGTCAGTGCATTCCCAAATAGAGGTTACCCTACCAACCTTATTAAAAACCAAATCCGTTTAGCCCAGTCCCAAAACCAACCCCAATCCAGAAGAAGTTCCCAATGCCCCTTGTCACTAATTACCACCGTGGCCTACAGAAACTCAACCAAATCCTGAAAGATGGCTTCAACATCTTAAAAGCTTCCCCCCCACACCAAAGATATTCTTGAAAAACCTCCTACTATGACTTTCAGGCAAAACAAAAACCTCCGCCAAATCCTGGTCCATCCTAAGTTACCTGATCCCAACAACTGCCTGGGTCATGATATAATTCTAGACAAACTGGAGTCTTTGGGGGTAAGAGAGATTGAAAAAAGCTGGTTCAAAAGTTATCTAACAGACCGAAGTCAATTAGTAGAGGTGACATATACAGCTGATGGGGTAGCTCAAAACAGCTAGATCACAGCAACTCCCATCCACCAGAGGAGTCTACAAGGCTCAGTGCTGGTCCAGTCCTTTTCATAATGATGACCAACAACTTCCCAGACTACATCAAGGACTACAGCTCAATTGTTATGTATGCAAATGACATCAACCTATTGCTTAGAGATGAAACCCCTGAGGATCTTAGCATTCGCACATACATAGCACTGAACATGACGTACAACTACTGCTCTGTAAATGACTTAGTAGCGAACCAATCAAAAACCAAACAAATCAACTTCAGAAGAAGGGCAAATCAAGTTCCAGCCTTCCCTGATACAAACCTGGTGGATGCAGCAATTTTATCGGACTGACCATTGACAAAAACCTGATGACCTGGACGCCACATGTTGAAGAGCTTTGTAAAAATTTGAACTCAGTATTAGTATCAGATAAAAATAGAACTAAGTATAATTAAAAAGACAAAAATGAAAGTGGAATGAAAATTGGTTACTTACAGTTCATACTGCTCCATTTAAATAAATCTGAAGAATAAGCTTTAATCATTGAACACACAAAATAACTAATGAGTAATACTGCACACTTAAGAAGTAAAATCAGTGATTTTTTCTGATGAAGAGCACTGTATCTACTTGAAGATGCAATGTTCCGCCATTGCCACATGAACATAACGTCACTTGCTGTTGATGAAGCGAGTTTTTCGACGTAGCGCAAGGCAAGGTCGAGAGCATTTACCGCTTCTGCATGACATATGTTATCACTTTCAGCATTCACGTCTTCTTCATCACTTTCGTCCGAATAAATCTCAGCTTGTGAGCCCTGCACCGTTGCTGCGAAATCTTCATCTCCGTAATTCTGGTGGCCATCATCGTCGTCGTTGGCCATTCTGTCAACGTTAGTCATAGAATGTCACTGCCCTCCCCTTCTGACTTTCACTAATCTGTGCAGTCGGATCGATCAGCAGTAAATTGTATCTAGTTGACACTAAAGTACATAAAATGGATATTCAATTTGTTGTTTGATTTCCCATTATATTACCCCCTCCTAGATTGTTTATAAATCTAAAAAATAGTTAATAGTATTTTCTCCTTGAAATATCACTACTGAAATTTGTGATTTGACAAAAAATTAACAGACACCTAAATGAATCATCACTTGTTACGAATCAAGATTCAGTATAGAGATATGGCATTAGAACAGACAGATAACAAAACACATCGTGGGCCAGACGTCTTTATATGATATTCGAAATGGGGCGAGAGGGTGTAACTTTCACCCACCCATTGTATCTGCTTCAACTTAGCAGATTTTTATGCCTTTATAAAATCCGCCTATTCCAAACTTCCCGCTAAATCGAACATGGTTCCGTCCCAATTAGTTTGGAATAGCGAGGCTATACTGTATATATAAATAAAGATTAATTTGATTTTAAAACAAATTTTACATACACATACATACTTAGTTACAATGCTTATGACAGCTGTAAGTATGTTTTTTACTTTAGTGAGAATAATCTTATTTTAATAACTTCTGTTAATTCAGCTATTTTGTAGTTTGGCTGGTGGCCCGGTCCAGAGATGGCCGAACGATAGGATTTACTGTGTGAGATGATTTATATACTGTGTGATAAAAAAGACTACAATGTGACTCTTTGAAGTTTAAGGACAGTAAATTATACCATTACCAAGTAAAAATCAAATTCGATCAAGTAATGCTAACAGCTGACTACAATGTGAATCTTTGACGTGTAAGGACAGTAAATTATACCATTACCAAGTAAAAATCAAATTCGATCGAGTAATGCTAACAGCTATCTTGTAGACCAATAATACTAATTTTGTATATTTTGTCTTATTACATCATTATATGGTCTTTTACTTGGAAATCTTGTACAATCGTCAATAAGTAGTTAAACTAAATAATAACCCCGTTGTTTCATTGGATTGCTAATAATATTGAACTTAATATTTTGTTATCTAATAAGTGATGTAAAAATTAAAATCTAAATACAATTTCACATACGGTAATAGAATAAAGAAAACAGACCAAAAGTCTTCCAATAGATTATTATTCAAAAATACCACAGGCCAGCAGTTTAAAAAATCAAATATTTTAGCTGGAACAGTACTCTTTCTTCATTATTATATTAGTATATTAAAGAGATAGGACATCAGCAAACTTATCATAAAAGAAAATTTCACTAACACCAGAGTAGTAGTCACAAACACAAAATAGACACAATCTCACAAATTTTCAACACATTTTCTTCAGGTGAGTAGAGAGAGAGAGACTCAGTCACCTGCGACTCTCCCCCTCTCCCTCCCCCTCCCCTTCTCTCCCCTTAAAGTTAGTTACAGTAGACGCTCGCTAATCCGGCACCTTCGGGACTTTTCCGGTGCCGGATTACTGAAAATGCCGGATTATCGAGTGCCGTCTTAAAATAGCCGAAAATCAGCATTTAGGCCATTATTAGCGCTATATGCACTTTTATATATTTCATTTGTCATATTACAGTAATACAGTAGGGGAAATAGGAAGAAAACAACATTTTACCAGATACAGTAACTTTATTACTTACAGTACAATACATACAGGCTAAATACATATATAGAATTTACTGTACTGTACATATTTTACTTGAAAAAGGATCTAATGTCTCTCTGTTTTTTGGAATCAGACTTTTTCTTGAAAAATTCATTTTGTATTAAACACAAGTTTAAAAGTTCTGCAGCGCTATAAGACTTGCTACACTCGGCAAATCTCACAAAAGTATTAATAGCGGCAGCCGCTTCATTCCAGGTAGGCGGAGCTTCTGGATTTGATGGGTCAGTTCCTTCTTCTTCATCAGATTCAACATCTAATGGTTCATTCTCTTCATTATTTCCCAAGACACTTTGAATAATGAACTCGTCAGTTATCTCTTTGGTTGTAGGTTCATTTTCGTCGACAGTTATCCATTCACCAACCTCTTCTTCTGGCAAATCCTTGAGTTCATTCTGCGCATCGTTTAGCAATTCAATCACAACATTGTTTTCAGTCGGTGCATCAGCATTGTCATCTTCATTATATGCTAAAGGCCAAAGTTTCTTCCAAGACTTTTGTATGGTTGATTCCTTTACCTTATTCCATGCCAAAGCTGTTCCAAAAATAGCATCTTTAATGTTAAATTTCTTTTGGAAATCTATAACCGAACAGTCAGATTGAAGGAGCCCTCGAATGAAAGATGCTCTGTAAAAGCATTTAAAATTCTGGATTACTCCCTGATCCATTGGCTGTATTAACGAGGTAACGTTTGCTGGTAGGTAAAGTGTAGATATATTTTTGGAAACTAACTCAGATGCTGCAGGATGGGCTGCACAGTTGTCTAGCAGCAATATAACTTTGCTATCTTCAGGCAATTTAATTTTTTCCAAAATATTTTTAACAGAAGGCACAAAGTGATTAAAAAACCAATCTTTGAATAATTCTTTATTCATCCAAGCATTGGATTGAGCTGCATAAGTTACCGGGAGGTTTACAACCCCTTTGAAAGCTCTAGGCTTCTTATATTTGCCAATGACGTAAGGAGTTAGCATATGGTTGCCTGAAGCATTTGCACAAAACAACACCGTCAATCGATCTTTATTTTTCTTAAACCCTTTGGCAGTTTTTTCACTGCTACCAGCCAACGTGGAGTTAGGAAGACAGCGCCAAAGTAGCCCAGTTTCATCGGCATTATATATCTGGCTTGCAGATAACTCGTGTTTTGCAACGAATTCGTCAAAATATGTTTTATACTCTTCGGCAGCATTTGTATCTGCTGATCGTAGCTCTCCAGCTACATCTAGTTTCCGGATCCCATGGCGAGTTTTAAATCTATAGAGCCAACCATCAGAAAATACACACTCAGTTTCTGGTAAGTTTAACTCATCACGGAACTGTTTCCCCTTTTCCATAAGCATCGGACCAGTCACAGGTTTACCTTCCGACCTTTTAGCACAAAACCATTAGTATAAAATTTCGTCTAACTGGTCTAGTTTAGGCTTTTTCAAAGTTTTTCGAGACTCAATGTCTTTTATAGCATCAGTTTGAGAAGCAAATTTTTTTAATTCATCCTTATTTTTTTTAATGTCATACATTGTTGAAGAACCAATGTTATATTCTTCCATAATTTTATTTCGATTCTCACCTTTCTCAATCCGCTTGATGATTTCAAGTTTTTGTTGAATTGTAAGAGTAACATGTTTACGTTTCACTGTTCCACTGGTAGAAGGTTTCGAAAACATGACAACGGTAAAAACACACACCTAACAATAAACCCCACAATACCTAAAATACATAAACAAGGGATACCAATGAGACCATTAATACTGTAAATTACAAAAACTCACTATAGATTATAATTTAACAAAAATAATAACACAAAACACGCACAACAGAAGTGTAGAGTACAGTAGCACACTTGCACAGCAGTGACAGTGACAGACAACAGGACGTGAGTGTCTTGTCACGTAGGCCACGCCCGAACCCGGCCGAGCCAGGCCGACTGATTCCGAACGTTAACGAGTACTGTACATACGTACAGTGCTCACGAACCTTACCGAGAGGACCCGAAGGCAACCGGATAATACCAAGCGGACCTGAAGCGTTCATATCCAATATCCACAATAGTAAACAGTGGAAAACTACACCGCAAAACCACTCTAAAATTAAGTATTTTTTACTTTTGGCTGATGCCGGATTATTGAAAGTGCCGAACCATCGGATGCCGGATTAGCGGGCGTTTACTGTAGTTAGTAATAAATTAACTATAGTTTGTATGATAGAACCTGTCTCCTGGACCCTCAGCTACCTGGGACTGGCCCGGGACACCCCCCAGCACTGGCAGCCACCTGCGGCTGTTTCCTTAATGAGTCACTTACTGGCATCCCCACTAGGTGAACTAACTTTTTTCCCGGATCACAATTTTTGAATTTTTTTCAAATATTTGAAAAGTACATAAAAAATAAGATTAACGATATAAAACTCGACAAAAATTGAACAATATTGAGGTGGTCTGTTTATTTGTATAGTAACAATAAGGTTGGTTTTGTGTAACGATATGACGATTAAATTACATTGGAATTGACAACAATTCTAATAAAATAATTTTTTAAATAAGCTTATGAGTAACATGGGTTAGAAGTAACAATCGAGTTTCACAACAAAAATTTACGGTACCAACACTTGGAACATTGGACTTTAGCAGTGGAAGTCTGACTCATGGTGGCTAAAATATTTCTGAGAAGTAAATTATTGCAAGTTTACTGAGTTAGAATAATAAAGCCAAACACTGCGTTATTGAGTAAACATTAATATCATAGGCCATTTTACCAATGTGAATCTAAATAATTGACAAGGATTTGAAAAATAAGACTATTCCTACTTTTAAGCATATTATATTTATAATTCAATCAATATTTTACAACTTTCACTTTTCACATGAACTTTAACAAAATAATCCAAAAGCACATCATATACATATCTTAAATAATAATGACAAAGGCACAATAATAGGCACAATTTTTACATAATAACAATGAATACTATACAAACTTACATAAGAAAATTTTAAAATATACATAATGTAGATTTTACAAGTTTGCTGCGAATAGGGGGGCATCAATGCGAAAATAATTACTTAATAAGATTATTAAGGACCCATGTACCAAATTTTATCCAAATGTTAGTGATATACATATCTTAAATAATAATGACAAAGGCACAATATTTACATAATAACAATGAATATTATACAAACTTAAATAAGAAAATTTTAAAATATACATAATGTAGATTTTACAAGTTTGCTGCGATTAGGGAGGCATCGATGCGAAAATAATTACTTAATAAGATTATTAAGAACCCATGTACCAAATGTTAGTAAATAGAACAGGTAATCAAAATTTTACCAATTTCCCGTAAGAAAAGCATAGGGCAACGTGCATATGGTAGTGAGTTCAAAACATAAAATGTTATGTTACTTAGGGAATTATTGTAAATAATAAAAGTTTAATTTCTTCACAACCACTAAATTAAGATAATAATTCAAGATACTAATTTCATTGTTTTTCCGCCCTCTTTTCAAAATCACTAAAGGATACTAATGGTTTTGATTTATTTTTTTCATACATATTTTCATATATACATTTTTCTAGCTTGGGAAAAGTTAGGAAAACCTGAATTTTTTAACCTTTAGGTCCTCATAACTTTTGAAAAAAATCTGTTCATACCTGATTACACCAGAGGTGACACTCCCAAGTCGGGATCGTCATCACTGTCACATCGTCATCCGAGTCACCAGGTGCCAAAGTAATAATTAATTCTGGGACACTAATGTCATCAAGTTCTTCTTCTTTCCAATCGGCCTCAATTTCTTTTTCGACGTGCTGTACACAACTTCTCCAGTTATCCGGGGTGAAAGAGTTCACTGCTTCCATGAACAAATTTTGAATATCGTTCAGCGTGAAGGTGGTGTTTCGTGCAGCAACAAACCGTTTCAGATTAGCCCATATGAGTTCAATCGGATTGTAGTTGCAGTGGTATGGTGGAAGTCGTACGACTTTGAACCCAAGCTGAGAGGCTTTCTTGTCGATCTCGTAACTTGTGACTTGAGGCTTGTGTAGCTTTATCAGGTTATATAACTCGGGCTTCCGCAAGTCAGGAGAGAAGGAGATATTGTGCGTTTTCAGCCATTCTTCCATTTCACACTCCTTTGAGGCCGATGTTGGCACTTAATTTGCTATTCGAGAGTGACATGATGCATTATCCATCACAATAGTTGAACCAGCCGGAATGGATTTGATCAGCACTTCAAAAAACCAACCTTCAAATACTTCGTGGTTCATCTCTTCATGGTAATCCACTGTTTTTTAAGATGTGAAAACTAGCGGTGGCGATTTTATCCATCCGTGGAATCCCCCAGCATGACAAATTATTAATCGCTTGCCTTTTCCTAATGGAGCATTTACAGAACACTTTATGGTGTCATCAGTCCATCCAGAGTCTTTCGAAGTGTTCCCATTAATCCAGGTTTCATCTAAAAAAATGCACTTTTTGAAGTCTATATCTCGAATTTTTCTTAAAAACCAGCATCTGGCAAGAGCTACTGATGGTTTCTCCATTAATATTTTTCTATTGTCTAGTTTTCCATTTGAACCCAATCTTTTTTAAAACCCTCGCCAACGTCTGTATGCAGCCATGAAACAAATCAGCTTTACGTAAGCTTGTTTTAAGTTTTCGGAGGGTAGGTACTTCTCGATGTCTGTAATAGTTCAGTACATGGTTTCTGATTGCAATTTTTTGAAAATCATCCAGCTCTGTTATTATCGATTTAAAAGGCTTTTTCCTCTTCGGTGTGCACAGCTTAGGAACATAATATGCCCTAGGATTGGTGTTTCTTACACTCGTATCATAACTTACAGAAACGGTCGGATTTTCGTCAGAAGGTAGGCTTTGGTCCACTTCTTCAAATTCATGTTGGCTCGCTGAGGAGGCTTCATCTTCCATTGATTGTTTTAACTGCAATCTTATGCGGCTCAAAGTTCTGGTGGAAATATTGCAAGCTGCAGACACTCTTTCAGACACCTTTTTAAGATCTAATAACGGTCCCTTGTTGTCACGTTCCCGCTCTAAGTATTACAAAACAGATGCAATAATCGTTCTTGCCTGAGAATTGTATGCTGTCCCAGCACGCTTTTCACTTGATGGAGGCATATTCACAAAAATAAAAGTAAACAAAAAACACTAAGATAACAAAATTTCATTGATCGTAAATCCAATATACATTTATTTTTAATGTAACATAAACGTTTTCGAAAGCAAAGCTTCCATCTTCAGGTTATGTGTACAAAATAATAATTTTATTTACACATAACCTGAAGATGGAAGCTTTGCTTTCGAAAACGTTTATGTTACATTAAAAATAAATGTATATTGGATTTACGATCAATGAAATTTTGTTATCTTATACTAAACCAATATTTGCTCATATACGTTTTTATTTAAAAAACATTAACACACAAATAGTCACATAACAAAAGATAATAGCAAAAAATATGCAATAGTAAACTCAATTGAAGAAATGCTAATTTAAAAATTCGCTAACTAAAAAATTAAATGAAAACACAGTGGCTATTTAATTTACCACGATGTTACCGTGGCCAACACTCACTTTGAACTGAAAACTACCCTCACCCCTAGAAACTCGTAAGCAGTTGATTAAGCATTTTTCAGAAATAGATTAGCTACCATGAGTCAGACTTCCGCTGCGAAAGTCCAATGTTCCAAGTGGTAGTACCGTTATAACGCAAAATACACATTTTTCTCATGAAACTGGATTGTTACCTCTAATCTTTTATAAGCTTAGTTTAAAAATTATTTTATTAGAATTGTTGTCAATTCCAATGTAATTTAATCGTCAAATCGTTACACAAAACCAACTATACTGTTACTATACAAATAAACAGACCACCTCAATATTGTTCAATTTTTATCAAGTTTTATACCGTTAATCTTATTTTTTTATGTACTTTTCAAATATTTGATAAAAATTCAAAAATTGTGATCCGGGAAAAAAAGTTAGTTCACCTAGTGGGGATACCAGTAAGTGACTCATTAAGGAAACAGTCGCAGGCGGCTGCCAGTGCTGGGGGGTGTCCCGGGCCAGTCCCAGGTAGCCGAGGGTCCAGGAGACAGGTTCTATCATACAAACTATATACAGATTGACATTTTACTTTCTTATATGCCTTTAGAAGCTATTGACAGACTATAAATACACAAAAGAAAAAGATTTTAATAGCTATTAAATGAATATTTTAAATGCTAATCTACTAGAACTATCTTACTACACATTTTAACTAATAGTTATCTAATTATTCAATTAACACTTAAACCACCGCTTGTTAAAAAAATACAAAAAAATTAATATCAAAAGTTGCTATTCTATCAAATAGGCTATCAAAATTTTACCCTAAAGAAAATAGTAGTTTTGGAAACATAAAGTTAAGCTCAATATTTTTCAAAATCGATATAATAAAATTCATTAATGCTGTATAGACATTCTAAAACCAGGAGATGGTGTCCACACAAATTTTATCACAATTTTTCCTGACCATTTCGGATAATTTTCCCTGACTCTCGCAATTCAAAAAAGAAAATTTCAAAAAAATACCGTAGGACTTTTTCTTTAAATAATATAGAAAGTTTTAATAAATGCTTACTACAGGAGTCTTTTTTGGAGGTATATCAATCGTCAGTTAACAAGAAGTATGACACTTTTTTTAATGTATTCATGTATTGTTTTAGTAATAGTTTTCCAAAACTTTTGGTAAATATAAAAGACAAAAAATCTAATCAATGGATCACAGATGAAATAAAATGTAAGAAAAATCAAATTATTGAACTTGAAAAAGAATTCAGAAAAAATAAGAGAAATCAAACCAAACTATTAATTGACAATTTAAAAAAAGAACTAAAACATTGTATCAATATGAATAAAAAATTTTTTTTGATAATAAGATAAGTAACTCTAAAAATAAATCAAAGATGACATGGAATCTTATAAAAACTGAGATAAATAAGGAATCAATTTCAAACCCTAATATTGTTGTTGAACGGGCTGGGATTTTAGTTACTAATCCTATTCAAGTTGCAAATGTTTTTAATAATTTCTTTGTATCCATGGTTGAAAGTTCTGTTTTGTCTAAAATTCCTCAAAAGAATCAGAATTCATGGTTGGAGAGCAACCCTCCAGCACAAGCTAGGTTTAGGTTTAAATTTAGAACAATAATGGAAGAGGTTTTAGAAAAAATAATCAAATCTTTTGAAAATAAGTTTTCTGCTGGTAGTGATGAAATTTCCATAGTTATCGTTAAAAAAGTACTTCCCATAATATTGAAACCCTTATTGCATGTGGTCAACTCGTCTATTATTTCTGGTGTATTTCCCGACTCTTTGAAACTTGCCAGAGTGATTCCTATTTTTAAAAAAGGAATTCCCACGGATGTGTCATGTTACCGTCCTGTATCGGTGCTACCTATTTTTTCGAAAATAATTGAGAGAGTTGTTTATATTCAGTTAGTAGATTATGTAGTCAACCACAAACTCTTAGATAAAGAACAGCATGGGTTTCAATCAGGAAGATCGACAATTACTGCCGCAATAGAATTCGTCCAATCAATAATTAACTCTATTGATAAAAGGGAAAAGGTGTTAGGCATCTTTTTAGACCTGACAAGAGCCTTTGACAGTGTGTCCCATATTGAACTTATGAAAACATTAGTAAAATTAGGAATTATTGGAAAAGAGCTAAAGTGGTTTGAATCTTATCTCCAGAATAGACGGCAGTTTGTTGAGATTGAAAATATAATAACAGATAGTTCTAATAAATATAATTATATTCGGAAATTTAATTCACAAATAAAAATAATCAAGCATGGCGTGCCGCAAGGGTCGGTCCTGGGCCCACTCTTGTTTCTTTGTTACTTGAAGGGCTTACCAGATGTTATCCCTGCTGGTAGCAACATTTGTCTATATGCCGATGATTCAAACTTAACAATAAAAGGAGATACTAAAGAAAATGTAGAAATTTCATCATTTATTAGTCTGTCTACTGTTAAAGAATTCTTAAATAGCAAAAATCTTCTTCTCAACTTAAATAAATCCAATTTTATCTCTTTTTGTACAAAACAAACAAGAAAATAAATAAACCCACAAATAGTATTAAATGATAAAATAATAGAACAAGTTGCAGTTACAAAATTTTTCAAGTCTTTTTATTGATGAAAACCTAAGTTGGGATAAGCATACTGATCATGTAATAGGTAAAATGTCAACAGGCTTATTTGCGTTGAGGCAAATGGCAAAGTGCTGTAATCTACACACTTTAAAAACAATTTATTTTGCCTTAGTTCATGCACATCTAACTTACGGAATAAGTATATATGGAGCCACAAAAAAGAGAAACTTAGATAAAATTTTAGTCCAACAAAAAAAAGCTTTAAGAATTATGTGCAAGTTAAAAAAAGAGGACTCAGTTAAACATATCTTTGCTGACTTGGGAATACTGACAGTATATGGTCTTTTTATTCTAGAAACTACAGCTTATGTAAAACAGAACTTTTTTCCAATGTCAAATAACCATATTTATAACACTAGAATAAGTAGACACGTTGAGACACATAAATTGGAATTAAAAAAAAAAAAAAAATACTAAGTTTATAGGAACAAAGTTTTTGCACAAATTACCAAAGCATATCACTATAGAAAGTAACTTTCATAAATTTAAAGCTAGAGCCAAAGAACATTTGATAAAGTTAGCCTTGTATTCTATAGATGAATACTTACAAAGTTAGAGGTAGTCCTCTACTGTAATAAAGAATTAAGGAGGGCCAATGATTTTATGTTATTAGTTTTTAGAACAAATTTTGATAATATATAAAATGACGCTATTTGTTGTACCTGTGTACATTTACATAAATAAAGAAATTTTGAATTGAATTGAATTGAATTTTTCTAAAATGCATTATAGTCAAAATGTGTTGTATTTTAAATATTATATTAAAATAATTATTCTGCAGATATTAATCTTGACATTAAAAAGTGTGAATAAACATTATAAAAGAAAGAAACAAGAAAACCCAGCCTCCCCCATACCCATAGCTGGCCTAGTTTCCTCTCCCTTTCTTTTTTCCTCTTTTTTTAATCATTTTATTGAAAATACATTTCTACGAAGCTAAGTTGCTAATATTTTTATTATTGAAAGGTTACAAAAAGGAAACCTATCAGTAAATATACAGGGTGGAAAAAATGGAAACACTTTCACAAAAACATTTTTTCCATTGATAATTTAATTGTTTTAATAATTGTGTTCCATAAGTATAATTTTTGATCAGAATAATTTACTTAAAACCGTTAAATAGGCAGAGGAATAATATTCTTCAAACTAGTTACTTTGAAATTCAAATGACCACTACTCTAGAAAGGATAAACCTTTCGAAGTCTGGTTTACAGCAATTAATTACACTTGAATAGACCTTTCATTTGATATCAAACTCAACCTAGGCTTACGTTGAAGATTTTCGTTTAACTCCTCGTGGGCCGTCCCCCTGAAAAGATGAAATGTCGCTAATGGCGTCAAAAAGTGTGTTCTTTAGTTCTTTATAACCATGATCATATACAAGATTTCACTTTTATAAGTGAAGTCATACAACATACAAAAGTTGTAAAAACGTTTCCATATTTTTGTTCACCCAGTATATAAGTCTCACAAAATTAATCTTACAAATGAAGAAAAATTACATTTAAATACTTATTTCAACACTGGAGAATATTACAGAACACATAGAACATTGCACTATCGACCACCATTTTAATTAATTGTATAAAATACCAAGAAATATGCTACGTTAGTTGAGGTTATGGCCGACTAGAGCATAAAATAATTCCCTTAAATCCATCACTGGGGCAGATTTCCCTGACTTCCAGAATTTTTTTTTCTTTTCCCTGACTCTCTCTGACCAAATTTGTTTCCCTGATTACCCCTGACTTTCCAGAATATGGACACCCTGCAGGACATACTTTAGTCTAGCTTTAAATTTGGCGATTGTGAGATCTTTAATGTGTTTAGGTAGTGCATTTTATAATTTTGCTAATATGTAACAACAATTCTTTTGTGACTTACTGTAGTGTAATTGTTGAGTTTGTATAGAATTTTAGTTTATTGTATTGAAGGCGTGTGTATTTCATTATTAAATTCAAAACTCTCCAGATTAGAATGGACACATACTAGTTGAGACCCTTATATACAGAGAAGGAAAGGACAGTATTTTTAGCTTAATGAATGGATGGCATTAGTGAAAATTGGTCAAGAGTGGCTTCTCTGAGGTACATTACAAATTATCTTATTTGCTCTTTTCTTAAGTTTAAATACATCTAGAGACTTTGGACTGTTACCCCACACAGATACCCCATAGGGTAGTATTGACTGTATCTGAGCGTAACTAACATTGAGCAAACCTTCAGTTTCCAAAGCACTTTTTAACCTACACAATAAGTATACCACTTTTGACATTTTCTTAATTACTACATCAGTGTGTACATACCAACTTAAACTTATATCTAAATTTATACTTATGAACTTAAGAGGACCATTACTTAAATTATCAGCGTTCCTTTACTAAAACTAAATCTAATATCACTAGTCTTATTCAAGTTCAAATAGAGGTTATTTGCTGAACACTAATCATTAATCAGAGTTACTTTCTTACTACTACATATTTCTTCAGTTACTTTCTTTAGCTCTAACTCTGTATTAGTTTTTATTTTTTATCCGAGGTCATCTGCAAATAAGAAGAAGCCCTCCCTGTTTGAACTATCAATGTTTGAGGGGAGGTCATTGATGTAAATGTTAAACAGCAAGGGTCCTTGGATGGAGCCCTGCAGTACTCCATATGAAATTGACTGGCTATAGTAATTACCTGAGCTGCAAACAAACTGTTTCCTATCACACAAACAGGAGTTAATAACGTCAGAAGAGTTAAAATCCAATCCGTCGAACTTCAATTTATTAACTAGTAATTTATGGTGGACAGTGTCGAAGGATTTGCTCATGTCAAATGATCTAAAACCGACAGCTAATTTGTTTTCAACATCATTAATAACTTGACTTGTCAACTATAAAACAGCTTTGCTTGTACTACGTTTTGACTAAAACCGAACTGTTTATCTGAGAATAACTTATTTTCTTCAAAATGATTAGATAGTTGAGTTTGCGTACATTTTTTGAAAATATTAGAGAATATAGGAACAATTTATATTCGCCGGTAGTTGGATGGATAATTTTTTGAACTTTCTTATAGATTGGGGGGTAACTTTAATATTCTTTAACTCAGTGGGAAAAGTACAGTCATTTTAGACACACTCATTGAAAAAATAACTTAAGACTTCACATATGGACATTGAAGAAATTTTCAATATTGCTGAATTTAAACCATAAATACCCAAACAGTTAGTTTAAGTAGGCTATTGCAGCATATACCTGTTAAAAGCTTACACGTTTAAAAGAGAATTTAGGAGATTGTTCCTTAAAGTTTGCTAAATAGGTTGAAGATGTCAAGTATTTTATCAAAATTGTGTTCAATAAAAATTCCAAAACATAAAAATTGTTAAAATTTGGTTTAGAATAGAAATAATGTTACATGTAAACTATTTACTACAGTATACAACACTCATAAACTAATATATACATACACTCGTTCTGTATGAAAATTTATAGCCTACTTATGACCTACCTATATTGCACTTCATCATGTTTTGAGAATTTTCAAAGAAATTGTGCAAAAACATTATTTGTAAATCAAACACTAGTCTTCAAATATTGAGAGAAAAAACACAGTCATAGTGTAGGAAAAATAAAACAATAAACAAAATCCTGTCGTCATTAACAACATCACAACAACTAAGTATTGCTACTGAGGACGCTAGCAACAAAGTGCTGTTGTTAATCAGCTGTCACATAATATCCCCATTACCTGCAAGGACGTAAAAGAGGAAATCCAACTATATCCTTGGAAACCCTGATGTTTCCTCATTATAATTAAATAAAATATGTGATTATCACTTATTTATTTATTGCACAGTGCGATACAATCACCTATAACTGACCCCCAATAATATATCAAACCATGCAATAGTCACATACAGAGGATTAAAGAGCTTAATACCAAAGATAACTAACTCTACGTAGATAGCTCATCTCCCTAGTAAAGAGAGTTAACAATTTTCCCGTAGTGTGTCAACTGACCGCTTTAAATCGCGCCGAGCGGCTTTCAACTGCACGGCGTTGCCAGATTGAACTCAAAAAACTAACAATACTAAAAACGAATATTACAATAATAATCAGCTGATAATAATAATTGAAGTTTAATATTTGTTCAATGTGGCAACGTCGCATCCTGAATTCACAGTTGTGCAATTCGTGTTGCCTACAAACTCCTTAAACAGTGTGTACGCTTTTCCTGTATACTGTGAGCAATCTGAGTAGAGTTAGTTATCTGTGTTAATACCATTAAAAGAAAGATGTTTTTGAAAGTATCTTGAATTATGTTGGGGACTTGATAAGCTACTTACATTTCATTTTGTCAACTGTCAATCATTTATATGTACACAAAAAATATTATCTGAACATGTTTCGAGCGTAAATTGGTTAAATTAAACAAACAATATAACTATGAGGTAACTGTTTACAACAAATGGCAGCTGAACATTCAATGAACAGTTGATTGATACCCATTAAAATTAAAATTCATGTGTTCTATATCATTCTGACTTTCAAGCACAACAAGTAATATTACATTAGATATAAATTCATTCATATGTAATTACCTTTACATTCGTGAGTTCTAAAATCTTCACTGGTATTTCACTGTCATCATCAAATATTTTTATACAACTGTTTAGCTGGTTTGGAATTAAACAGAAACGGCATATATGTGGGAATTTTAACATTTTCTTCTCTATACTGATAAATTCATTAATAAGAAAATTAAAGGACTTATTTATAACTCCTAAATTGCACTATTGACATATGAGAACCAAACAATAACATTTTTTACAAAATGTAAGGTTATGTTAATTGTTTATATTTTTTGCAAAACCAACGCCACCATGATTGTGTATAGGCAAGGCCCCCTAGATTTCCAAACCGGGCCGTAGTGTTGTGACGTCATAGCTTGAGACGGATCGGAGCGCTCTATACCCGTACAACTTGCATTGGACGCTCGCGCACACGCCTATAGTAATTAGAATTTCAGCAAAATTACCGGCGATACAAAAAAATTATATGAAGTTTAATCAATTTTACTGTGAGCCTGTTTAACGTAAATGAACGTTAAATTAATATTGTATAAATATTTATTTGGGATAAAAAACACAAGTTAAATGACACTTATGCTTTATACAAATGAAATATGTCCACAAAACTTCTGATTATTAACTGAAATAAAATCAACTTACTGATTTAACTTATCAAGCTTTCTTTTCTTACATTTACCTCGCTCTTTCTCGGCAAGTTTCTCCTTTGATACCTTACTATAGTTATTCAATAAAATATTACAAAATGTTGCTATACATATTTTACATAAATTAAAGAGCTACTAGAGCAGTTCTGGCATTAAAAATATAAGAATCATTAAGATAATCTAACATTAAATTAAATAACACTTTTCTTTGTTGTTTTAACCCAAGAAAATTATTTTCATATCTATCACTAATGATCACGCCTTCACCCCACTCTCCCCAGGCCTTCTCCCCGACACACACACCACACCACGCGGTCTGTCCCATCATCTGTATCCAGTCTAATCCATTTACCTCGTGGTCGGCCAATTCGGCAGATTGAACTATACAATGCGTTTTATTCCTAACTAACCTTCACTATTATGTTGGCGATAACGTCGCCGACATAACACAATCCATCTTATAAAGCTGTGACCCGGTGAGAGCGACTTGGGAGCTGATCAACAGTTGTAGGCCATCAAGGAGAGCTGCCAACCATGGAGTCTGTGATTTGGAATACGGAGGGAGGTGGTTAGGGGTCCTCAACGAATTGCCTCCATCCTTAATGAATCGTTTCTAATTGTTTCTGAGCATTTACGTCAATCCTCGACGAACTCACTGCACACCACAATTGATGCTATTCCAAATGTACCATCGATACCCAATCCTTTCTTTTTCCATAAAATTGAATTATCGGAAACCTTCCAGTCTATTACATCATTAAATAATAGCTATTCCAAGGACATATTTGAGATTTCATCATACTTAATATGTATATTATTAAAGCCTTGTATTATTATTATCTTCCTAGCCATGATAAAATTGGAAAACATTTGTTCTTTGTATTAGGACTATTTGTGTTTTATATTTCCTATCTAATTTTCGGTTACTCAGGTTATTGAGTGAAAATAACGCCCTACTGATGAATACCTGAAGAAACTTTTAAAATAACGTAATGTTTAAGTAGTTGATTATGCTACGTGTAAGGAATTTCAGTTCGACAACGCCAATCAAATAATAAAACAAAATAATTAATTATATTAGAATTTATTTTGGTGATTCTTTACAAATTTTCAAGAATTTATTGTTATAATCTTAAACACATTCATGATGGTAAGTTTACTATAGTTACTTTATTTATTTCCTTTACACGGGCAAAATCTTTTTCCATAAGTTTTATTTATTTATTTTTACTCAAGTGTGTACCAAATCTAGGCCTCACCAAGTTATGCAAAATTTGTCGGTGAAGTCCTATAGTGAACAGAGAAACAAAAGCAAAGTTTAGAAAACATCCCTGATTTTTTTTAATTTTTTATTTTCTAGTAATTACCAAAATTGGGCGTTTTAGGGCAGGCACCAATTTAATAAATAAAAATTGCCAATAAAGATATGTTAATACGAAAATTACCATATACGATTTAACAGTAAAAAGATGTACAGTAATATTAAACTCCATATATGCATCATTATTGGACTGGTCGTGCCATACATGCGGGCACGCATATCATAGTGCACGCATATAGAGTACATGGTTAGTGGTTACTTTATTTCATATGTGGCGTTACGGGTTCCATATCCAGGAGGTCCACTAATGAGAAATAAGGCCTTTGGCGTAGATAGAATCCAAAAAAATCTACTGTTTGCTGGCAGCTCTTCAAACATATGATGTGACGGCCGGCCTACTGACACAAGAAAAGGTCCGTAAACATCAACAAACAACAATAAACTAGATGCAAATAATTATTGGCCGGCCTTAAACTATAATAAATTGATTGTTTTATTTGTATGATAATTTATTCACAGTTTGTTGACTCGCTATTGATTTGAGTAACGTAATGAACAACTTACAATACAGTGATATGACATTGGTGAAAATGTGTGTTATAACTGGATATTGACTGCAGGCAAAGAGAGAAGCTAATGTTTTTTGAAAGTGTGGAATTATCAAAGTAGGAGCTTCACTAGCTCCAGGCTTAGAGCAGATTGGTTTTTAAATATCAATATTAGCTTAGCAATTACATAAAAGAACAAAGTAGATAGTATTTTCACTTAACAAGATTTGAAAATTCTCAATGATCATAACATTTAAAGAAGCTCACAAATTACATCTGTCATTCCTTTTTTCTCAGCCAAACAATGGTAAGAAAATTAATTGATAGACCTAGGATCTTATCAGTAAACTAAACATTTTAAATAGGCCTACTCAAAGTCATGAGTGTGAAACTGCCAAATTTCTCATCCAAAAAGTAGAGAATTAGGGAAATTTTGATCGACATTGTAGTATACCAACAGTAGGGAATTTGGGAAATTCCAAAGTTACGTTAATTATGCAATGTCCACTCACCCAATAAATAAATCCATTTGTTACAAAGTGG
This sequence comes from Stictocephala bisonia, assembly GCA_035578905.1. Classification (NCBI taxonomy): domain Eukaryota; kingdom Metazoa; phylum Arthropoda; class Insecta; order Hemiptera; family Membracidae; genus Stictocephala; species Stictocephala bisonia. Next base: position 154,961 of record JAQJVL010001216.1, on the reverse strand, counting down.
TTAAAATTGAGTTAGATTATCAGAAGAAATCATTTCATCGTTAAGAAAACTCGCTTTTCACCGAAAAATAAAAAACTGTATTTTTACAAGAAAATGAAAAATTGAATGTTTTAATAATTGCTAATTTAACAAGTTTTTTGCCTACCATAGGCCTATGTATTTTTTGTAATTGTGCACTTGCTTTGACGCCTCTGAAAATATTGATTTTTTTGTTTTAAAAGTGTTGATATATGAGTACACGTATCTCTTGAGGTGGTTTATTTTAGCCACGGAAAACTCGTTTTAATATAAAACAATTTTTCATGTGATAGGCCTAGTGAAAAAACCTAACTTTTTTAAAAATCAGAATTTTTCAACAATATTTTTCATTTTACTTGTTTTTTAATGTTGAATACAAATATGATTGTTTTTTTCCATTAAACTTACGATGAACGATTTATAGTCTTTGTCGATTATCTAGGTTTACTGTACAAAATCAAAACCAGTATCCATGCTGATGCCAACCATTGAGCAGGCACCATGTAGTATTAAAACTGAGAACAGGTGTTGTTCATAATCCCATAAAACTGCCCCAAGTAGATGGGTATACAAATTAGCCACTAAGCTCCAATACTTCCTTGAGTTATGTAGTAAATTAATTTAAGTTTTTTTTTTAATTAATGAGTTAATCACTTAAGGTTATTATGATTAGCCTTGACTTCAATTTAATAATGAAGTATTTTTAAAATACTTAAGCTTTGCTAGAACTGGTTTCTACATTAATATAATGAACTTGCAAAATTCTCCATCGGTATTTATGCGCTTTCTAGATGCCTCGCCAGTCTTGATTTTTTATTACCAGAGTGTAGAATCAAGTCTATATTTTATGACAAAACTCTTTTTATTTCTTGGAAATAACGTTTTATACAAACAAAAAATCCCAATTTTTGAAAATGTTATTTTTCGATTTATCTGTTATTTTTTCATATTTTTCATAACTCTCACATAATTTTTCGTGCTGAACACAAATTTGAATACAATTTTGGTCTACGGCAGTTGTTTTTTCAGATATTACGGAAAAACTACGTTCGCGGCAAATCACCTATGGTGTCTATATGCACAATATTAATAAGAGCTTTGACTAGCCACCAAAAACAAAATTGCACATAGTCTTGCCAGAGTGATGGCCATCACGGAGGCTAGGCACCCGAACTTAATGCAAATTATGAATTTTTGTTGAGTATATAGACGATTAGGATAAGATAGGGTATGTTTGCTTAGGTAAGTAAAAAGTGCATTTTTCGGGCCTAAAAATTAATTTTATTGAAAATCCAATTATATATTCTTGTTCAGCATTAAAAAACAACTAGAATGAAAAATAATTTGTTGAAAAATTCAAATAATTAAAAAAATTGGTTTTTTTCAGTAAGTTATCACATAAAAAACTAATTTTTCGATTTTTGAGTAAAAAATGAGTTTTCCGCAGCTAAAATTAACCTCAAGAATTATAAACTCATATTTCACCACTTTTTCCACAAGAAATGGCATTTACAGAGGTGTCTAGAAAGTACATAGTTAGGCCTGCTTTACTATGTTTTTGCACAACCTTTGTATATATTTTATCTTACCGGTGCTGACGCGCACCGGTGTGGTGGTTGTCGAGCGGTAAGCGAGTTCTGCCGAGAAGGAGCCGCTCGCGGGAAATCGAAATTCCTCTCCAAATAAATTGTAGTATGAATTAAACCTGTTTCATTGTAGTTTACTAAATAATATATTCAAGTTAATTACTATCAAGTCTCCATAACGCAAGAAAAATCTTTTTTTTCCATCTTCTCAGTCGAGAGAAAAAGTTATCTTGGTAATTTGATAACAACTTTTTTTCATAAAAACATAAAATTATACCGTTATATGAAAAATTAAAGAACCCTTGTGGCTAGCTTGTGTTAAAATTTGGTTTCGATTGGAGTGCAAGTTTTTGACTTATGATTTTTTAAAGTTGTGGCTTGGTTGAAAAGCACACAAAAACCGGTACTTTTTTTATTGCAACTAAAAAATAAATAGGAAGTTGTAATCCAAAAAAAATATTTCTTACATGTCTAAACGCAGAATTAAATTTCGAAAATTTCAACGTAACTCTCATAGTGATATCTTTTTTTGTTTTCATTCCATGACAGTTTAAACTCGGGGGTCCATAATTTTGAATCGGACAGTAATTCAATTCAATTCAATGTTCTTTTTTTTTAGATCCACAGATAAGAATTACAAGTGGGCTACTTACCAGCTTAGTTTCATTTTACCATATAAACAGTGAATGCAGCAGTTTTACTTTTGACAATTTTTAGACCTCGTATCTTAAAGTTAAAGATCGTCTTATTTTACCTGGCAAAGTTAGGGCTAAGGAAACCTCTCAAACATTTAACCTATCCTAGGGACCAACAGCTTTACATGACTTCCGAACTATGAGAGCAGGACAACTACTGTTAGTGGTCACATCGGGAATCAAAGTAGGACTGACAGAGTGGCTAGCCACCACCTTAGACTCTTAGCTACAACCCTTCCTTACTATATTATCTTACCATGTATCAGTTCTGTTTTGTACACAAGTTGTTAGTTTTCTAATATTTGTTGCAGTCCTTCAAGACTTTTGCAAGTTGGCCCTTGAATATTTATCCAAGGGACCCAATTTAAAACTTTACCAAACTGCCGCTCATAAACTGTCAATTGATATTGAAGTTATTCAAAATTCAGTAGAAGGGCTAATCAACTTGCTCATTGAATGCTGCAAACACAAGGTATTACTTTAAACCATATGTAATGTACTAGAAAAATATTTACTTTCAAGTTTGTATGGGCTTGCGCTGTGTATTTAACTTATTGCGCTGTGTATCTAATACTATCTAGTTATATTTAGTGTATATAACTAGATAGTATTTAAACTTATTGTAAGTGGTGTTTAGAATTTTGATCCTGCATATGCATTGTATAATAAACAATTCTCTTATACATTATATAGTATAAATTCTCTTGAACAACTTAGATCATTATGATATAAATAATACTAGCTTAAAACTTATGAGATCATACTTGTCAGACTGTCAAAAAATTTTTTATACTGGAAAAGACAAGTCTAAAAAAGTGCAAGTCAAAACAGGTGATTCACAAGGATTTGACCTTGGGCCTTTTTTATTTCTTATAACGATCAATGACCTCCCAAATGTTAAGAATCTCATGTTGTATTATATACTGATGATACCACATTTTTAAATATCCTTAGTAATTTCAATAGTATTAAAACGCTTACCAACAATATAATGACCAATAGCATCTGAATGGTTTAAGGCGAATGGATTTTTACTCAATAAAAATAAAACACAAGAGCTTCATTTTGCCCTGAAAAAATGTAACTGTTCATTCTTTACCCTACACAAAGTGTAAAAATTTTGGTATTCAGGTTGATTCCAATCTGAGATTGGAAAATCATATTGTGTTTATTATCTGTAAGTTGTATAGGATAATTTATATGTTAAAAAGTCTCAAACGCTGTGAATTAGATACATATGTTAGATCTTCTTACTGTGCATTTTTTCAAAGTATAATTCTTTGGGACAATTCAAGTTATGTGAATAACATTTTAATCATTAAAAAAAAAAAAACAATTAGGGCTATCACTGGTCCTTCTTATGAAGCTATTGTAAACCTTTGTTTTTGCAACTTCAAATATTAACTGTAATTAATTTGTATATTTACACAGTGTTAGTACATACCAAAATTAAATTAACAGAAATGCAGTTAAGAAATAATATACACTCACATAATACCAGATTGAAAAACCAAATTTACATACCATATCACCGATTAAATAGTTATGAAGTTATTGGACAGAAACTATTCAATAAATTGCCATCATTTCATAACTTACCACTAAATATATTTAAGACAAAATTTGTATGCTTGGATGGCTTGTAAACATTTACATATAAATGATTCTGGTATATAAGTAACCACTGTATCAAGTTCTGTGGTTAGTGAAAGATAAATAAAGGACAAAATATTTACAAGGACAATAACAGGCTGGGTTCACTGATAAGGACATGTGATGAAAAATTGAATAAATGAGTTGGAAATATTTAAATTGCATTACTAGTGATAGAGCTTTAAATTAATATATTTTGCAAGAAATCTAATTCTTATAAACTTAAAAGCTTTTCCTTAATTTCAAAACAAAAAGATTTTGAGATCATAATATCTTTTAATTTTGGCGGGACTTGGTTAAAAAATGAGATCCCATGTATGAAAATGAACTTTGGGCTTTATAATAGTGCCCCTCTGTAAATTTCATGTGAAGTATTGTTTTTGAGTAACATTTTGGTTGCCACTTCTAAAAAAGAATAATCGCAATACTTTAAATATGATCAAATATTGTACCGGGAAAATGTTTAGTTGTCGATAAAGTGGATAGGAGGAGTCTCGTTTTCTATTTTTCAAAATTATAGGAATAAAAGTATTTTGCATGATTCTGATATCATTTACTATCGATTTGGCAGATGAACCTCAGCAAATAATGCCATATTGTAATCTGGAGTGAATTAGTGCATGATTAGTGTAGACAACAATTTAACATCACAAATGTTTCTAAAAAAAAACTTTCGTACATTACTTCTCATCTGATTTTGCAAAGTGTAAATATGTTTCTTCCAACTCATTTTTTTGGTCAAAGTATAGCCTAAATATTTAAAATAACTAACTCTTTCTATTTATATACAGGTACAAGAATTAAAATCTATGCACATTTCATTATGATATTTTACAGCTTTTGCAAAATTAATACCCTTTAAATCAAAATTTACAAATTTCGTTTTATCAACACTGATCAACATTTTATTTTTGTTTGCCCACAACCTCAACATTTTTAAATCCTTGTTTATTTTGAACCATAATCTGTTTACATACATCTGGATATATATAAGCGACGTCATCAGCAAAGGTGCTCACCATTAAAGGTGTGTTTTATAGATCATTTATAAAGATAATAAGTTGATTAGGAGATATTACTGAGCCCTGTGGAACTCCTGCTCTGATGTAAAGTGGCATGCTAACGTTATTGCCTATCTTTCTCTGGTGGTTCCAGAGCCACTGGAGAGCAACGCCTATGATTGCATTGCTTATTCAGTAGAATATTATGGTCAACCAAATCAAAAGCTTTTTTAAAATTGACGAAAACTGCACTTGTTTTCTCTCCTCGATTTATGTTATTGTAAATAAAATCGACAAATTGTACTAATGCACCCTCTGTGCTTCTACCAGAAGTGAAACCATATTGTTTATCGTATTGAAAATGTTTATTTTTTAGGAAACTATTAATCTTTTTTTCATACATTTTTCTATTATTTTTTAAAAAACTGATCGGACATATTTCATTGATGCTAATAGAATTGGATTTTTTGTAAAGTGAAAAAACTATACTCTGTTTTAATATTTCAGGAAACACACTTGTTAAAAAACTTAAATTTATTATATGAGTAAGTATAGGTGAAATACTAAAAGCAATATTTTTCAAAAGTTTGACACTAAAACAATCAAAACCTGTAGACATCTTGTCTTTTAATTTACTAATAATTTCTTCTAATTCGGTCTCATCAAACGCAGAAATAAAAAAAGATTGTTGTTGATTATACAGACCTTCGTTTAACCCCTGGTTAACGCTGCTTAGCTAATTTGTGAGGTTGGGAACATTTACTAAATATGAAAAGATCTCATTTGCAATCAGCTGAGGGTCCTAAATACAGTTTTATCTTCTAAAGCTATTTTAACAATACTCTTCTTATCAGCAACACCAGTTATTTTGGTTAATGACTGCTTTCTGCTGTCTCCCTCACAACCATTTATTAATTTAGTGTAAAGTCATTTTTAGTTTTTTTTCAAAATCGGCCTTCAGTCTTAAAACATAACAGTCACAATATTTTTTTGAAATTATTGTCATACTGCCCTCTTTTTTTAATTTTATATAAGAATTTTTTATATTTAATTTGCTAAAAAATTTTATAATTAATTGTCATGTTTCATCTGTATTAGACGCTGTTCTTCTGTATGTTCTTTGTATAATTTCTTCACTCAGTATTTTCTTTTGTTATTACAACTTTTGTATTTCCTGTGTATTATATATTATGTATTTCATGTAGCCTGTATTATATTTTTTTTTTATTACTACAACTTTTGTATGTCATGTGTATTATGTATTTCATGAATATTATAACGCAATATTTTTGTACATTATGCCATTGTTCTATACTCTTTTTTATAATTTTGACGTGATTTGCTTGTACTGGCTTAATGACAGTAAAATGTTATTTATTTATTTTTATTTTAATACAGTAAAAACGGTATACAAAAACAACGTGCCAATATGTGTACTGTAGCTGAGCTAAACTGCTTTTAATAAGCAGCTTAGTGATGCTAACTGCTTTCAGCTAAGCTGCTTCTTTCAAATAGCAGTTTGGCACATCTCTATGTTTATTATTGTAATATTTGTTATTAATACAGTTAGTAGCAGCATGGCCATGCACAGAGACTAATTGTTCAGTCAGTATCTCTGCGTCTATCACACTATATTTCAGTAAAAAAACCATCAAACAACTGCATACTTATAAATTATGATTTACTCTATCAGAAACTTATGTGTTTTTAGAAACATTCATACCAATACTAAAAATTGAAACAACTTGGAAAAACATTATCAGTTAATAACTGAGACAAAAATGTTATGAACAGAATTGAAATATTTACTATTTAAAATAAAAAGTGAATTTACACAAATCGTTAAATTTTTTTGTATGAATTGTTGAATCCATTGTTTAATTGACATAAGGTCTCTTTAAGAATTAAAGAGGAACACCTCTGTAGGCCACAACTCGAAGCTGTCTTATTCCCATCAGTGTAATAAACTACGTCAGAATGGCGTAGAGGCCTAGAATCCATTTTGCAACCATTTATGTAGGGATTGCAGATAGAGCAAGCATTTTCCAACATTATTCTCATATAAAATATGTGAAGCCATTTTTTTTTTAACGCAAGACCTTCCTTAAATATAGACCAATTCTAACGATTGATATGTCAACAAATTTGTCCTTGTTGGTAGTTGTGCAGTAGGGTCCTTATTTTTCAATATTTTTGCCCTGAAGAGCATAGGAAACCCTCAATGTATGTTTATCCGATTCCAACATGTAATCCGATTGTCAAGAGATTTTGGGAAGTTTATGTACCTACTTTTCCCAGGAAACGTTTTAGTTATGGTTTTATTCACATCTGACTGTAGGGCTCCCCCGACCAGACTTTAAAATTTCATTGGTAATCTAATGCAGTTATTTTATTTATCGTCAGCTATTAGACAAAAACAAATGAAACGCAGACTTTTGAAAAATGCTAAGTAGTATAATGGTTATTAATATAATAAATAGGAGCTAATAGCCAGGGCAACTAATAGGAATCTAAACCATGTAGTGTAATGGTCTAAATGTCAGCCAATTGACAATCCTGATTTAATAAAAGATCTATATATGTTTGTCTGGTGGAGCGTATTACAAACCTCCAGACTAATGAAGGGAAAGGAAAGAAGCATACCTGATAAACTTGATAGAATGGTACACTGTAGATGGGCACAATCACATAACAAAGAATTGAATAGTGAAATATTTTGGGGCCACTGGTCTCTTCTTCAGTCACTAAATAACTGAAGAACAAGTTATTTAGTGACTGAAGAAGAGGCCAGTGGCCCCAAAATATTTCACTATTCAATTCTTTATGTGATTGTGTCTATCTACATTGTACCAGTCTATCAAGTTTATCAGGTATGCTGTTTTCCTTTCATTACTACTGAAATTCTAGGCCTAGTGACCCAAATTTAACCTGTAAACCCCTAGACTAAGTAAGCTCTATTTCACTGGCAATTTGCATTAGATTTAAAATAGATTGCTTTGCAATAATAACACCAAGGTCCTTCAATTGTGAAACCCTCTTATGAAGGTATCAATTTATCATTTGACTTTTATTAATAGTCAGGAGTATCAAGACTATATCCACAAGTTTCATTGATAAAACTCCTAATAGCTAATGACAAATAATATAAATTTGTCATTATATCATGTGATCCACTTAAAAAAGTCTAAAGAGCATAAATAAAAATAATGTAGTTTTCAATCTTAATACAACAAACGTTTTGGGAAATTTCAGCTGAGTCCCTTGGATTTACGAGACACAATATTAACGGCTGGCTTCAATGAGGAACAATTTGAAGTCCTAGAAGCTTTGTACAACAGTCGACAGAATGAGTTGAAACAAGTGCTAGTGGAGCGTACGGTTGACTTCCCTAAATTCAAGGATCTCGAGTGGCGTCTTGAAGCTCAGGTACTTGAGAAATTTTATGAATACATTACATAGAGGAAGATTGTAATCTACAATATTCATTTTTTAATTGATTCATTGTAGCCTAATGTAATATTTTGAGGTTAAGTGTAAGAGAGGACCTAACTTTTCCTAATAAAATAAAGCATATTTCCATTAATTTCACTGTAAAATACATTAGTAATTCAGTACTGTACACAAAAAACTAACTAGATCACATTAATCTTATGTAGTTCTTTCCCTTAATTATATTTTTTTTTTTGTAAGGGGGCCAATCTCCTTCTTAGCTTTACTCTGCCCATTTCCTATAGACTATTGATCTGTGCATGGAACTAGGCGATATTATGCCTAAACCAATGATTTATCATGTTTTATCATTGACCATACAGGAATTAGCACAGTTGCATATTGCAGCTAAACCTTTTGGTTATGAAGATATTAATATAAAACTAAACTGGAACAAGATCAATATCTGGCTAGACTTGCTTATTACAATTTAGTATATTGAAGAGATGTCTGGCAAACTTACCTTAGAAGACAAGTCCACTAACAGCAGAGTAGTAGTAACATATACAAAAGAATCACATAATCACGAATGTTCTGTACCACTGGCACTTTCTTCATGTGAGTAGAGGAAGAGGGAGTGGGTGATGGAGGGAGAGAGACTTGTCTAATATGTATTATTACAATTTCAGTAATCCTCCTCGTTTTATTTATGCAATTTTTAAATATTGGGTAACCTCAATAACCTATCAAAATGAAGGAGATTTGGAAATGTTATAAAGCCATTCTAGTCAAAAAAGTCTTTACCTTTAAATAGGTATTGCGTTTTTAATTTTACAACAGTAAACGCAGGTAGAATTTGCGCTCGCATAGAACCTTTTTTACATTTCTCAGCTCTGGGTTTAGAGTTCTTTTAAAACAAGAGAACTAAAGGTTTTCCGTTCGATCCCAATCAGAGTCATAACAAATTTTGAAAGGAATCAGCTAATGACCACCAGCTGTTAATTTTTCATTTGGGTATTAATTAATTGATGACACTTTCTAAAAAATAGCCAGCCTTAGTTTGTAACAATAACTACATTCGCTCATCTAAGCTACACTTACACTTACTATTCAAAATTCATATTGGTACATATCTTGTTGATCGCCATCTCAATAATAAATAAAAATAATTATTAATTCAAAATGAATTAATTTTTTCTTTCAAGAATTTGTTTATGTTGAGATCTTTATTTCAATTAAATTCTGTACAATGAAGTTGAATTTGCATCAGTAGTAATATTTCTATGACGCTATTACACAGTGTACAAAAAGCTGTAAAAAACAAAGGAATTATTGATTTGATTTGATCTACAGTTCAGACCAATTATATAGGTCTTACTTTTTTTTATATATTCACAGTTTAAGTGTGATTTTGGACAATGGTTCTAAACTGTACAGTCTTGAATCCGACAATACTCTTTCAGTTTATAAAGCATAAGCATTAATGTTGAAAATCTGCCACTTACCAAGAATAATTTATTTTCTATACATATCTTAAGATTCATGAAAATGTACAGTTAAGATTTTTTTTAGAAGAATTTGTACGTTTTCCTATTCACTAATGTTCTTTTCTCTTAACCAGCTTACCAAACTGTCTATAAAATAGGTCTATGATGTGATCTATACAAATAAAATTAGAAGGTGGCATTATTTAATTGTGTTCTAATCAAATCCACCAATGAAAACAATACCTTTGTTATTTCTTTAATCTTCTCTTCAAATTCTCTCCTTGCAACATAACTAATTAAGCTGTAAAATCAGTTTTTCTCATATTGTTTTAACTAACTTCTATGTGTTTTACCTAAAAGTTTGCCTATCTAACAAAGCTATAGAAATCTTTTATCGCCCTTGTAAAGTATGTGGTTCCTCCCCTATTTACCAAATCTTCTTGCCTTTAGCACTCCCCCATCCGTTCAACATTCATTAACCAATCCATCCTATTTCTTCCAGCAAGAAGTATTTGCTCTCAAATTTACCTATCATTTTCTTTTACCAATGAATTCCATTCTCTGGTAAATAAGGTTGGGTGATATTTAGGTTGCATCACGAGCTTTGCTGGACCAGATGACTCCTCAAGTAATGATGAAGCTGAGTTTGGAGAGTGGTAACAGCACAGAAAATATCCTCCTTCAGGCTGACGCAACCAATCTGCTCCGCATGACTGAAATATTGGAGACAGCACTTGCAGAATCCAAAAGCCAGCATTTTCGCAGAATTCAAAGGCGATTTAAATAAAATTGTGTCTTGTTTTTATCTGATATAATTTTTTTTTCTACTCAGATATTTAACCTTGAATATTTTTTAATTATTGGCAGACATTAAACTGTTATTAGCAATACCTAAGTTATTTCACTTAACCTATTCAATGCTGGAAGTCGTTGATTTCATCTCCTTTTGACAATAATTCTGACTGATACTTTATATCGTAACTTTGTTGTTACAATAAATATTTGACTTACTCATAGATTTTCAAGTCATATATTAAGTAATAATCAATCAGTTTGCTTGATTGAAAACTGAATCAGAAGAATAGTAAATTTATTAACCACTCGATGGTGGTAAAAAAAGGTTGTGAAGCTCAGGGTCTTTTGTGACATAGTATTATGCTAAGAACTCTTGGTTTATTGAGACAGTTGCACGAGCATACATTTTTGCTTGTATGTTTTTATTAATAATAATAATGCACTTATTTTAAACTTGTTGTGTCCTCTAATTGTCTTTATTTTATATAAATTATATAAACATATTATCTTCATATTGAAATTTGGATTTGACTAGAGAGAATAGCAAAATCTTGCCAAGAATAGTTGTGTTATGATGGTATATGAGACCCTTATTGTAGCAGACTTTGCTTATAATGGACTACAGTTTTCATGTTACACACAGACAGAAAATACATAGAAAGAAAATTTAAAATAGCATATTTTGTAACTTTTGTTTATTGCATGCAATTCTAATTAATATTTCAGTGAAAATAAGTCCAAAGAAAAAGTAATTCTGATACATTTTACTTATCACTTTATTTATGTCATATTGTTAAATGTTAAAATTATTAAAACTATACAGTTTTTGGGATTTGTTTGTGGAGTGGGGTAAGTGCGGACCACTTTTGAAAAAGTTGGATTAAATATTTTTTTCTGAAGTCATTTTAAAAGATATAAGCTTCAAACTAAGGGTACATAATCTTAAGAATGTTTTGTTTCAAATAAGTGGGTTGTTTGTGCTGTTTCTAATGTTTGAAGATCAGAAAACCTACTTTGAAAAAAACCTTGCATGTGGTATGCACTTGCCCCACTAGTTGGGGTAAGTGCGTACTTAGTTGCTATGTTCTCTATACTACAGCATTGTGATGAAGCTGGGGCAAGTGCAGATAGATTGGTTTTTCAGCTTCAAAATGCAATTTATTTCACTATTTTACAGTTGTTAGTTTTTGAGCTACAAACTTTTTTGTGCGGGCATGCTAGGCTACTCTAGAAATTGTTCAAAAGGCACTCTCCATAACTTACCTTTAACATAATTATGAAGGTTATCCTTTAGGGTTATTAAGTCTGTATAACTTGTTTTTTACACTCAAACATATAATCATGTATTTTTACACAATATTGTCCACACTTTATATACATATTTACAATTTCATCCCCTTCTTTATCAACTTATTGGAGGTTATATTAATCTGATGTTGAATATCAATTCTCCTCTTCTACCGAGGGCAGGTGGAGGTAGAATGGATACTATCTGATTTTCTGTCACTTCTGACACATCGTCCACTTCTGGATATTTCATTATTGTTTGTTTAGAGGTTGTGCAAACTTTTCTTAAAAATCGCATATTTGGCTCTTTGTTGTTGGAAATACTTTCAACGAGCCCAATGAAATGTTTTACAGTTGTTTTCCCTTCAAATTTTATAAGAGCCCAATCTTGAACTTTCCAACTGTGGGGTCCTTGACATAAGGCTTCAGTTTCATTGTCAAATTGTGTTTCCTCTTCGATAACATCCAGAAGATTATCTTCATCTGATGATTGAAAGGTCAAATTGAAGACGTCTTCTTCAGAATCAGAAAGATTTTCCTTGCGTAGTTTTTCTTTTTTGACTCTTTAACCTTTTTTGTCTGCTTTTCTTTGGGTAACGGCTTTTCTCTCTTCTTTCGTTCCTTTTCTTTTTGTCTTTCTTCTTTCTCCTGTACTTTCTTCTTATTTTCTTCCTTTTCCTTTCTTAGACGATCGACGACGTCGGCACTTGTTATAACTTCAGCACCTCTTGCAACTTTTCGTCTCTTTCCTGAAGGTTGGGTTGGTTGTCCTTGAACTGTTGCTAGTAACAATTCTGCAAAAGTAGTATTGCAGGTTTCAGACATTTGATGCAGATTTGAAGTGCTTGTGGATGGCATGTCAGGCGTTTGTTGCCCTACTGGATGCGAAGCACTTGTTGATGGAATAGCAGAACTACTACTGGCTGGAAGCACTCGGTCCATATTTCTGGAGGAGGATTGATTATCATCAATTTGAACACTAGGGTTGAAAGCAATAGAATGGGCAACATTTCCACTGGTGAAAGGGCTATTTTTATCAGTCTTGTTTTGTTGATTTTTCCATCTACGCATAGCTGCAGGGTCGTAAAGCTTTTCGGGAAAAACTGACGAATCAAAGGGATGAATACCCGCTCTTTTGAAACCATTCTGAATTATTTCTGGTTCAGTTTCAATCCAGATTTCCCCAATGAACCTCGCAAACAGGTGTTTGGGGATTTTCTTCCCCACGTTTTGTCGTTGCCACTTTACTAATTTCAAGTCCCAAGAGTCTTTCAGTGATTTGAACACACTAATATCAAATGGTTGAAGATTGTCGCTAGAATGGGGTGGTAGTTTCAAAATGACAATGTTGTTTTCAATTGCCATTTGGATAACGTTCAATCCTACATGTGATGAGTGACCATCATATATCAACAGTTGTGGTCTTTCTTTCCCAATGTTAGGTAGAAAGCAGTTTTGAAAATAGTTTTCAAAAACTTCGGTTTCCATCCACCCATTGGCAGTTGCAGCGTAAGTTGTTCCAGGATACCCTGTACCCTCTTGAGCAATCCACTTGTCCCAGATTTTTTTCCTTTAAAAATTACAAGAGGGGGTAATTTGTCCCCATGGGCACTGCCTCCTAGTACAATTGTGATATTTTCTTTCCCAGAGGAACTGATGGTCCGGGTTGATGGAGAGTTCTTTTCTCCGACCACCTTAGTTTTACTTGGATCAATGCTGAAGAAGGTCTCGTCAATATTCCACACTCTGTACGATTCATGTTTCAGTTTGAGGTCTTCTAAACATTTGTTCAGTTTTTTGTAGTATTCTTCAATGATGAAAGGGTCGCATGTTTTTTTCCTTGCATATTCAACTGCTTGAGGTTTTTTGACTGAAAGATTGTGTCTCTTTTTAAAATTCAAAAACCAGTCTTCTGAGGGTACTCCATCCCTAAACGGGGTTTTTAATTTATTTTGTCGAACAAATTGGCCCACAACTTCTAACACTTCTTTCCTGCTTAATCCATATCCATATCTCTCCATTTGCTTTAGGCCTTCAGCCAGAGTCCTTTCGGTTTCTATTGGTATAGCTGCGGCCCAACCTAGAGTCTGAGACTTTATTCCCCTACGTCCCTTAACATGATCTATCAAAGTGTTCAGAGGTATTTTGTAACGTTTACTTGCACAATAACTGTTCAACTTTCCACTTTTAACATCACTTATTGCATTTTCTAAATCCTCTTTAGAATAGGCTTTTGCCTTTTCAGTTTTTCTTATATAGTTTCGCACCATAATTAATTAGTAAACTTCAAATCTTTTGAAATATTTACCTAAAAACAACACAAGAAGCATGGCAAAGAGGCAAGGAAAATGATACTTAGGTAGTGCAAACAAACAAGGTAATAAGACACTAAGCAAGTCATGGTACTTTCTAGTTGAATAGAGGCCACCTAACCTAACCTTAGATCGTAAAAAGGCAGAGTCTATTTTATTAGAAAGTACCCTTTAAACCTTAACTATAAATGGCAATAAACTAAGGTAGGTTAGTGCAAAGGATACAAAGAAGCATGCTGCAAGTTTCATTCCAAAACTGTAAAAAGCCTTTCTAGCTGAAGCAATTTCCTGGTCTTAGGCTAATATATATATATATATATATATATATATATATATATATATATATATATATATATATATATATATATATCATTGGCATAGGATTCATATCTGAAAAAAACAGGATTCATAAATTATTGATATGGAAGTGGTTTATTTGACAACTAAAAATAAAAGCAAGTATTTAAAGGTTATGAGGGGGAAGTGCAGAGTATTACGCACTTACCCCACTTTTATGGTCTGCACTTGCCCCACGAATGAATTTTCCTGGGGCAAGTGCAGACCAGCAGTAAAAACACACATTGCCACCATATATTCCAAAAAGAAAAATACTGCGATTCTCTTTGCCTATTTTATTATTGTTAAAAGTTGTAGTTCAACAAAAATATTTACTGCAAATGTATTTTTTAAAAAAATTAAAAAACACTTGCCAACTTTGACTTTGAGTGAAAATGTAAATGTATTTTCAGAACATCACACATTTAACATATGTGATGGTAAAACCATAGAAACCATTTACAAATTAGGTCTAGGATGCAAACAACAATAATTGTAGGATCAGCTGTGCCAATTGATTTTGTTTTGTGTATAAGAGTGTTGAATAATGTGTTAGATTTTAAATGTATCATGTCATTGAGTAAATGTGGATTGTTTTTAACTTGTAAATTTTGTACTCTTCTGTTGTTTTTAATAGTTTACTTTTGTGGCAAAAAATGAATTATCTGTAAATTTTCATCTATTGATAGAAGAGAATGATTTGTATCAAAGAGGTGCTGAGCGATATGTGATTTTTTGTTTATTGTGCTTAGGGGTCTGGATAATGTTCTTCAAATCTTATGAGAAAAGATCTTCTTGTCTGTCCTATATACGAGGTACGTCCAGAAAGTAAGTTCCGTTTTCATTTATATCCGCTGCAGCGCTGCGATCACAGTTCCGCGCATACGCGGCAGACGCTCTGTATCAAGGAGAAGAAACGTGCGCCATTTTGAGATCGCTGTCAGTCTCGTACGCTTTGTTGTGCTTGTTTAAAATGTCGGTGTTGATCGAAAATCCCACCGCTTGTGAAATCAGATCTGTGATTCGTTTTCTGAATGCTAAGAAAGTGAAACCGATTGACATTTATCGGCAAATTTGTGAGGTTTACGGACAAAATGCGATGAGTGATTCAATGGTGAGAAGATGGGTCCGACAGTTTAATGAAGGACGTAATGAAGTGCATGATGAAGAACGAAGTGGGCGTCCATCTTTGATTACAGAAGAACTGGTTCACACGATTGATGAGAAGATCAAGGAAAACCGTAAGTTTACAATGAGTGCTCTCGCTATGGAATTCTCCCAAATCTCACGATCATTAATTCATGAAATTGTTACCGAATTTCATGAAATTGTCTGTCCAAAGGTGTTGTTTTTCTTCACGACAATGCACGACCACACACTGCAAATGTGACGAAAAACCTCATACAGGGATTTGGCTGGGACGTGTTTGACCATCCTCCGTACAGCCCTGACCTCGCTCCTAGCGACTTTCATCTGTTCTTACATCTGAAGTCTTTCCTTGGCGGTCAACACTTCAACGATGACGAAGAGCTGAAAGAAAATGTTTCCAAATGGTTGAAGACACAGGCGGCAACCTTCTATGAAGAAGGCATAGAAAAAATAGTGCCACGCTATGACAAATGCCTGCAAAATTTCGGCAGTTATGTAGAAAAGTAGTTTAAGAGTTGTAGATTTTAGTGCAATAAATATTTTTCTGTATCTGTAGACAAATTATTTTTAATACCAAACGGAACTTACTTTCTGGACGTACCTCGTAGTATCCTGGACAATCATTGCATGAGATCTTGTAAACTCCAGTTTTATCAAATTTGTTATCAGTGGTTTTTCTTTTTAATTAAAGAGGTTTTGAAATTTATTAGATGTTTTAAATGCCAGTTCTATGTTATGCTTTATGAACTCTTTTTTTATAATATCGTTATGAGAGGGATTATATTCTATGCAAATTTTTGTTTTTTATTTCTGAATTGGTTTTTGTGATTAATTTTTCAATTATTGCAGGTTTAAAACCGTTAGTTATGGCTATGTATTTAATAATATCTATTTCTTTTTTACAATTCACGTCGGACATTGGAACGTTATGGAGTCTATGCACTATTGAGTTGTAGGCTGCTAGTTTATGTGAATATGGGTGGTAAGAAGTTTGATGTATGGTTTAAGTTGAGGTGGTTGGTTTCCTGTAAATCCAGTAATCTAATTTATTATCATTCTTTGTGACTGTGAGATCTAAAAAGTTTATGCTGTTGGATTGTTCTATTTCCATAGTAAATTTGAGTTTGGGAGCAAGGCTACTAAAGTAGGAAAATAATAGATCTAGCTGTCAACATGTATCAACATATCTGTAGTACATGGCAATGTTATGTCTATATTTGTTCTTTTGTGAGAATATAAATTCATTTTCAATATGATTTAAATAAATATCTGTTTAAAAAACTTGATAAAGTGGATCCCATAGCCATCAGTTTGCTTTAAAAATTTTCCATCAAAATTGAAATAGTTTTGTTCTATAATTTCTCTCAATAATAGCATTAATTCATCCTCGGCTTCAGGTAAGAGTGTGGAACATTTTAATTTATCTCTGATTATATCTAGAGTCATATTTATTTGAACCTTGGTATATAGTTTAACTATATCAAATGAAACAAGTATATGTTGTGGATTGATATTCATATGTTTAGTTTTATCTATGGAGTCGTATATATTCTTAAGATTGTGGTTATTTTCAAGTATGACAGACAAGATTTAAAGAACATTATCCAGACCCCAAGCACAATAAAAATCACACATCACTCAGAACCTCCTTGATACAAATCATTCTCTTCAATCACAATAGATAAAAATTTACATATAATTCATTTTTGCCACAAAAATAAACTATTAAACATAATAGAAGAATACGAAATTTATTAGACAAAAATAATCCAAATTTACTCAATGACAAGATACATTTTGAATCCAACACATTATTCAACACTCTTATACACAAAACAAAATCAATTGGCACAGCTGATCCTAATCAAAACAATGATATAGTTGAAGAAGGGAATAACTGAAGTATACTCCGGTTCGTATCTAACAATCACCCACAGAATTGTATTGGTGCATGACATAATGTGTTTTTGCGTGTGTGAACTATATATGGTGTGGGTATCAAGTTCATCTTAACAAGGACATGTGACCTGATGATGAGTCTTTTGACTAAAAATGCGTAGTCAAGTTATCTAGTGGACAGATTGACTAAAACATGCAAGTAAATACTGATCGTCTGTCTGAGGCTATAATGTCTAATTTTATTTATTTATTTATGACTCTTTACATAACAGCTACAGGTAAAAAACCTAATACAGCCATTTTGACAAAATTATAACTACACAACAATTATTTTCAGTACAAGAATAAGTAAACTATGCTAAAAATATATAATACAGGCTTAACAGTAATAATCAACTATGTAGCGCGAGCTAACAAATAATATTTATCCAAACTTAAATTTAGAAACAAAAAGAAGTTAAATATTGCAGTGAATATCCATTTTATGAAACTGAAGGAAATTTATTTACTTCAATTAAAAACAAACTCATTTTTGAATTAAAAACATCTATTTCTGTTTTAAACTTATTTAGTAGGCGAAGTGCTTTAAACAAAGACAAATTATAAAATTGTACAGTAACACTTCGAGGTATGTAAAAAACTATGGATGAACGCAAATTACTTCTAGGGACATATAACTTAATTTTATCTAATAAATAAGAGCTATCAACAAAATTGTGTAATACTTTGAACACCAAAATGATATTTCATTTGGCTCTTCTACTGGCTAACGATTCAAATGAAAACAAAACTCTCAATATATCTGTTGAGAGATCTCTAGGACAAAAAATATTAAATCGTTTAAAATATAGGTATCTTAAGAATCTATTTTGAATGGCCTCTATTGATGATATGTGGTAATGTATATATGGATCCCAGATTGGGGCACAGTATTCTAGTCTGCATCTAACAAATGAAAAATACAAACCGATTATAGTTTCTATGGAAGAAAATAATTTTAATTATTTAATCTCTTCACTAAAACATGCAAGTAAATACTGATCATCTGTTTGAGGCTAAAATGTCTAATTTTAATTGTTTAATCTCTTCAAACACATTTAGCTTTTCCTTTGAACAAACAAAGTAAACTATTCAAAGTCAATATGCTAGCAAATAAGTATTTACATGCTCAATATAATAATTTAATTTTATCCAATTGTTTCCAATAATTAACTATTCAATGTGTTTCATTAGTTTGCAAGTTCTGAAAAATACATTTTATAAAAAGGAATGCACTAGATCCATAATTCCATTGAACTCAGCTTTGTTTAGTGAAGTTGAATGGCCATATAGGATGGGCAATACAGGCGAGTCCTTGCTTGCTTTTGAAAAGTGAGTGAATTTCTTAAGCCACACCAAAAACAATTCAGTATTAATCCATCCGCTTTCACACAATATACCTTACTTTCACACGTTGTAGTTAATGAGTTTACTACCTTTACACTTACAGTAGTGATGATCCACCCACCTATACACGTACAGTGGTGATGGCCCACCCACCCACCCATACACGTACAGTGGTGATGGCCCACCCACCCACCCATACACATACAGTGGTGATGGGCCACCCACCCACCCATACACGTACAGTGGTGATGCAAGTAATAAGTATTTACATGCTCAATATAATAATTTAATTTTTTCCAATTGTTTCCAATAACTAACTATTCAATGTGTTTCATTAGTTTGTAAGTCCTGAAAAATACATTTTATAAAAAGGAATGCACTAGATCCATAATTCCATTGAACTCAGCTTTGTTTAGTGAATTAAGTAATGCATTCAACTTCTTAGTATAGTATTTTCATAATTCAGTCATAATATGTGAGGCGGAAAGGAAAAAGGGACCTCTTCGCGGCATTTTTCGATTTTGAGTTATTGATATTTTTGAAATCCTCATTTAATTCCTAACAATTTGGCGCAAATCCCATGGGTCTACGATTTTTTTTGTTAAAGTTAGAGGACTTTGAAATTACGTGAGAGAAAAGGGCCATTTTAAGAAAAATCGATTTGAAAATTTAAAATAAGCATAAAACATATATTTTTCATATTTAAGCAACAATTTTGGTATCAAAAGAAAGCTCTAAATGTCGGCTTTAATGGGAATATCTACTTCTGTCTTAACTCACAGTAGTTTTCAAGAAAATAATGTTTTTATCCAAGCATGTCGTGAAAAGTGATATTTCAGAAAAGAGACCTCTTCGCGGCCCTATGTTATTTATCCATAACGAATCGCAAAACTCCCGAAAGCAACCTCCTGGCCGCATTTTCCGCTTTTTAGTTATTAAAATTTTTGAAATAAGCTTTAAAAAAGAAACATTTTTGTGTAAAAAAATTTTTATCAACGACTATTTTTTTAATTTACGAACTTTTGAATTTTTATGAAGTAGAAGTGGGCATTTCGAGAAAAACACAATTCAATTATTCAAAGTAATCTTTATTAATTACAAATAAATGTTATAAGAAATGTCTTATAAGAAATGGTAAAGAAAGGTCTTAAATAAGAAGTATGAAAATTTAATAACAGTTAGTAAAAAACTGGGGTAAAGGGTAAAAAATTAGTGTAAATGTCCTTTAAAAATTGACATAAAGTAATACAAAATCGTTATTAATTACAAATAAATGTTATAAGAATTGTCTTATAAGAAATGGTATAGAAAGGTCTTAAATAAGAAATATGAAAATTTAATAACAGTTAGTAAAAAACTGAGGTAAAAGGGTAAAAAATTAGCGTAAATGTCCTTTAAAAATTAACATAAAGTAATACAAAATCGTTATTAATTACAAATAAATGTTATAAGAATTGTCTTATAAGAAATGGTATAGAAAGGTCTTAAATAAGAAATATGAAAATTTAATAACAGTAAAAAACTGAGGTAAAAGGGTAAAAAATTAGCGTAAATGTCCTTTAAAAATTGACAAAGTAATACAAAATCGTTATTAATTACAAATAAATGTTATAAGAAATGTCTTATAAGAAATGGTATAGAAAGGTCTTAAATAAGAAATATAACTTTAATAACAGTTAGTAAAAAACTGGGGTAAAAGGGTAAAAAAACTAGCGTAAATGTCCTTTAAAAATTGACATAAAAAGGTCTTGCTTCAACATCCATCTACAGCATTTTTTTATACTGAACGCTTGGGGCGCTTCCTCGATGATCCTTCACACTCCGTCGAAGTCCTTGAACAGGTTCATTGGGCTCATCAGGATCTTCAGGCTGGACTAATGGGTCTGGTTGAGGGCACAAAACATCTTTGAACTCTTCTTTGCAATATTCCCTGATGTTTTTGTAGAGATACTCCTTCCACTTTGGAGTCATTCCTTGGGGAACTATTTCTTTTGGGAAACCGTTAGGTCCATTTTCGGTATCGAATACTTGGTGAACATACACGTTGTCTTCAAGATCGGTTTTGCAGTGTACTTTAGCTTTGAATTCTGTACTAAATTCAAAATGGTCATACTTGGTTATGAGCGGTATTTTTTTGGCACTATTAGTCTGGAAAAACTTTAGCCAATCATGGATTTTGATTAATACTTCACCTTGTTCATTAGCCACCATATCTGCCGCATTTACTTTAGAAGTTGGCGTTGAGTCATTGATACAGTCAACTAACTCAGTTAAGGCCGATACATATGTAACTCTGAACTTCTTTTTCAGAAGGCCGAAGGCCCAATCACAGGCAGATTTTGTGTGACCTACTGGCATAAAAGACAAAATGATTGATTTGTTTTTTTCTTGACAAACCCTCCATGCCAGGTAACCTATTAAAATATTGTTCTTATTTTGACCCACACAATTGTCTGCATGGATAAGCATTGTGTGTTCACCTAAGTTGTTGCGTTCAATGTGATGGTTAAATAGGCTTACAATGAGGTTGGATCCCTTTGTTGTGCTTGCACTCTCTGGTATGAGGTAGTTGCTTTGTTGGTTTGTTGTCTCACACATTACGCCAAATATCCCTACTTTAAATGGCACTAAAAAATATATCGGGCCAGGTTGCATGGGATTACTGGGTATATGCACCTGCTGTGCCATGTCAAAGCTGTAGTGTACCATCGAAGTATCGTTATTTTTAATGTTTTCCCTACTCTTTTTAATAGAGTCGTTATAATACTTTCTTTCTTTCACAACAGTTTGAAGATGTGATTTCATTTTTTCTATGGTTCTCATTTTTTCATCTTCGGAAACTAGAGCCATTGCTGCTCCAGAGGTGTAATGCTTTTGGCATAAGGCACACAAATCTGTCCTAGGTTTCATCACAACAATATCTGGACAGATACTTCGCCAGATGTTTGTAAAAACCTTAAATTTCACAGGCTTTTGAGGCATATCATCAGTAAACGATGCCTTATAGGTTTCAAATATTTTTACTTTGGAATCACTCGATGGTAGTAACCTAAGACTAGTTTGGTACTGTGTACTGCTTCGACCGGGTAGTATTATAGCTTGCTGTTCTGCATAGTTGTTAATAAACTTAACTACAAACTCAGTGTCTGAAAATGATGTAACATTCTTTTTTAGTTTACCCGTGTTGCCATGTTCCTTAGCAACTAATCCTGTAGATTTGTACATTTTTGTGATACGTTTCAGTCTTTTTTATTTTTATTTTATGGCCAAACATAAACGTAGCTTTACAAACTGACTTACCTTTTAGCATGTAATTGGTCCATGTACCTTTCCTTTCATATTGCTTTTTTTTACAATCAGAAGTTAATGTACCATCTGATGTAAGGCATCGTAGTTGGCCTAAGATCACTTGATCTAGTATATTAATATGATCATGATAATGATCTATCTCTGCACATTCATAGCGCATTTCCAAAAATTCATTGGCAGAAAACAACTCACAACAATTTGCCTTGCAGCCACAGCCACCATCCAAATAATTATTTACCAAGGTAAGGTCAGTTTCACGATCATAAAGGTCAAATAATTCATTATTAAAGTTATCAACGTTAACCAAATCTTCACCACCATCATTCTCATCAACAATATCCTGGGGATTCCCGTTTGCTTCTATTTCGATTATAACATCATCAATATCTATCAGATTATGAAGGTTACTTACAGAAAGATCATCCACGTGTGGAATTTTGTTTAAAAATGACGTCTCTGAAAGTACACATTCTTGTTCCAGTGGTTCCGGTTCGTCAATATCACTTTCATCACTACTTAAACATCTTTCAGTAAAATAGTCAGCATAAACATTGTAATCTTCATCAGTTACTCTATCACCACTAACTCCTATGTTGTTTAAGATCTTTATTACTTTGTCTTCAGCCATGGTTACTTACAACAACCGCATTGAGATATGCACAAGACAGTCACAACGATAAGACTGCTTGAAATCACATACAAAACATGAACAACATCAAAATCGTCTGCATCGCCGTGGTTCAACCGAGAGCGGTTCGCCGAGCTGCCAACTGTCCTCCCTACTGTGGCGCAAAACTCCCGTAATTTATTGTTTCTACAGTACATTAACTTATCAAAAATAGACTGTATTACTTAATAATAATATCAATAGTTTATAATACAATAATCAAAGCCTAACATGCAGTTTTAGGTGTGTCAGTACAACTACTAAAACTATTTGGATTTTAAACCTGTAAAGAAAAGGTAATTGGGATCGAGAAGGGGATTTTTATTAACAGAAGACATTCTAGTTTTACAATAAACTCGTAGTAGTTCACCTCGTCGCCTCTAGAATTCGTACGAGTGCAGTTATCAGAGTGTTGCATAGCTATCTGATGTGTTTTAAAAAGGGACCTGTTCGCGGCAATGTTATTTCTCCATAAGCGCGAAGAGGTACCTTTTCTCAAGCTAGACATCGACTACTTTAATCATTAATTTGAATGTTTTATTCGATTACAACAGTTTTGTAATCGATTTCAATCGGTAAATGACGAAATGGAGCATACTTGAATGTAAACAACCGAAAATCGATATTTTTGACCTCAATCGATAAAACTGCCCGTACTGACATTTTTACTTTGCCGCGAAGAGGTCTCTTTTTCCTTTCCGCCTCACATATACAAACAATGTAAATACTATGTTTCTACTTATGGATAGTCAAAAAAATATTGACAAAGAAGTAAAATTATTGTGCACAGGACATTTATTCAGAAAAATATGTATAATGCATGTAAATTTGGAGGTAATTTTAAATATAGGCCAATTAAATTATTAAATTAAATCATGCCAAATTATATCCAAATTTCTCTAAACCACCCCATATTTATGGTCTACATAAAGAAGGAATTCCCCTAAGACCAATTGTAAGCTTTATTGACTGCCTTACTTATCAACTTTCTAAATTTCTCCTCCCAATTTTAACTCCTTTATTTGGCAATTCTTTTTCATACGTTAAAAACTCTTTTGATTTTTTAGAAAAAATAAAGTGCTTGACAGTAAAACATTATTCAGACATTATGGTTAGCTATGATGTATGTGGCCTTTTTACAAAGGTACCTGTAGCTGAAGCATTAAACATAATACAATCAAAATTAGAGAAAGATGAAAATTTAAGTTCAAGAACCAATCTATCTATTTATAACATTTTAAATTTACTAGAAGTCTGTGTATATAATAACTACTTCCAAAATAATGAACAATTTTATAAACAAGTTTCTGGTTTACCGATGGGAGGAGTCCTTAGTCCAATTATAAGTAACATTTTTATGGATTTTTTTGAAGAATTAACATTCAATAAATTGACTATCAAACCGAAAATATGGCTTCGTTATGTTGACGATATATTTTGTATTTTGGAAAACCAAGATGATATACATATTAAATTTTTATATTTTATTAATGAAATACGACCAACGATAAAATTTACCATGGAAAAAAAAGAAGAAGGAAAACTTCCGTTTCTAGATATATTAATAACCAAAACAGAAGACAATACTCTTGAAACCTCTTTATATCATAAAAAACCATTTAGTGGACAGTATTTAAATTATTTTTCTAACCATCCTGAACATGTTAAAATTGGACTTGCTAGAAGTTTATTCCAAAAATTGAATTTATTTCTTCTTCAAATATAAATAAAAATCACAAAAAAGAAGAATGCCATTTTCTAAAGATGAACAACTATCACAATAAACTTATTCAAAAATTAAAGAGAGGAAATAAAACCAATAAAGCACGCAATCGTCAAGACAATGAAAAGAACCTGTAACAACTGTTACCCTACGTTAAAAACCTTTAAGAGAAAATTCAAAAAATTAATTCTAAATTTAATATTCGAACAAGTTTTACATCATCAGGAAGCTGTTATATACCAAATTAATTGTGAATGCAATAAAACATATTTCGGCCAAACATCAAGACCTGTAAACAAGAATAAAGGAACATATATATAATTTTAAAACTGAAAATACTGAACAATCAAAATTAGTTGAACATGCTATTGATAAAAAGCATAATATAACATTTGAGGAGTCGTCTATTATATATAAAGAAAAATCATGGAAAAATAAAATTGAAAGTGCGTTCATGGCATTAAAAAAAGATGACTGTATTTCTCAGCCATCTGTTAATTTTAATAATATATTTTTAACTGTAATTAGAAATGAACTAGAAAACAACTTAAATAATTCAAAACCTTGTTTTTAAATTTTAACTACTTATCCATCAATGTTATTTAATATTTACAAATGGTATATTTTTTAACATATGTTTTATATTTTTGTACAATTTGGTTATTATGATCTGAAGATGCTGTAACTCACGAAAATGCATTAATCAAAAATTAAAAACTGTGGAATTACTAAAAATGTTTAATTTAAATATAGGCCTCATTTATTTAAACATAGGTAAAGAATGTTCAAACTCTACCATTTAACTGAGAGTTAAAAAATCAACTGTGAGAAACAGGGAAAGATGGTTGTGAAGAATTAGTGGAATACGGTTATGTAATGAACATGTTTATTACATAATTATCATATGCCCCTATTAATACACTCTAGGTACAGTACAACTTTTATAACCATAGGCTTGGCCATGCACTACTAACCTAAAATAATGCTTGCTGTCCGAGGAGTCTAATTTGAGGGACCCTAATTTGAGCGAATGTTTGTAAGATGCTCTTTACAATGATACTCTTCCACGCCCCTCTCCTACCGCCGCTTCTGGAGCCCAAGTCTACTATTATAAAAATTGAGCTGTACATGCGATTAGTTCTAAATTTGTATTGCATCTAAACTAATTTAGTGAGGATTAGTTATCAAGGTAGAACTTCATTGAATTGTAAACAATATTATGCTGAAAAACTTCTTCCATTATCAGTGGGATACTGCACATTTTCAATAACCAGTGAAGAGGTAATTCTGTTCTTCAGTTGTAAATCATTCATGCGCACTTGAATTTTCTGATCATAGTCTTGTAACCTTCCAAAGAACTGTAGAAAATCATCTTTGTTTCTGAATTGATAATTTCCTCTCTCAAAAATGTTCTCATCCTCTGAATGTTCCGTAGAAGGTACATGGAGCTGAGCTGTCTTTAACTTATTAAATGTAAACTCTAATACTAGGGCGACTGCAGCCATGGTGAAACCAGCTCCAAGTAGTAGAAACATGCCTTGTGTATCTTCTAGAGTGAGTTGCCGCTCATCTGGAGCCTGCGGCCTTAGCCCTCCTGCAGACACCTAGAACAGTGCCTTAATTACAATTTTCAAATTTGTTAGTCAAAAGTTAATTCAAAACGCCAGTTTTATCAAGCCCCATTTAAGAAAATTGGGCTACCATATTGGTTTATTATAACATGTGGAAGTAAAACTATATATATACATAAATAAATGTTTGTTCTTTATACATCACTACATCATTCATCTCATTGTCTCGTGACTGGGAAGGTATGTATTTTCCCTCAGGGAAGGTTTTAAGCATTGTTTGTTTGCTTTAGGCTGTAGGGTTTCGTCCCACTGCCCTTTAAAGTTTCAATGCTAGTCTAATGGTGTTAATATTTATTTCATTATTAGTTAGTAAATGAAAACAAATTGACTGAAAACTTTTGCAAAATTCTAAGTAATGCTTATTAAAATTGAACATTTAATTTTAATAAAATCAAAATATTACTGTTTACATACTGATTCTGGGGCAAAGCACTGGTAATCAACTAGTAATATATAAATTACGAAGTCTGCATTAGAGAAAAGCTATATATTTTAGGGACTACAGTCGCATTATAATACTTTATAATGCTATTTACAAACAGACTGCAAAATCTTCACAGAAAGTATGTAAATAATTCAGAAATCTAGACATAATATAGTTACATTATGTCTAGATTTACATTACAAATTCTGGTTTGGCATGCAGTATCATCAACCATTCTCTTTTTGAGTCTCTTGACGCCTTAGGACTTATCAGGCACACTGAACCTTCTTCTATTACTTGCTGGGCGGCATCCCAATCTCCATTGCCCATTCTTCTAAAGGCGTTTTTACTTTTCAGGATTGAAGGATTTTCCTGGAGGTGGAGTTTTCTTGTTGCCAAAGACCTGGCGGTTTTTTATATCTTAGAGGCAGACTTCATCTCTAAAAGTGGTATGCTGCTTGACTTCCAGAAGCGCCAGATGTTGAATTTGCCCAAAGATCAAGAAAGATTCTATTACACTATCCTCATAATCATTGTTGAATAATTCATCATCAATATTATTGTCTGAATCACTACTATCAAAAAATCGAACAACTCCAAAGTTATTTGATTAATTGTTTACAAACGAATTGAAGTTGTTTATCAACATGTCTTCACTAACAGAAGAATTGCTACGTCTTTTACTCATATTTACACTATACAGTAACTATTCACTACACTATAAACTGTAATATTTGCACTATACAATAAATATTTACTACACTATAAATAATAATAACTTTCCAAACCACTCTAAAACAAAATCACTACATCTTGATTTGAAAAAGGAAAAAGTATGCAGATGACAACAAATGTCATAACTTCACTGACACTGACTGAGCCATTCAGCTGTTTACTCATAGTCAAAAATCCCAAAGATGTTAAAAAAATTATTACAAGTTAACTTTTTCATGTTTCATGTAGCTACTACGTTCAGCTACATGGACCTGCAGTTTTATGGCTTTTGGAATTATAGCAAGCCAGCGAATTAAAAAAACGCTCATGGGTGCCTATTACAAACATTGGCCAGCAATTCAAGTTTGGCCATGGGGGTCTATTATGACCACCGGCTGTAAAGAAAATTATAACCACGTGGGTCTATTACGGCCACGGGCCTTAAAAGGGTTTAAGTATTTAACAGAGTAATGTACAGTAATTTCTACTTTAATTAATTACACTATACAATTTTTAAAATAAAACAGGGAAACATACAGTATCGTACATTCTGCTTTACATAATACAGTATGTACAGTATATATGAAGACATTTCTAAAGTTTGCATGGTGAAAGAAAAACCCACCCGATTCAGGCCATTGACCTTAATTAGGAGTGCCAGGCAGGAGCAGATGGGTGCATGAGTCATCCCAGTTGCCGCTCACCAACCTTTGTGAATGGCCTGCATGCCACTCAGGGGTGAAAGGAATTTTTGTTTATGTGATTGCGTGTTTATGTGACACACTACTAGCTGAAAAGTTGATGTTGCGTAAAATTCAGTTTTGAATTAAGGGACACGTTTTCAAAACAAAGAAACAGAAGCAAGTCACAGATTATTTTAAGAAGAACATATTGAAATTTGTTAATTAAATCCTAATATGAAACTTAATACAGTACAGTACTATTTATGTTTGCTTTTATTAGCCTTCCTTTAACCAGTTAGCTGCTTACTCGTGATTTCTCGTTATCCGCGACAGCCGTGTCACTCAACCCCACGGATAAACGGGAGTTGACTGTATATGGATTATCAGCTTTCATTACCTCAGCTGAGGTTATGTTCATGTAGCAAAAAGAAATTACTACTGCAACCATAGTACTCAAGGCATCCAAGCGAGATTCAAAAAAGCGATCCTCACTCCGTCCAGAGCTCTACATATGTTTTACAGATGATTTACATGTTTAATCATATGCAAATATTCGAAGTTATATTGAAACACCTGTATGTTTTCCTGCTTACAATATGTGTTATTAATAATAAATAAATGTTTTATTTAACGCTGTAATCCTGATCATGTGCACGTTTATTTGAATAAACATTTTCTATATAATTTTTCTTCTTGTGACATTTTTCAGCCCCTCTTTTATTTTCAGTCCCCACATGCCATTCGCTCTTCTCTCATGACAACTCTAGTCATAACAATACAGTAATAAGGAGTGCAAAACTTTGTTTTAAAAGTTGATAGATTCATTTAGTCTGTGATCGATCAAATCCTTTGCTTATTAATGAAAAGGGTATACAGGATCAAGGAAAACATTGAAGTTAGATAGCTCAACTATCTATGTTGTTGGATGGGAGAGTATGTCAAATGTATCAACAAAGTAGGCAGGAGGTGTGATATTAGTGTCATATAGAAATAATAGTCTACATGGATTTCATATTATGTTTGTAGGTGTATGACAGCTACTGGTTCTAAGAGAGCTTTGAAAGGGACCTATATGAGGCCTTACAAAATGTTTTACACTGAATTTAAGACTGTCTATTTAGTTTATTACTTATTTTTGCTTCTTGTCAACAGTTTTATAACAACAATGCTAAACGATGGCTTGCATTATTGCAGTCATTGTCAAGTTTTAAATATTTTCCGTTTATTACATTCTATTACTGTGTACACTGTACAGTTTGGAGTAGAAAGATGGAAAAGAAACTTATTACCTTTAAAAATAAAATACTAAGAAGTCTATATGGACCAGTGAAAGAAAGGGATCAGTGGCAAATCAGATAGAGTGGAGGAGGTGAAGACTTAAATACTTAAATGGGCTGGTTATGCTAGTAGAAGAGAAGAAAATTCCTTGTTGAAAATAGTAATGTCTGGGAGACAAAACAGGTAGCAGAGCACTAGAGAGACTAAAATTAAGGTGGGTAAACTATGTGTGTGAGGATGGTGGGAGCTGATGAGGAAAGCATACAAGACCAGCAGAGGTGCTAAGTAGAATTACTATTGGAAGTACTATGTACAAAATAAATAGATAGTTACTTGTAATAATTTTCCAGAGTCGAGTTTTTGTTGGTCCCAGGCTACATCATATAAAAGTTTATTGACAAGTCCTGCCTGGGAGGCTCTCATAATTAGTGAGTTGATTCTCTCAACCAGAGTAGATTTTGGCGGAAACACTAGTGTTATCAACATTGGTACAAAGCAGTTTGAAGTCAAGTGGAACACAGTTTTCTTGTGAGTTACTCTGAAATAAAATGTATAGGTTATGTCATGAAGCATTAGGCCAGGAATTAATTATAGAAAAGATAGGGTACAGTAGAGTCTCGCAAACCTGAACTAATGTGGACCAAACAGTGTTCAAATTATAGGGAAAGAAGAAAAGCTACGAGTTTTATGGAATTATTACTGTACCAAACTTTCATCTGCTGCTTAAGAATACTAAAGTTTATAAAAAATATACAACTGAACAAAAACCTTAATGACCTTGCAAGCATGTTTAGTGTACTGCTTGTTTTGGTTCCTGTCATAGCCTTACGGTATTTTCTGCCCTACTTGGATAGTTGGGTTATCAAGGTTAAGTTTGCGGAACTCTGCTGTATCAGAAGACTTACCTAAGAAGATGAGTCCACTGCTACAAAACTCAGGAAAATATAAAAATACACAACATATTAAACTTATTATCAGTACCACTGGTACCTTCATCAGGTGAGGAGAAACTTTAATGGACTTAAAAAGTTCAACTTCCCTCATTTTTAAAAGTGGGCAGTTTTAGTTTTCACAAGAGAATGTCACATTACCAAATTGGGCATGTTCTTTTCAATATAGCAATTTTGATTTAATACTAAAAAAAAACAATGTTTCAGCAATGATTATTCATTTATTAGTTTTTAGAACCTAACTAGTCGGAAACATATTTATAAAAGTGAATTGTATTTTTATGTACTTCATTTGTTTAGTTTATTGAAGAAGTTTGTATCATAAATATTTATACTTTTCAATTTAAGATAACTTCAAAATATTTTGACTCTCCTGATTTTCAGTAAAACTTTTATGGATTAGTGAGTGACAACTCAATACTGTCATTTTGTTAGCAAAGTTTGACTATAAAGTTATGTTTTTAAGTTTTAATTTTATGTATTAGTTCAATATTTATTCTAGTTTTTTGTGGTAGCTGCCATAGCTGTGAGATCACAAATTCATGACAGTCCAGCTACCAGGTTTGTTGCTTGTTTAGAACTACCCAGGGGGGTACGTATAGCTGTAAAGATTTACTGTGGACGCAAACAACATCATCTGTCCTCCATTACAACTCTTGAATTGGAGGGTTCAATTTACCAGTCGCACCTCCCCATTTCACAGGATCTTCCACATCAGAATGGTCACTTAAAATCTCAAAATCCACCTCTACGTACTACTTTCCAGTTGAGAAGTTCAAATTTTTGCCCAATACTATCTGGGCCATTGCATGGTACCGTTTTGATGGACGAAATGTTCCTTATTAACAATCCGTCAATACCTGTGGGTGGGATGAATCTGCCTCATAGGCAATGGACACTGTTGAATCGTTTCCAAACTGGCCTAGGCAGATGTATAAATGGGGCTTGATACTACATCAGTCATATGATTGCAGGGAGTCTGTTAAAATAATGGACCATACAGTTTCAGAGGAGGTAGCGTTTTTTGATGGAAGGATTAGCTATCATAAATACAATCAATGAGGCAGGTCTTACTTAAATGGCTTGATGTATGTAAATGGATTTAGCTTTGTGACAGGACATCACTTGATATGTTTACCAATATCACATGACTTTTAAACTTTTTTCTTAATTTATAGCACAGATAACTAACTCTACCCAGATGGCTCACAGTATATTGGAAAAGCATGCACGCTGTTTAAAGAGTATGTAGGCAACACTCACTACACGACTGTGAATTTAGGATGCGACGTTGCGGCATTGAACAAGTATTAAATCTCAATTATTATTATCAGTTGATATTTATTATTGTAATATTATGTGTTATTAATATGGTTAGTTGGATGAGTTCAATATGGAAACGCTGCCCAGTTGACAGCCGCTCGATGCGCTTTAAAGCAGACATTTGACATACTATGAAAAAAATTGTTAACATTCTTTAGCATGGGAATGAGCTATCTGCGTAGAGTTATTTATCTGTGGTTATAGTTTTTAATTTAATAAATGGTAGCTGAGAAAAAACCATACAATATATACATAGTTTTAATGACAAAATCATAATAAGTATGGTTTTACATTGCATAAACATAGTTTTACAGTTTGAAATAACCCTTTGCAAATTGGCCAAAATAGTCTCGCAAAATCAGAGAAAGTACATGGCCACATCTAGGATTAATAAGCCAGTCAAATATAAACTTACTTTGTTGAAGAATTTGTCTTGATAATATGTTTCAAGAATTCTCTGGAGTGCAAAAAAGCATAATCGATGAAAAATGGAGAGTTTACAACATTAGAAACAGCTTCTTCAACAGAATCAACAACCTTTGTACTGCGAGAAAGATGCAGAACAGATGCATCACTAGAATTGAAAATAGATTCCTTCAAGTCAGTTACATCTGTACAAAAATTGACACGTACAATTTTAATTTCTTGAATTACAATGTTTAATCTTATCTCATAATAGCACAAATTTGTGTTTGTGACAGCTATTTTTAGAATGATTTCAAAACTAACAAATACTATTTTGGTAAACTGAAGAGTAATTTAATTGTTATAATACCATTTTAAGCATTTAAAATCAAAGTGAATATAAAACAATAAAAATTCATTCATTTAACTCTTTACTTAAAGCTCTTCTTAAAAAACCCTTGACATAGCAACCAACACAAATTTGAAAGAATTAAAACAATCTAAGTTAATATTTACCAACAAATACCTTATATGACATACAATATTGTTATATAAATGTGTATGGTATATAAATCACTAATTATCAAATTAATTTCTTTGTTGAATGACCTTAGCAGGAATGAAGCTACCTTCTGTTCAATCTAGTTCACTATGCTATTCCTGTGAAAATTTATGATTTTAAATCCCTAAAACTATCCTTATTTAATAGAAATAATATAAAGATGTTTGAATGCTCATAACTTAAAAATTGCTTTGATGTGAATTTAGTTTATGTTTCCTAATTGGGTAGGTAGATCATCTGTCGTACACATCCACAGAACAGTCAGGTCAACATTGGTCCTAAATGTCCGTAAGGCGGGCGGGTTAGTTAATATGAGTCATATGTACCCCCAGAACAAGTTGATGGGTCATTTGTTATTCATATGTGTCCGTTGGGTGGGTCAATGTCAGTTGTACGTCTCTAATAGGTGTGTTAATATCAGTTGTATGCATGCTTAAGGCATATTAATAGAAAAATATAAAAATTAGTAGTAACAAATTAATTGAAATTATATTTAGTAACTTATTAATGAAAAACATATTGAGTATCTTATTAATAAATATGCTAATATTAACTCTTAAGATTATATTTTCGGTGTGCTAGACGACGAAAAGCAAATAATATAAGTCAACCAAAAATATTTTAACATCTACTATAGTAATAGTACCAACCAAGAGGACTATGTACCGCCATTATATTTTGGCCATATTGAGTTATATTGATTGATGTAGGGATAATTTAAAAAAAGTTTAATTATTTTGTGAGTCCTTTTGGATGGAGAATGCTACATGTGGTTTTAAACATCAAACAATAATGCTTTTGCCCCTCTGTACTTTTTCAGTGGAGTTTCTTCATATCTGGAGAAACTGGAAACAGTATTAGTATTGTTTTAATTAATATTTTTTTTAGAAGTGATGTAGTATTACTTGTAGTAATCAATCGATAGTTATTTTCAATTAGTTGCTGTACTGTCTGGACGACCTGAGGGAACTTTGGCAGCATGATGAAAGCTATTATGGATCCTGTGTAAGCAGCAGACACTATGATAGAAAATGCCCAGTAAGTACCTGTGGGAAGAAACAAGAGGGTAGCTTTATTATAAATCCAACTATAGGTTGATATAATGCTGCAAATTGAACATGGAAATACACATTGTACTCATTAACAACCTTTCCCAAACTTACAGCAGTAATTATTCTGTATATTATTCGTTACCAAGACGCCGATTGTAATAATTTGGGTGAATATAAGAGGTGAATTTCAAACTCAAACCTCAAAATTTTTTGATTGAATGAAAGGTTGATTGTTCCTTAGAAAGAGCCATTTATTAACAGTCAGGCCAGCCAGTCAGTGAGAATCAAAGGGACCTACAACTTTATATAGAATCCGAGTAGTATTGGTCTGATTTTACAGGCCTGATTCTGTTATTTTCCCAATATAACATCCAGACCCTGACTACTTCACAACATGGGCACTCCTGACTTCTCTAGTAGTGTCAGCGCAGATGGCAACTATTGAGTACACACCATGTCGGTATTAAGAGGACCGGACATTGAACCTATTGCCTACAATCTTTACTTGAATTTAGAAATTCAAGCTCCAATTATCTCTGGAGCGAACTAAGTTTTGATTTAACTCTCTTTAAAATTTAAAAAACTAAATTCTTGAAATTTACCAAAACATCTTACTGTACATACTCATTGACAGTATCTTCTAGAGTATATTATATAATAAGGATTTTGAGACCAAACAGTGCTTTGGATAAATTAAGATACCTACTCGAAGATTGACCCTCTAGTTTAGTTGAAAGAGGCTGATACTTGAAAAATTATCAAAATATTCAGGCGAAAACCCTTTAGTTTGAATTATAAAATTCTGTACTGTATACTCTCATGGCCAGTTGTTGTTGACAATTGTTTCTTCTGAGACTAAGAGACTGTACCAATCTTTGAAGAAGTGTCTTAGGCCTTACTTGGGCCACATAAAGAGGTATCTTATAACACCATTTTACCTTAAATATAGACATTTTGTTATATCATAGTCTCATATGATCATAAATCTTGAATAGATTTCTAACAAAAAACCTTAAAACTAGATTGCTTTTTTGTTATGTATATGCGATTTGACATATTTAACATGTAAATTAAATTCATGTTATTAAATTTACATCAAATTGACTTTGAAACGTCAAATATTGAGCACACCTTTTAAACCAGATTGATATTAACATATCTTGTTGAGAGCAAGGTACAATTAATCTGTTTAGGATTAGAGAATCAAAATCACTATCCTTACTGGAGGTGTATCAATGCATATAGAAGTCTCTTAAGAAAGATTAAAAACCATAAACATATCACCATGTGTGCCTCAATAATTCCAGTTCTAAACCATAAAAATCCTTCCCTAATATTAGCTAGCATAAATCAGTACTACTTAGTAAAATTTGTTACAAATTGTTCCAAACATTAGTAAAACAGTTTGGATTTAAAATAAGCAACTTGTTACATTTTACGTATTTAAGAGACTGGCTGAAATAATCTATATGTATTTTCCTAATTATATTTACCTGATTACATAATACATTTAGGAACTAATCTTGAGTTGTATAATTTAACAAGATCCGTAGGATAATTTTTTGATAAATATTTGAAAATGCTTGAGTTGAAAGTAATGTGATAATATTAAAATAGAAATTAATTACTTTTGTAGACACAAATTACAGGAGTCAATTTTACTATGGACAGTTAATTTCGGATAGCAATCTTAATTGGAATTCCCATGTACGTTTCTTAGAAGAATTAATTAAAGACCACATGCTTTGAGGTGGTTGTCATAGTTTTGTTCTTTGGATCTAATAAAAACTATTTATTAAAGTCTGAAACGATCACATCTGCCTATGGCGTTTGTATCTCTACATCTCATGAGTTTATTTGCAATCTTAAAGCTTGAGAAATGCAATAAGAATAATTCTCAGATTAAAAAAGGTGAGTTTGTTATAAGCAAATTTATAGAACTTGCAATAGTTCATAAATATGTGATACCATAATTTAAGTTTAAGCGCACAGCACTTCTTTGTGGTAAGCATTAAGAAGTGCTGATATTAAAAAAATGACTGTCACTTGTAAGAAATTGTTTGTCACAATCAAGTATATAAAATATTGATACCACTTTGTACTTTTCATAAAAAAGAATTATCATCGTTTTCATTCTATTTAGTACCAAGACAGTATTAGATTTTAAGTTATTGACTTACCTATGAACATTCGAGTTGAGGACAATTTGGCATTAGTCCAAGATTGTCTGCCAGTAAATGTGAAACAGTTGGTGAATGTACCAAACACGTACCAAAACATGTTCTCTATCTGACTGGGATCGTCTAGTAGAGGGCTTAATGTATGATGTGCAGAGAAACTGATGGGTAAAATGGCAAAAAGGTAAGCCAAAGTAATTGTCATCCAAACTTCCCAACGGAATGGACCCAGAATGGCGCGGTACCTATCAGACATATAATAAATCATATAAAACAAGTTAAAGTTGGAGGGGGGGGGTTACTTCTAATGGTAATAAAGTATATATATCTGAGACAATGAGTGTTGAATGGTCGAGTTGTCTAAGGCAATGAATCCCAAAATTTTTTTCTCCAAGCACCACTAGATACTCAATAAAAACGGAGGACCATTTAAAAGAAATGTTAGATCTCATTTAACTAAATAAAAAGAAAAAACAACGGATGACCACAAGATGGTCATCATCCGTTGATGTGTTTCCATTTTCACGGGTTGTCTTACACAGTCTCCTGCATTTTTGTCTGTCCCTCCAGGTTTCTTCTTCCTCCACTTGTTTTTCTGCATTCCTCTTCCCTGCACATCTTCCACACTTGATCCACCACCTTCCTCTTTCTCCAAGGCTATCCTCGGCAATCTATTATTTCCCATCCTCTTCATATGCCTCATCCACGTTATCCTTCTTTCCATTGTTTCTTGTAACAGTATAACTTTCAACCTCTCTATGCTATTACCTTAGATTTTTGTATTTACTTCTTTGTTACTTCTACCCAATTATTCGTTCTAAACCTTCTTTTTATCTTCCCACATCATTGTCATCTGCATACCACTATCTTCAGCTCTTCTGCTCCTTTGTTTCCTTGCATATCTGAATAAACTCAATCATGACATCAAATAGAAAAGGGGACAGTATACTACCTTGTCTTTCTCCTCTCTGTGTATTAAAAGATTCAGTGTATTTTTCTTATATTCTTACTTTTCTTTTACACATGTTATATTGATTCTTTACTCTTTCTACTATTCTCTTCTTCTACCCATCTTCTTCTAAAATTATCTCAGAAGTTTTCTCATAGTACTTTATCATACGCTTTTAATATATCTATGAATGCTATTACTGTATCCTTTTCATACTCCCACCTCTTTTCCAGAACTTGTCTCGTTACAAAAATAGCGTCTGACGTTGACCTTCCTTCTCAAAATCCTAATTGTTCCTCTCTTCCTGTTTCCTACAATAAGGGTATTCTCTTACTCTCCAAGATACAGCCATATGCAATCATTGCATTCTATCGATCCTGACTCCTTTATAATCTCTGCTGTCAGCTCATCCACTCCCGGTGACATCCAATCTTCAACTCCTTTATCGCTTTTTCCAGCTCCCACATAGTAAAAGCTATCTTTATCTTCTATCATCTTTCTTCCTTTCTGTTCTTCACTAGCCGTACCCCTTCAGTTATTTAAAGTTTTCTTTCCATATTTTCATAATCTCCCTCTCCTCCCATTTGACTTCTCCAGAAATGTCTACCATCCTAGTTTAGGATATCTTTTAGTAACCGAACACAAAATATTTGAGGTAAATTAATTTTTTTCTTAAATCATTATATCAAACTACATAAAAGAGTAGTGTATGTAAAACTAGCCTATAAAAATTGAAAAATTATATAAACATAATGAAAGGTTTATATTATAACGCTGTTTCTCAGTGACTTCCATGGTCTTGCATTTCACTTGCAAATTTTCCTATATTTTTCTTTAGAAATACTGAAAATGTGGAAAATATTTGAACTACCTTATTAGAAATAACATTGAGGACTTCAAGTGCCTGTTGTTATCTGCAGACTCTACATTACAATATTACAAGTAACCAGCAGAATGGCGTTGATAATTCTTTGAAGATATCTTATTCTTTCATCCCTCTACAGAATTTCATGAGATAATTTCATCAGATGGAAACTTAAAGCAATAAATCCATATGTATTACATGAAGATGTTTTTTGTTAACAAGACAATATTTTTTAACCAATTTTAACATTTAAGATGTTTACGAATTTGCACGTATTCATAGTTGTGAATGGAAGTATTCATTTTTCAATATTTTCATTGTGAAAAGTAGGGTAGCCCCCAAAATATTATTTGACCATAAGAATACATGACAGAGACTTAAATTAGATTTAAAATAACATACATTTGAATGTAAAAAATTATGTTTATGAAATTTTAAGAGCTGTTGAATGTTAATAATATTGACAGGATTATTGATCTATCTTAATATTGGGGAAAGTATTCAGTGGAAGTTTGAGCTGTATATATAAGAAAAATGGATCTCTGTTTATCAGTCCTGTATGCATTACTACACCATTCAAATAGTTTTTTGATTAGCATAATACGTGTTGGTACATATACAGTACAAGTAAACTTCACACAACACAAATTTATTATAATATAAGCATAAAGTGTACAAATACATTACAATACAAATACAAAATGCACAAATATTATTCTGAAGAAGGTGAGCGTGGTTCACCGAAATTGATTACCATAATATTTGTGCCTTTTGTACTTGTATTGTAATATATCTGTGCATTTTGTGCTTATATTGTAATAAATTTTTGTTGTTTGATATTTACTTGTAATTGTATACACCAATCATGCAAGCATCATGAAGCTATGGGAAGTTATGTACTTTTTCCAAGGTAAGGTTTTATTTTCATATGACTGAAGAGCTCTGATCCATTGGCCTTTACAGTTTCGACGGTAATCTAAAAGAGTTATTTTATTTATTTAATTAATCAAACTACTGTTAAATAAAACAAATAACATGAATGCTTCTGGAATAAATAATAGCATTACAAGTTTATATTTATAAATAGCTAGCAAGTGCAATGAATGAGCTATTGTAATTAAGTTTAAATATTATGATTTTACTGTATACAGTTTACCTACTATTATTTTGTAATAAATTGTAAACAACAGAGGTTAAAGGCTGAGTGACACAAGTGCAAGGAGAACACAAATACCAACCAGCATTGCCAAGACTCAGGCTACAAGAGCATGGCAAGTAACTGGCTTGGTACACAAAAAGTGCAGTGGTGTCCCCTAGTATCTACTATTTTGGTTAAGGTATTAATAAAAAACCATTATGTATACAAACCATTATACATACAATGCAATAAATAAAATACAGCAACATTAATATTTATTGTTTAGACTTAAATAAACTGTATGTTGTTCAATTTTGACTCTGAAATAAATTCATTTAGATATAATTAATATTGGAAGTAGGTTGTGGCAATTGTTTACTTGGGCAGAGCAGTGGATGCCAAAGTCATAAAAACAGTGCAATCATGAGAGTGGACTGTAGAAAAGCGGAAATGTAGTAATCTGCCTTCATTAAGATACACCCCAGCTGCTCCGATGTCTCCTTTGTTATCTGACAAGTCAAGCAGCACACGTTGCATTGGATTTGACAAACTGCAATAATGAAACATTATAATAAACATCAAGACTTATGAATTCTTGTACTTTACATAAAATTACAGTTATTATTAAATTATTAAAAAGTTTTTAATACTAGTTAAATTTAAACATTAAGAAATTGATTAAGTGCTGAGTTTGAGAAGAAGAAGGAAATTATTGAACAAATAAAGAATCTATTTGATTTAATGTTATATGATGAAACAAACCATCTTCAGATAACTTCGTTACCGAAAGGCCTAATGAAATTAAAACATTATTTACTGGAGTGTTTCTTTCATCTTATAACATTAAATTATACATCCAGTAAGAAACGAGCTTGAAGAATGAATCTATTTGATACTTTTAGAAAAAAGTAAGAAATATAA
Source organism: Stictocephala bisonia (assembly GCA_035578905.1). Taxonomy (NCBI): domain Eukaryota; kingdom Metazoa; phylum Arthropoda; class Insecta; order Hemiptera; family Membracidae; genus Stictocephala; species Stictocephala bisonia. The sequence goes on along the minus strand of JAQJVL010001216.1, from coordinate 115,157 downwards.
GTAGAAATTTACAGGATACCACAATAATAAAATAAAACAATAATAATAAAATGTTCATCACAAAAGTATAATAATTATTATACATTAATTATGTACTAATAAAGAATTTAAATTCAATAAAAATTAAATTATTATATTTATAATAATAAAGAATAAAACATTCACCACAAAGAGAGAAGATAAACTAGAGTTAATGATATTATATCTTTACAACATCGTTTATGAGACAGATTGTGTAAAACAAGTTTGAAATAAAACCTAACCTTATTTTGTACATCAATCGCAACTTTTTAATGACAGTGAACTGTATCTTACAAAATGCTTCTGTTTGAGGGGAACTGTGATGGAACAAGTTCTCCGTATCTGTTGCATTACCCTCCCTACATGCCGTTCAATTTTGATTTAAGACAGGGAAACTTTATATAGTTTTATCTATTAATGTAATTATGAATTAAATTATCTCATAATTACAAGAGAAGTCGGGTAGACAATTGAAGGCGGACAACTTTCGTAGATGATCTTGGACCAGAAGAAAGCAGATATAGAGAGAATAAGAAAAAAGTGACCTAGAGTCATAAAGAAACATAGATTAAAAAGATGAATGCAGAAATAGGTAAGGTGCTGGAAAAGGTCAACTACTTAAGCAACGGGAAACAGATAGTAGAACTTACCTATACCATAACACTGTGGAAAAAGTAAAATCTGAACAACTACCAGTGAGCAGAGGAGTGCCACAAGGGTCTGTCCTACAAATCCTTTTAACTAATGACTTCCTAAAATATCTGCAGAACCACTGTGAAATGGTAATGTTCGCCGATGATACAGCCCTCATCCTAGCAACAAGAACAAAGACCAACTAGACATCGACTCCTTTATTGCCTTCAACATGGCTAAACAATACTGCTGTCTTAATGACTTAGCTTTAAACGAATCAAAAACCCAACAGATGATCTTCACTACTTCTCAGAACCAATACCATGGCCTTCAGGCATAACAACAATAGAAGCAGGAAACTATCTAGTATTAACATTGGACCAAAACTTATCATGGGAACCCCATATTAACCCTTTCCCTGCCAGCGTCATATTAATATGACGTTGATGAACAAACCCTAGACTGCCAGCGTCATATTAATATGACGTGGTGGGTCCAAGCCCAAACTGCCAGCGTCATATTAATATGACGTTACGAAAAATATTTTTTTAAAAGATTTACCAAATTGTTATATAAATATGATTTATATATTCCAATTGGTAACTAAATTCTGTATTCAGATAAGTTATTTGTATTATAATAAAAGTAAATACGTGAGTAATTTCAGCCTACGAAGTTGGTACTTGTCATGCCCTGTCGTGATGTGCAGTGTAAGCTCAGTGCCTGGTATAACCTGTTCCGCGTTGTAGTTCTAATGTGATTGTCTTTAGTTTTAATTTTAAGTTTATAGTTTTTAATAATTATGAAGAGGGCTAGGTCACCTATTAGTGAAAATACGATAAGAAATATAATACATGAAAATTATCTATCAGACAGCTTTGTAAGTGACATTTCTGAAAAGGATAGCCTAAGTGATTCCAGTATTGCTGACGACACTGATAATGATCCCGATTTTGATCCGAATGAACCCAGGACGTCAACAGGTAATCGTGGATTACATTTAACTCATCATTTCAATGCATCTATATCTGATTCAGATTCTGATAGTGATTATGGTGACCCGCCAACTAGAGTAAGGGTTCGTACAGATGACACTCAAGCTAGGCCACCGTCAAACAACGCCAATTTACATACGTCACAGACACCACATAATACTGGTAATGAATCCAGTTCCTCTGAATCTGAGAATGATGATGATAATTGGACAGAAGTTAGCGAAGAAAATGTTCACCTACATAGACCTAATCCTCCATATAATTTTTTGGAATTGCCTGGCCCCAAACATTGTCCTAATCCAAACTCACCACCAAGCTCATATTTTAAAATGTTTTTTACACCTTTTTTTATTGAAATATTAGTTGAAAACACTAACAAGTATGCTAGTAAATTTATAGATGCAAATTGTGGCTAAAAGTTCACAGCCGCGCTAAAAAGTGGAAACCAGTAACTCCTTCAGAAATGGTAGCTTTTATTATTGCCCTAATAAATATGGGGATCAAAAATATGCCTTCTATTGAATCATTTTGGTGGACTTGTCAAAGTCAAATTATTCCCTGGTTTTCACAAATGTTTACGAGAAATCGGTTTCAAGCCATACTTCAATTTTTCCATCTTGTTGACACAACCAATATACCTAAGCCGGGTCAAAATGGATACAACCCATGTGCTAGATTCAAACCCTTGGTTGATCACATGAACTCTGTTTCTAGACAACACTTCACACCAAGTCAAAATTTGTCAATAGACGAGAGTATGATAGCCACAAAGTCACACTCAAAATTACTACAGTATATGCCAAAAAAAATCACCGCTGGGGTGTGAAGTTGTGGATGTTGTCTGATGCTGAAACACACTACTGTGTATGCTTTTTTGTGTATAGAAGTGCTGAAGGTGATTACAAAAATTTAGTAACTAAAAAGGGGCTAGGTTTTGCTGTGGTAGATACACTTATCGAGAAAGCAAATTTGTATGATAAGGGTTATCACATCTATATAGATAACTTTTTTACTTCCATAAAATTAGCCAAGCACTTATATATGAAAGGTACTTTTATGACTGGAACTCTGAGACATAACAGAAAAGGGATTCCGGCAGAAATGAAATCCAAATTTCCAGTAGGCCAGACAAAGTATATGAGGAAAGAAGCTATGGTAATATAGGATATAGACAGAAAAAGAGCCAAAAGAAACAGGTACTTTTACTTTCAACTTGCGGTAAAGCTGAGGTCCAACATAAAGCTAAGAAAAAAGGTAACAAAGTTTATATTTGTTCAAAGCCTGCTATCATACGGTCATATAATGCACATATGGGAGGAGTGGATGGCTCTGATCAAATGTTGTATCAATACCAAGACAATCGCAAATGTATGAAATTTTGGAAAAAGGTGTCTCTCAACCTGTTCGGCAGAATGATGCTAAATGCTTACATTTTGTACAAAGCCAATTCAACTAAACCCGTAAGCCATTTAGACTTTTTAGTGTCTGTTGTAGAGGAAATGGGACGAGAGTGGATACACGAGCAAGAAGACAGGAACGGCCCTAGACAAATTACTTCACCGCGAGGCGCTATACACAACCGTGGGGGTGGTGACGTCAACACCAATCAATATTTCGTCAAAATTGAATACGGAAAACAAAGAAATTGCTGTGTGTGTAGTGCAGTAAGAACGAAAGGTGGTGGAAAGAGAAAGACATCCTCATTCATGTGTGTGAAGTGCAAGAGAGGTATACACACAAAATGTTACCCCCTTCATCGGTGCTAAGCAACACATGTTTTATTGTATTGATTTATATATTTTTACATTTTTATATTAAAACTTTACTGTAACATAATTTTAATAATATTTTAATGTTTTTTACAATATAATATAACTATAATAGTGTGTATTTTCCAACGTGTTTTATTTAAAACTTCCCGCTCAAGTACAATTTGCAAAAAACTTAAAATTGTTCAGTTTTGTAGGGTTTTGTATAAACAGCTACAAAAACATTTATTTTTGTGTTATGCTCAATTTTTATATTTTAATTGATGCAAAATAATATTCTCTATCACATTACTAATCATTAATCAGATTGGGTAAAGATAGTATTACCATAAATGTTACCTAACTTAAAAAAAGTAAAAGTGTTTTTAAAAATTGACAAGTATTTTTAAAAATAAAAAAATGATAAGCTTATTTTGTAAATTTTATTTAAGGAACATAAACTACAGTTGATAGGGAAAAAACAATGTAAAAATCACATCTCTACTGTAATAAATAAAGTTTGTAGGATTTATTTAGTAAAACTTTGCAAAATGTTCGATTTTGGCCTGGCAGTCTAGGGATAGGCACACCTAAAGTGGCCCGGCAGGGAAGAGGTAGGACGCACCAAAATAGGCAGGCACTAAAAGGGTTAATCAACTATGTCGCAAAATCAACAGTAGCCTGTAGGTAATAAGAAGAATGACAAAAATTAGCAGCAATGAAATAGCTATGACTGCACACTACTCTTTATTCGAGTCCCACTTGAGATACGGCCTGATAGTCTGGGGAGGCACAACAATATCAAACCTTCAGAAAGTGCTCACTATACAAAAGAGGGCGATTAGAACTCTAAAAGGACTAGGACCGCTGGACACATGCAGAGCAGCTTTCAAGAAACTGAGGATCCTAACTGTTACAAGACTTTACATTCAAGACGCAATCCTATTTACAATGAAAACAGGACACGCAAGGACTGGTGATGGACACCCCTATAATACCAGACACAGGGGCAACTTCCTCCTAAATCAACACCATCTCAGTCTATTTGAAAAGATAGGACATCAGCAAACTTACCTTAAAAGACAAGTTCACTAACATCAGAGTAGTAGTCACAAACACAAAATAAACACAATCTCACAAATTTTCAACACCACTGGCATTTTCTTCAGGTGAGTAGAGAGAAGAGAAGAGAAGAGAGGAGAAGAGAGGAGAGGAGAGGAGAGAGAGAGAGAGAGAGAGAGGGAGGGAGAGAGAGAGAGATGGCTTCCACTATTGCTGGGTAGGTCGCTGTGGTGGGGGTTGTACATCCGTATTGCAACACTCAAGTATAGATGCAGTATTTCAGTTAGTATATATATATATATACTAACTGTATAGTATATATATATATATATATACTACTATATAAATAAATATAATTTATATATTTATATAAATAAATAAAGATATATATATATATATATATATATATATATATATATATATATATATATATATATATATGAAGTTTGCTGATGGGGAAGGGAAGTGGTCTATCTTATGTTCAGATTAGGTGGGTCACGGGATTTTGTTATCCATTGATGTGCTAATTCCATCCTTCGGAGTTGGGAACTATTGGCATGGGAAGGACGGTAATCTGATTACCTTAGTAACACTGATCAAAATTTTGATTTTGGAGAAGAGTATGGGCAGAGACAGGTTTTTCAGGATTTTGGACTTTGCAATCCAATCGAACCAACCCTTCGAAAACACATGAATGGCCATATACATGATTGCAAAATCCTGAAAAACCTGTCTCTGCCCATACTCCGTATGACAGACACGTACTAGAAGATGTATTTCATGTCCTGCTATTCTTCTATGGGAAGGTCCACGAGGAATCAGTAGAAACTTTTAATATAAGCATCGGTTGATATGCACTATTTTAAAGGGCTGGTCAATCAAAGGAGAATGCTGCAAACCGCACTTCAAAAGCTTTGTACACTGCAAAATGATCGTGGTTCAAAGACTTTAAAAGTAAATTGTAAATTCAGCATAAAATTCAGGATGTTGCTGTAACTAATTTAGCTGTAACCTTATTTAGTTGTTTTTAAATTAATAAATTTTCCAAGTATGGGATGATGGTTGTGGGCTTTATATTTGTGTCATTTAGGGCCTAGTGTGGAGCCTATGATGTTATTGGTTGACGTTTTGCCCTGATCTAAGGGAGTATTTTTGGCAGTCTCGTCTTTAAATGGGAGAGTTTGCTCAATGAAGGAAACTATTTCCATGATGTATAGGGAAGTCATTGTAAGGTTGTAAAAAAGCTCAAATACGTATTCCAGTATTTGATATAAGTGAAGCAGAAAGATAACTGAAAAAGGACGAGAGAAGAGGAAAAGGAGGGCTAGTTGTGAAGGAATATGAAGAGTAGAGATTCCAGAAAAGGCAATGGAAGAAGGGAATCTGCTAGCATGACAGAGGCTGTACCAAATCACATGTTGAAGTGGATAAATATTAATGTATAGTGTTTTTTTTTTTTTTTTTTTTTTAATATAGTGGCCTCTAAGTTATTACATTCTGCTCTAGTGCCTTCTTACCTAACCTAACACAAATTTGACTTAAATTTACTATAGTCATATACAATTATATTTACAATTAATATACGGTACCTGGTTTGATCGGGTCGTTGGAACTTTGGGGTAAAGTTGAGTTCTGCTGAGATCAAGTGGAGCAGTCGTATTTCCAAACCATCCCACTGAGAAACTATGTCACCTTCAGTGTCCTGAATATATCTGTTATCCATTGACAGTTAAACTTCATTAGTACAAGGTGCGGTAGCATAACTTAATTTTTTTTAATTTAATAAAAACCATTGTATGAATCAGAATACTTTTATAATGTAGGCATATATCTAAAGTTTTGTTTTAAATGGTTTTGGAGATCAAATCGAGTACACGACGACCCTTATTCTCCATAGACTGAGTAAACCGATTTCTGGCATTCATCACAACTCTTGCCAGCTTAGCAAGCTTGGCAATTTCTTCTTGGATTCTGGTCTGCAAATCTTGTAGGGTCCTTGGATAGTTCACATAAACATGGGATTTCAAAAAACCCCATAGAACAACATTACAAGGGGCTAAATCGGAAGAGCTCCAAATCGCCTTTAATTGAAATTGAGGCACTCTGGGAAGTGTTCCCTCAAAACAGCCACAGATTCTATTGAAGTGAGTGCCGTTGCACCATCTTGTTGGATCAAATGTCTACCAAATCCAACTCATGCAGCCTTGTTGAAAAAAATCTAAATCTTTATTTACTCACTAAAAATACACAAAGCATAAGGTTACATAAATTACATAGTTACATAAAAGAAATAAATAATATGATATATCAATTCATACATAGGGTTAGACAAAAGGTAAATAAAATAGTTATTTTTATAAATGTGAGTGCCTTCCACGTAAGCCCCAAGGCTTGTGCATGGAAGGGAGTTCTTAAATTCCAAAAATAAAAAAGATAAAAAAAGCTCAATCTTAAACAGCAAAATGGATAACTAATACTAATACTAATGGACTACTCTTAGTTCAGATTAAATAAAAAATGCAAACTGAATAAATACACAATTAGATGAATTATAGCAATGAAATAAAAATTAAATAAATATTTAAAAATTTTAAACAATATTTAAAACAAGAAAATGTTGAATAACTTTAGATTATAGTTACTATGAAAAAACCCACAAAATGAAATCAAAGTTCAAGAGGCAGAAAATCAGAGGGATGAAGGGAGTGCAATGTAAGGAAGCGGTCATCTATACTCAGAACTGATCAAGGCCTTAACCGATTCCTCCTTTAGGTCCGTAAGCACACAATTTTTCACACTAAGTCACCTAAATACTTATCTGATAATTTCACTTTCCTTTCTAATCTGAGTGCCCGGGAAACAAGAAGGGGTGCTTCACTTCTTTGCATTCCAATTCACCGGTCATCTATTTTCAATAAATCATTTATCTTCTGCGTGTTATATGTATATTTCTATACATATAACACGCATATATTTATATTATAATATATTTATTATAATATAAATATATGCATATTTTATTATAATATAAATAACACGCATATTTATAAATATATTTCTGCGTGTCGGTTATGGAACTCTCTTCCTGATTTTAAGAAACATCGAGGATCGTGCTCAGTTCAGGGTGGAGTTGAAGTTCCATCTGCTGCGGGGCTCGGGTGGGCTGTGAGTTTTGGTGGCTGTGGCTGATGCTCATGTGGGGAGTGGTATGGTTGATGCGTGTGTGTGTTTGTGTATATGTGCAATTGAGCGAGTGGGAGAGTAAATGTTATCACAGAGATGAATATTAATTCTCTGTGGTGAAGTAGGTATGTGTGTGTTAGGAAATTATAAAATATAAAGTATTTGGACATGTTTTAAATTTATCTATGATTTATTTGCTTTTATGTTTTTAAATTACAGTTATGAATCAATTGATTAATAATTATTACTAACATCATTCCTATTCAATTAGGGTAGTATATTTATTTTAATGTCAATTTATTTATATTATAGTTTTCTTTTGTTTTACTTAGATAAGTTTTTTATATATTGAATTGTGTACATATAATATCAGGTTAAGTGGAAGAAAGGACTGATAACTCCTAACTTCGCCTGAAAATAAAGACGTTTTTCATTTCATTTCATTCTTGCTCTCTCTATTTTTAGATTCGGGACAGTGCAGATTAATCAAAATCTTTTTTCAACGTAGCTGGCTGCTCCTCAACGATTTTTGGTTCGAGTGTTGTCGGATCCACATTTAATCTAATATTTACATTTGATCAAATTTTCACCTTTTTTTCTAAATTCTTTGAAATTGAGTGAAAGTTTGTGACAATTAATTAAGTTAATCAAACATTTTCCAAATTACCTCTTCCCAATATGATCAAACACAGGAACACGTTTTTTGAATGAACAGTGTTGGTCAGAACATTAAGATTTCTAGTGTAGAGGCTGTTCAATAAGCTCAACTGATCTGCATTCATCAAAACATTGTCCGTCTGCTATTTTAAATTGAAGTTTAGTTGAAATGTACTGTGACTTTTAAAAGTGATTTTGTCTAAAATAACTAGTTTTGAAAGCTGAGGATAAGTTTGAGTTGAAGTTTTAATGTATTCACATAGATTGAGACATAGTAAATTAAAGGCAGTTGAATATTAATTGTAAATTTAAGCAAAATAGGTTACTTACAATCATTTACAAGGAAAGCACATGTTTTATTGCCACATGTTTAAATAAATTAAATCAGTTTACACATCACTTGGATAATTAGACACAACAACAATAATTTTGTCATAGTATAATAAACATTTTTTTAATACGTAAATAGCTTCATAAATACAATCTGCACAAGACTACTTTTTCTCTACATTACTAACTATGGTTTGGTTTCCTGTCTGATATCCATGTGCAGAACAGTATTGTTTTATCCTGTTTGACAACAGACCACTGAGAGCAGGTTATCTACATTGGACTCTGACCAGTTGCTGCTTATCAGAATGTCAACAGAGGGATGTTCAATTACAACTGATAGTCTATAGACCTTCCTCCATTTATATATCATTGTGTTATCTGACTTTCTCTCTGGACAACAACATTGGAATTCCTACAGCCAATAACTTAGTGTTTACTTGCCATACTATCGATTTAGAATTATAATATTTCTTTTTGATAATTATTTTTGATTATTATTATTGGCAATTAAAATTTTGAAAAATATAATATTAGACTATATCTTTCAACATACATTAGTACTTACACTTAACAGTTTTATAGGGACATAACAAAATAATATTTAATAGAAAATAGTTAAGTTTTTAAATTTTATGATCATTATATTTTTTTTGCAAACAGACAACTGTTAATTGCAATGGAAAAATGTAAATATAAAAAAGGAGATTTAGTGATTGCTAAAATTAGGGGACATTCAGCATGGCCAGCAAAAATAGATGGCATTGAGCCCAAAGGAAATGGTTTAATTTTTAATGTGATTTTTTATGGATCTAATGACAAGAGCGCTTGTAGGCTCAGTGAATTATCCAGCTATGAAGAAAACAAACAAACACTACAACAAAAAAGTAAAGGGAAAGCAGATGTTTTTGCCACTGCTCTAAAAGAAATTGAAGAAGCATGTAAATTAAAAAAAACAACACAAAAACATAAGTAAAAATAATAGTACTCAATCTATATCTAATGAGCCATTAATATATCCCACTGTATCTACTCTTAAACGGTCAGAAATGAGTTTTGAGAGTTTAAGAAAATCAAAAGACGTGGCAGTGAACACAACACAGGATTTAGACCTTGATTCCAATTGCATGCTGTAACAGAAAAGTGCATTCAACTCGAACTAAGCCACATGAAGGAAAGTACAGTTTTAGATAAAGAAAATAAAATTGATTTAGGAATTAAAAAAGACAATCAAGCCTTAAAAGAAGACTTCCAAACTCAAATTCTTGTCCAAGAATTAAATAATGCAAAGTCAGAAATAAAAAGTCTTAGAGCAGCGATTGAAATGCTACAAAACGATAATGAAAAACTAAGTAAAGAAAAAGAAACTTTAAAGCAAGTGAATATGACATGTCCTCAATGTTTCCCTACTTTAAATAATACTATAAACCAATGGCAAATTGAAAAAAATCCTGCACATCTCTACAGTTTTATTTCGGACACTACTGAATGCTCTAATAAGTACGCTGTATTATCAGAAGATAGTTTTGATGACAATGAACAAATCAATGTCAAAACTGCACAATCAGTAAAACATAACAGAAATATTTATACAAAGCACAAAAACAAGCATAAATCTAAACCAACACCTTCAACAATCAATAATACAGAGTCACGACTACTGATCCTAGCGGATAGTCATGGCAAACAACTCAGTGGGCTAGTACAACAAAAAGCTTTTGTCAATGTTTCTTCCGTTGTGAAACCTGGAGCATATTTCAGCAAAGTCATGGAAGATTTTCAAGATCTCAGCAAAAACCTAACGAAAGAAGATCATCTTTTAGTAATTGCAGGGACTAATGATATTGAAAATGCTGGCTTGAATAATCTATTGAACGAAATCAAACAATTGATAAAAAATATTACACACACAAAACTTATTTAGCTACCCTTCCCATGAGGTATGACCAGCCCAGACTTGATCTAACAATAGCAAATATTAACTCTGAATTACAGGATGCTGTTCAACAGGCTCAAAATGATGTCAAAGTTTTACCACTTGAGCTATTGCCCCGTCACTACTTTACTACTCACGGATTGCACCTAAACAAAAGAGGAAAAAACAAAGCTGCTGAAATGATTGCCAAATTACCCTTACAAAAGTGCGACAATGAAAAATCTACCATCAAATCCTTTCAAACCTCTAGGAACACCACCACAAGATCGCAGATTACAATGAATCATGGTGAAATAAAGGTTTTTGACACTGAAATGGGTAGTGTTATTGAGCAGTTTAAGGATGACTCCTCTGTGGCATTTGCCCACACCATATCAAGTGATTTCAATCATAGCCGTCACATGTCTGCTGGCGTGGCTGTTGCTTTCCGAAACATTATTGGAAGACCAAACAAAAAAAAACAGACTATATCCAAGAAAGACTAACTATTCAGAAGTTGGAAAACGGAGCAGTCGTGTATAGTCTGGTAACGAAAGGGAGATATTTTGATAAGCCAACGGAAGAAAATTACAACGACGCTTTCAAGCAACTGACTCAAGACTTCAAAGCAAGAGGCCTCAAGACACTTATCTGCTCGCCAATGGGTTGTGTGAGAGACTTAATTTTACCACAACACTTCGCAAACAACATAACTGAATTTCATCACGCGACAGGGGCAACAATCGGTATTGTGTCCTGCAATAAAAAATCTACAAGAGTCCTTCGAAATGGACTGACACATGACGAATTACTAATGAAGCTGAAAGAGGAAATTATGTACAGGCAAACCAATGCTCCAGAGCTGCAACCAGATGAACGTCCACCACCTTGTCAAGATGCTGAGCTAGTTTCTAAGATAATGAAACCAGATGTGTCTCCTTTAAACTCTCTAACCCAACATGTTACAAAACCAAAGTAGGTAATAATTACAAAAATATAACAATTTTCCATCAAAACATTCAAGATTTAAATTCACGCAAAGAACAGCTTGAAATCATTTTGACAGAAATTGACCCAGATATAATAGTTTTAACAGAACATAATATGAATAATATTGAGTTAGAAAGATTTAACCTTAGACACTATTCCACAGCTACTTACTATACTCGTACCACTACTACTGGAGGGGTGTGATAATTCTGGTTAAAGAGAGTTTGGAGGGGAGACAGCTGGTTTCCAAAAGTGTACAGCAGCTTTGTGAGGATAAGTTACTGGAGTGCTGAGTGGCTAAATTCAAAGTACACAATTTAAATTTAACAATAGTTGGTTTATATAGAACACCATAATATCAAAATTCAGAGTTTTTAATTAGGTTTAATACTTTAATAGAACATTTAATTACCAAAGATCAAAATTTATTTGTAATAGGAGATTATAACATCAATGTTTTGAAAAATTGCTCGGAATCTAAAGAATTTAAAAATATACTCAAAAGTCACGGTTTGAAATATCTAATTAATTTCCCATCAAGGGTAACTCCAACTACAGAGTCTTGCATCGACAATATCTGTACTAATGTAAATGTAAATCAAACAAACGTTACAGGTGTTATAACGGCTTTATCGGATCACGACGGGCAGGTGTTAGAATTATTAGAATGCCCAGTTAAAACCAACAATAACATCTTAAAGTTGTGGGGTAGAAAATTTTCTACACAAAACATGGCTTTATTTAAAGCATTCTTAGAAAATGAAGACTGGCCCTTTTTAACTCTCCAATAGAAACTAAATATAACTGTTTTGAAAATATTTTCAAGTTTTACTTTGATCAGTCATTCCCTAGGGTTCAAAAAAGAATTAATAAAAGAAAAAAGTTGGATCCACAAAGAATTAAAGGAAGAAAAAAATTCTCTTATTAATCTTAAAAAAACAGCAAAAGAAACTGGCCTGGAAAAATTACAAAATGATTACAAAATTAAAAATCAGCACTATAAATTTAATGTACTTAATGCAAAAAGAGATTATTTTGATGATAAAATTAAAAACTCTGAAAATATTAGTAAAACTACATGGGAAATCATAAATAGTGAAACAAAAAAAAATTATTTCAAAATTGAAAAAGAATGTAATTTGAATTTAAATGGTAGGTTAGTATCAAATCCTTATTGTGTGGCAGATGGTTTTAATAACTATTTTGTAACAGTTATTGAAAATATGTTGCAGGATATTTTACCTTGTAAAAATACAGATACTGTTAATGTAGTTCAAACAAATAATATTCCTAGTTTTAGATGTCCACCAATTAATGAAAAAGAAATGAATAGCATTTTTGACTCTTTAAAAAACAAGTGGTCAAGTAGCTTTGACGAAATTCCAATTAAAGTTTTAAAATTTGCTAAAGCACCTTTAATAAGACCTCTTTTACATTTAGTTAATTCATCATTTATTTCTGGCATTTTTCCTAAACAGTTGAAAACTTCAAAAGTTATACCGATATTTAAAAAAGGAGATGAAACTGAAATTCAAAATTACCGTCCTGTGTCCATCCTGCCCTCAATATCAAAGATTTTTGAGAAGGCAATGTATCTAAGATTAAAAGAACATCTGGAAAAATATAACCTTTTCGATAACGAACAACATAGTTTTCGAAAAAACAAATCTGTTACCAGTGCATTAAATAGTTTTACAGAATCAATAATTGAATCAATAGATAAAAAAAACAAAGTAGCTGGTATTTTCATGGATTTATCTAAAGCATTTGACAGCATTTCTCACACTAAATTATTAGAAAAACTAAATGACTTGGGCATTAAAAACAGGCAAATAAATTGGTTTGAATCTTATCTATCTGAAAGAAAACAATACGTAGAAATAAGTAAAGTTGAACACAATAATTTAATAAAATACAAATCTAAAGAAGGAATAATTAAGTATGGCATACCTCAAGGATCTATACTTGGACCCTTGTTGTTTATATGCTACATAAAAAATATGCCAAACTGCCTTAGTAATCGTGACCAATCAAAAACGCAACTTTGCTTATTTGCTGATGATTCAAACCTTATTTTGTCATCAAAAACTGAAATTGAATTAGAAGTTAGCGCATATATAGAATTGGCTAAAATTCAAGATTTCCTTATTCAAAATAATCTAATTTTAAATAAACAAAAAACAAATTATATATAATTTAGTACAAAACAAAATCGAAAGGAATCAGATTTCCAAATTTGGATTGATGACGAAAGTATAGAAAAAATTGATGAAACAAATTTTCTTGGTCTATGTATAGATAAAAATCTGAGTTGGGATAAACATGTTGACCACATTTTGGGTAAAATCAACTCGGGAATTTATGCTTTGAAAAGACTTTCTTTTTTATGTAGCCTGTCTGTTCTAAAAATAGTTTTTCACGCCCATGTTCAGTCACACATTTCATATGGAATTTGTGTTTATGGTGGAACATCAAATAAAAATTTAAATAAAATATTAATTACCCAAAAAAAATCACTAAGAACTATGCTAAAAATTAAAAAAGATGATTCAGTCAGACAATACTTCAAGGAGTTAAAAATCTTGACAGTTTACAGCCTATACATTTTCGAATGTGTTATGTTTGCCAGAAATAATGAAGAAAATTTAATACATCATAGTGACACCCACGCATACAACACTAGAAACAAAAATAAGATAGTTTTTGCCCCAACATAACTCTGAACTTTTCAGAAAAAAACTTCCTATGCAGGTGCTTGGTTTTTAAGATTTCTACCCAAAAATATTACTAATATACAGACTGTTAGTAAATTTAAATTAAAGTTAAAGGAATATTTATTTCAAAATGCTTTTTATTCACTAGAAGAGCTTTATGATCTAAATAATTGCATGTAGTACATACACTGTTTTTATAAACAAGAAAAATATCACCCTATAAATAGTACAAGGTACTGTTTAGTTAGTTGGTTACAACATCCTTTGAGTAACATGAAGATGTAATTTTATTTTAACTATGTATTATATTTTACAAGGAGTATTTTAATGTATTAACTTGTATACAATTAATTTGACACTATTTACTGTATATTATGTACAATTTAAATAAAGAAGATTTGAATTTGAATTTGAACACACTAACTCTAAAACAGCCATATTAAGAATTTAGTTCTAAGGGCAAAATATTTTTAAAATTTCTAGTCTTTTAGTCTTAACTTAGATATTGAAAGCATTGGAAATGTTGTGAGGATTATGTTTTCCACCTTCAAGGGTGTTTCAGTTTATAAAAGCTCATTGGTTGCCAGTGCCTGATTAGCACTGCATGGGCTATAATAAGACTATATTATGGTTATTAATATTATTATCTTTTTATTTTGCTACAAATATTTATTAACAAAATATTATTAATTTTGTTATTTTGTTCTTTATACTAATAGTATAAAATCTATTCAATGCAATAGCAACAAAAAGATGTATTTTTCCACTTGAATTTCGAATCAACCTATAATTGTTCTTGATATTGCACAGTTTATACATGTTTAGTTCATTTATTTAACACTTTTCCTGCGGTGGCGCATGGAGTGGCGTAGTGTGGAGTGCTGAGCTGCCTTGCCTTGCTCGGCACAATGGCCACTAATCCTCTGTTATATTGTTATTATTTGTACTGTACCTTCAAAATTGGAAAAACTTTGAATTAGAATACAGTCAACATTACCTGTAGATGTCCCAAGAACAGCAGAATCAAATCATATTGGAAAACAAATATAAATTATTCATTTAACACTAACTGTATAATGTCAGAAGATATGACGTAAAAACACTGTCACAACAATAAACACTGTCACTGTTGACAAAAATCTGATAAATAAAAATTAAGTAGCTCAGGGTTACGGTGGATACCTGGCCACAGCGATTGTGTTAACTATGAAAGCACTATATAAGCTAAAAAAACAACATAAACTATTAAAAACAAATATATACACAACAAAAATATTAAATACAAACTACGTGACCTTGAAATACGAAAAACTTATTTAGTTTGAAAATCAAACTAACCATTGTGTACACTGCCGTAAATGCGGAAACAAAATACTTTGTTCTCTCTCCAGGTACTGAGCTCAAACTAAATATATTAGTTGGACGACACAACGGCGGTCACAGGGGCCGGCTCGCCACTGGCGCAAGTAATGCCAATGTGGTGGTTCAGTGGATAAGGCTTCGGACTGCGGAGGGCAAGTTCAAAGTTTCGAACAGTTGGTACTTCACTCATTGAATAAAGTTGACGCACAGGGCTGCAGGCCCATGTCAACTGGCAAGTGAAGTTAAAAAAAAAGATGAGATAGTATAAAAGTAGTTTAGAACCAACAATTTATATTATATAGAAATTTTTATTAATTAGACTGACAAAGAATAATTAATAAATACTTACGTCTGATACACATAAGGAGGTTGCTGACTGGCCACCACACGCAGCTGATAGCCATTAAGATTGTTTATTTTGGTAGGGAAGAGATTGACATGGGGCTGGGTTAGATGATCACAACGCCATGCAGTCAGTAACCAGGGCACTTTCATTCCCATCGGGTCTGCATACAGCTTGTGTGTGTAAAGATTTATATCAGTTTTTAAATCCTCTTTCTGTGTACAAAAATAAATTTACTATCTATTAAAGCCAAAAATAATTGACTGACATCAATTTATTTTAAAAAACTGCAAGACTTTGAATATAACATTTGGGGAAAATATTCTTTTTGGCTTTAGATACATACTAAGAAAGAATTTTAAAATATTTTCCTCAAAGAGCTAAAATAAGATAAATAATAAATTTCACTGTACCAACCATGCAGATTCTTTGTTACCATTCACTATATGAAGGAGATAGCTTAAGATGAAGTACTATGACAGAACAGGTTATTTTTTAACAATGTAAGCATGCAATGTGAACAAAAATAAAAAAATTATTCAATCATGGGTTAGTATTCCATGGGTATAGCTTGTTCAACTACGGCTGGATTCAAGTTATACAGTGGGGATTGTGGTTATACAATACATTGTAAGTACAAGTACAATGGTATTGACCTACCCACCCTCCATACATGTACAGTAATATTGAATGATGGAGGGTAAATCAATATTACTGTACGTGTATGGACGGGTGAGTAGTCCTCTGTTTATGTATGGGCAGGTGGGTATGCCAAACCCCGTATATGTATAGGTAGGTGGGTGGGCCAATACCAATGTACATGTATGGACAGGTGAGAAGACCGATGCGTAGCGATTTCAGGAGAGTTACACCAATGTTCCAAGTATGTAGCGACTTCAGAATACCCATGTCCCGAGTGTATTACAAATTATTTTTACTGTTACCAATTAATGGATATCAGAACGAATGCCAACTCTACTGAACTCACATCTGGATGATATGAATACATCAGATTGTAAATCTAAAAAGACTATTTAGGTGGTTGTCAGTTCCAGGTTCACCTGTCAGTACGGCGCTGCCATAAACAATGTAAATCAAATATGGTTTTCAGGATACTAGTCACCTAGAAAACATCTGCCTGTCTCACGCTTCACCAGTAGCATAGAAATGGTTATCTGAGATTGAATTAATCCATCCCGTTACCTTTTTAGATGAAGAATTTGTTGTTTTTTAACTGTACAATGAAGTTGGTGGAAATATACTTCTCTCGTTTTTCATGAGTATCAGATTCCAATTAAAGTGGTAATAATTTAAGAATGATTTAGTAATATGTTAATCTGTATGTTAATTAATTGGTATTATTAATAAATTAATATAATACCAGACTGGACACAGATAAATAACACCTAAATGGCCTGAATTGTATAACCAGTTTATTTTGCTTCACATGATATTGGTAATAAATATTATAGCAAATTGGAAATAAGCAAGACAACACGAATAAAATTATACCAAATACGACTGAAATATGTAGAAAATAACAATAAAAATAACGATAAAAATAACAACGTACTTATAGATACTTATTATTGATCCATTAATACCCCAAATCAAAATGCATTCCAAATGAAAATTTAAAAATGTTAATGCAGTTTAAGAATAAGTAATACATTAAATATTATCATAGATATTATTTCTAGTAGTAATAATAACATATAATAACTAACGTAATAATAATAATAATAATAATAATAAAAACCGGGATCTGTGATGTATAAATGCACAGTAAAAAGGTGGAGTTATTCAAATTTAGTAATACAAATTTTGATTTAGTATTAAGAGAATAATTAAATCACTACAAATAAAAAATTAGTGGGTTGTAAAGAGATGTTTAATTTATTTATATTATTATAGCAGTTAGAAGGTTTACAATGTCTGCACTGCGTCACCTGGTTTGCAGCGACAACCCGGTGAATACATGCCTGTTTTTATAAATAGGTAGTAGCGAGATGTTCTTTTATAAGGCCTGTATTTTGGACACTTTAAATATATTATTTGTGATTCTAAATGAACCAGAAACAATAACCAAGGCAGGCCATCAGAGAGTTCAGAGACACCCTGTAGTATGATTAAAGTAAATGTCTGGCCCCACGACTGTAAGGAGATAGATTCTATTCTCATAATATGAATATTTCAATTTAATTTTTGAGTGACATTAAAATATTTAGTGTTTTTACTGATACTATATTTTGAGTGCCCAGAAAATGAATTATTAAATATTACTAGCCTCACTGATGAAGTTGACTTGTAGTGAAGGATCTTCTAAGACTAGTAAGTTGAAGAGTTGGTCAGCCGCTGGACTCTGTAAAAAGTTGTTGATTTGCCACTGAGAAGCTTGGGACACCAACACCACCTAAACATTCACTGCAATAATATTGTTTAACTTCATCAGAAAACTATGGTCACTTCAGTTATTGATTTTATACACAAATAGATTTCCCATCCAATGTTAAATTTTGAGTCTCAAAATATCAGCTGTTTTTGTGGTCCATTGTGGAGCGCTAGTGTAGTCCCATGTAAATGTAATGCAGTTTAAACCACCTATGGTTGCGGGCCACACAAACTAACAAAATTACTGCCACAAATATTCCTATTGGATGGTTTATCTATTGTAGGTTTATATAATCAATGCTTCAGTACAATTGTTAGCAATGCACATAAATAACTCTTCTTGAGGTAAAACTATTTAAACAATAGTATTAAACTACTCTGCTTTCAGTAAAATCGTTTACTATAAGGACAATTTTAAGTTAATGAAACTCTTTCCACATTTGACTAGCTATAGAAGTAAACAATTTTTCAAACATTAACCCTGGAATGGTAAGCATTCCTACATTTTACGATGTGCCCCAAGTAAATTGCCATAAATACGTCACTTTTGGGTTGACAGGCTTGTCCAGCTAGCTCATCCTCCCTCCACTGTGTTCAAGGTCAGTCTCCTATTGACTTGCCGTTTACTACTCATCATTTACTCGATATAATGGGTTAGTCGTAGAAAATACTAATGCTTACCATTAACGTAATATTTATGCCACTTTTTTTAAATGCATTGACAAATAAATGCTTTATTATTTTAGTTCAGCTTGTGATTTTTATAGGAACTTTGGTTTTTTTTTTTGATTATAATTATAATTAATAATAATTATAATTTTTTTTAATTAAAAAAAACAACATTTTTTTTCTTCTAAAAATATTATTTGTTGTGATATTTTTATATATCTATCCGTTATTTAAAAATGGAATAAATCAAAACTATTCAAAACGATAATTGTAAGACTGTTTTTCCATTACAATAAAGTATTAAATTCATTTGTTGTAGTTTTATTTTTTCACTCTTTTACATGAAAATAAAAATTAACAAAATACATCGTAAATTTTATGAATGCTTACCGATAGTGTGATTTTTATAAGCTTCTATTCCAGGTATAAATTGTTTGAAAATACAAAATACTTTTTAAACAATACCACTTGTAAAAAAAAAAAAATAAAATAAAATAAAATAAAACTAACTAGACTGATACAGATTTAAAGATATGAATTGTATATTAGTTTATTGTTGTTAGGATCAGTAAGAATACAACAATGTTTCATTAAAAAAACCCCCGAGATTTGGAGTATTACTATAATAGAAATATATTAAATCTTGATAATCAAACCACCCTTTCCTTAGTTAAACTAATTGAGGTTTACCAGTTATGGAATTTATATCTGGCTGGTTTAAATCATATTTGGAATATTTATAGTTATATTTTAAAATAAAGTTCTTCTCTTCATTTATTACACTTGATATTAATATCTGGAGCCTATATTAGTCAACAAATCATTGTTAACATATTGGCAGTTGATGGTAAAATATAGGCAGTGACAGTTCTCATACACCTGAGAGGTGGACTGCAAGGAAACTAAATTATAATAATGTTAACATTTACTGTTTGATCTCAATAATAGTTAATTGATTAATATTATATTTAAGATACAGTTCAAAGAATTGCCAATAATACAACAATTAAATTAACTACAAAAAGTGTTTAAAGTTTTAATTATTACAAATACTTACATATAATATCTGATAAGCTTATATTCATACTTAAATATAACAAATCTAAATCATATCATATTGGCTTTCTCACCTCACGGTGTTTATTTTCAACGATAAACTATCAATCAAAATCACAATGATTCAAATACAATAAAATGGATTGATGCAATTAACCCTTTGCACTCTGACGTCCGATATTTCGGACAATTGAGTTTATGCCAAAAACTCCGACGTCCGAAATTTCGGACGATCACTAAATGTGCCAAAAACTCCGACGTCCGATTGATCGGACGTTCAAAATATATTTTTTGCTGGCTTTATATACTTTCAAAATGCGCTCAAATTACGATATAATAAACTTCTATAGTTATAGTTTAGCGTAGTAGTACTTTATAGTCTACTCTATGGAATATTATTTTTCAGCAGTCGTTTTTTACAGCTGTTTTGGCGCGTGCGAACGACTGGGACCGACACAGTCGCATGGTTTTGCGCGGGAACCGTCAGACACACATGCTAATAAATCAATACTTCCTAGTCTATTTTTAAATATTGTATATGTATATCTTTATTCATCTGTGTGTTTTCAAGTTTCTATAACATTTCATTTTATCAGCTGTTTGACAATTTTTATTATTTTACGATTTTTGACCTTATGGCTTTAGCAACAAACATTTTATAATTAAATATATATATATTTTAGAATTTTTCATTGTTACTGATACATTATACATCATTTGAAGTTATAAAATAAATGAGACTAGTGCTGCAGAATCAAAGTTGATCAGAGAACATAATACACTGTATATATGCAAAATTTAGAATTTGTCAAGATTTCAACAAATGCTTACCAAGGACTTATTTATGAAGTTAAGTGCATGAAATTTTGCATAAAAGTTTGTAATTATACAAGGAACATAATTATAACAATGATTTATAATAGGTCAATGCAATTTTTTATAGTTATAAGGGTTCAAAGTTAATTTTTAAAAACCATTTAGGTATACATTTTTAATGACATAAAAAAAATATATATATATAAATTATTTTAATTTTATAATTTTATTTTTTTTACATGCAGAATATTATAACAGAAACAACAAAACGTAAATCATAGTTCTAAGTTATAAAATGACTAAATTATGAATTTTTTATAAAACCCTTACAATATTGGCAAAATGGGCTTGGAGTTTTTCGCTAGTACTTTACTAACATGGACTGGAGTTTTTGGCACCGAACAAAATTTTTGTCCAGAGTGCAAAGGGTTAAAGACCCTA
Source organism: Stictocephala bisonia (assembly GCA_035578905.1). Taxonomy (NCBI): domain Eukaryota; kingdom Metazoa; phylum Arthropoda; class Insecta; order Hemiptera; family Membracidae; genus Stictocephala; species Stictocephala bisonia. Next base: position 93,831 of record JAQJVL010001216.1, on the reverse strand, counting down.
AAGTAGTAAGTATTACAAAAACTGACTTTATAAATAGGAACAGTGACGGATTTGCCCCTTGGCAGCTGCCTAGGGCTGCGGGCAAAAGAGAGGGCCACAAAGAGGCCATAAATATTGAGCTAATGTGCTAAGTAAAGGGCACTCACAATTTTCCTACACATCTACTTGCTAAACTTTTTAAAATAAATTTTATAAAAATGAAAGTTAACTAAATACTAGCCTATAATGCGAGTATTATTTACCAAACTAGCTAAAGATACAAACTTCTGAATATTTTTCGTTACTGGCGGGGGAAAGGGGCTGCAAAAGGTCTAAATCCATCACTAGATAGGAACAAGTTCTGGAAAAAGATTTTTGGTTAGAAATCTGATCAGAGGGTGGCAGGAAAAAAAATCAATTAATTTCATCCAGGAAAGAAAAAGAGTTCATTCAAGAGGGACGAAAGAAATTTAGGTACAAAGAAAGGCTAATTCATCAAAATAGCTTTTACTGTACTTGGAATGGTCCAATACAGTAATAATACTAACAAAACACTTTTCTCACTATTTTACATTTTAATATTAACTAAACAAGTAATATTAAAATCCATACCTTACTATTAGGTTGAAATCCAAGAAGCTCTACTGCTGATTCTAAAGTGTGAGACAAAACAATATAATGTCTACAAATAATTTCTTGTGATGTTAACATAGGACTAGTGTTATTGGTGTAAGTGGGAACATCTGACGTTGAAAACTGGCCGTGGAGCATGATTCCAGGAAACATCCTCAGTAACAGCATAATCACAGGCTGCAAATTAACATAATAATAAATTGTAATAAATATATACATCTTATTAATCTACTTTTTACATTGGATAGATGATTGATAACAGAATGAGTAAAACTATATTTAGGTAAAAGTGTACATAGAGATGTTGTGAAAAAACATTTTTGTTTACAAATCATAGAAAAAATCAATATAATATTTTTGTAATTTAATCCCACTAACTTTGTAATTTTTTGATTGGTTGAACCATACAGATGAAGTGGATTTAGCTTCCATTCTTGGTAACTTATTAACACTTTTGAACCTAAACCTGAGAAAGGTCCTTTATTAATAGTGAACAAATGCAGAATACTGTCAATGTTGAAATGAATGAGCAGTTTAAGGTGTTTTAATGTAGCCAGGTGCAATGTCTAATGTCAAGCTTGGCAGGAGGGAGGGGTGGAAGTTAGGGTGTTTCTATTATAGTTGCAAGGATTTGTACCTGTTTTGCAACGTTTTACTATAGTAGAGGAGGAGGATGCAATGTTTTTTAATGATAAGAAATGACAGTAGTATTTTAGTTTACAGGGCATAAATGAGACATTTGTTGCTCAATAAATATGTAGTGAATTAATAATATTAATTAGATAGATTTTCTAGAGCATGACCTGTAAGGGTTAGAAGTGGGCTTGTAGGAGAGGTTTATGTAGCTCCCCTCCTTTCAGTGCCATGTTTATCTAGGAATTACAATAGATGAACAACTAACCTGGACAAAGCACATAGACAACCTTTGTAAGAAATTGAGCACAGCAAACTACGTAATTAAAAGAATCATGACAATTAGTAACCTTAACACTGCCAAAATAGCCTACTATTCTCTTTTTGAGATGCACCTGAGGTATGGCTTACTGGTCTGGGGTCCTAGTCCAAGAAAACATGCAGCGGGTACTTATTTAACAGAAGAGAGCAATAAGGATACTTGGAGATCTAACACCTAGGGAGACTTGTAGGGAGAAGTTCAATGAATTCAGTATCCTTACTGTGATTGGCTTCTTCATACTAGAAACTGTCAATATGTTCGCATGAAAACACCACATCCATTGACAACAGATCACAGCTGCATACGTATAACAACAGATATGCAACACATTACTGCCATCCCATACATTGACTAACCAAGTACAGGCGAAACCAAGCTACATCGGGGCCAAATGCTGGAATCACCCTCCTGAAGCAGTAAAGGGAACAACCAACACCTGTGAAGAAGACTGAGAGCAATAGGCTGAAAGAAAATGCATTCTACTCTCTGGATGAGTTTTTTAACTCTTGACTTGTACAATTATAACATTTTGTCACTTTTGTATTTCACGTTGATATAATTTATTCTATTACATTGTTTCATTACAATATAGTAAAAACTTGACTTATTTAACTTGACTTGACACACATTCGTGTTTCAGAGTGTCATAAGCTGAGAGACCCATCCAGACACCTGGAGTCATAGCTGTTTCAGAGTGTCATATGATGAGAGAACCATCCACACACCTAGAGTCACAGCTGTTTAAGAGTGTCAAATGATGAGAGAACCATCCACACACCTAGAGTCACAGCTGTTTCAGAGTGTCATGTGATGAGAGACCCATCCACACACCTGGAGTCACAGCTGTTTAAGAGTGTCATATGATGAGAGAACCATCCACACACCTAGAGTCACAGGTGTTTAAGAGTGTCAAATGATGAGAGAACCATCCACACACCTAGAGTCACAGCTGTTTCAGAGTGTCATGTGCTGAGAGACCCATCCAAACACCTGGAGTCACAGCTGTTTAAGAGTGTCAAATGATGAGAGAACCATCCACACACCTGGAGTCAAGCTGTTTCAGTCTTACTTCCTTATTATTATTTACATTTTGTAACTTGCTCTTCTGTTGTTTAATAAATATGGCCATTGGCCAATATGCCAAATTGTAGACTATTTTATGGAGAAATCATTTATGATGTTTCAGAACACCTAAAATTGATGTGAATAGAGTTCAGAATTAAATTTACCTTTGGTAAAGAAAGCAGCCAAAGGTACTGGCATAAACCAGACCTCAGTTCTGATTATTCCTATTTTTATTCATTTATTTGCTCGGGCTCATCTACACCATTGATATAAACTCTACACTGTATGTGTATGGGTGGGCAGATGGGTTAATATAATAGCACTGAATGTGTATGGGTGAGTCAATACTAGTGTACTTGTGTGGGTGGGAAAACACACCAATCATATAATACCTTTTGTTTGTTTGTTTAGAAGAATGGATGGGGAGAAAATTATGATGTGGAATGGCAGTGTGTTCAATCTCCACATTGTCCTCAATGTCTCCTACACAAGTTTTAAAAATAGGTCATCCTCTAGAAAATATACTTGTAACTTACATGTTATTTTGAAAAAACATAACCTTGATTAAAATTTGATAACTAATCAACACAGCTTTGTGTTTTTAATATAAGTGTATAGGCTCCCTACGTTTTTCCTTTTGTATATTTTCTAGACAATTTTTTTCATGTCCTTATTAGTATCAAATTAATAATATTGTTGCTTAAGATTTAATTTATCAAATGCCTTTAGTCAAAACTAACGAGTAAAATATGTTTAAGACTTACTTGAAATGTTAAGCTTTTGAAAAAGAACTCGTCATACAGTATAACTGTCATGCAGTCTACAAAGTATTGGGCAGCGATGAAATTGAGCAGACCAACCATTGGGCCAGCATTGGTCATGTCACACATGGTACTTTTCGCAACCAGAACGTCCTGAAATGAAGCTTTAGTCGTTATCATTTTCCTATTTTTAAATCTTAAGTGACTGGTGTCAACATTATATAAACTTATGTCCTGTTTCAATCGCAACACAGAAGGAAATTTTATATTATGGACAACACTTCCAGGCATTTTGCTCAAATTAATGTGAAATCATCAGTGGTTAAGTTGAGGATGGCACTTCACAGAATAAATATTCTTTTGATATGGTCCAAACCAGAGGTATTAGTTATCAAATAATAGAAGTTGTGATTGTACCAATGTAGGAAATGGTACTTTTGGTATATGTTGAATATAAGTATTTTTAGTCAAAACATTGTAATATCATGTTAGTCACATTGGACAAGTTGAAGCAGTTTGGCAGAGGCTTGAGCTTTGCTCAACCCTGTTAGCCAGTTTTGAAGGGGAGGGGATATTCATGTCAATTGGACAGGCCCTAATTAGTCGCAAAGTACCACGGAGCCACTCCACATCTCTCTTGCATCCCTTAGTCGAGTTAGGTGCAGCCATGGCTTAGTTATTTAAAAAATTCACTATTCTTTTTTTTAAATTACAGTAATTCCGTGGCTGCAATAACCAACAATATTTTAGGCTTTTTAATGGGTTTTGCTGTTTGTTTAGGGTAGATGTGGAAGAAGAATGAGGAGATACCCATTTAATTTTAAACATTTGTGTTTGTTTCCGTAGCAGCTTCAATTTACTAAATATATATGTGTTACCAGAGATCAAGTAAGTATTATGTTTGGTCTGTGGTGTTACATACTATTGTGAATAAATAAATTAAGGAATCTGAAATATAGTAAAGAAAGCAAGGTTTTAATCAACTTTAAACAACAGCATGATTTGTTTACATTTAAAAAGTATTAGTTTTGAGAAATAATAACAATGAATGTATAAGCATATGTTTGGAAAATTACAAAGAGTTTTGGTAAAGAATATTTAATAAGTAAAGTTATCATAACATTCTTCCCTTCTTCATTTTTGAACATAGCTCCTCAAATAGTTAGGAGTAACTGATATTCTAGAGAAGCGACGAAGCAGACGAGGGGTTGTTAGTTGTACAGCTGGGGTTTGATTCGCAGGAGGGAGCGATGATTGTAAGTGTTTGTTCTTTGTTTCAGTCTCGTCTAAATGGTTGAAATCTGGATCTTGGTTCATGTCTTCTGGAGCAGATGATCCCGCAGGTGCAAGATGTCTGATGTTTACAGTTGTCTCCCTTCCATCACGAAGTCTGACCAAGGTACAGTCGGGGTTTGATTCAATGAGTTGTACTTCTTCAGTCAGTGGTTCGTATTTACTTTGATGTACTTGTCTCTTCATTAATATTACTCCTGGTGAAGTTAACCAAGATGGTAGTGTAACTCCTGTAGCAGTTCTCCTTTTATGTTGAAACATTCGTTCATGTGGAGTAAAGTTTGTTGCAGTGCTGAGAAGAAATCGAATCGAGTGCAACAATTCACCAAGCACTCTTTCCCATTGTGAAACTTGTAGATTTTTAGTTAACAGTGCTAACATGATAGTTCTCCAGATATCTCCATTATACCTTTCTATTTGTCCATTTCCACAAGGGTTATAAGGAGTAGTACGACTTGTTGCAGTACCTTTCGATAAAAGGTAGTTCTTTAAATTTTCGGACATAAAAGATGACCCTCGATCAGTGTGAATAAATGCTGGGTATCCAAATAAAACAAATAGTTGGTCCAATGCTTGAATGACACTATTTGAAGATAAGTTAGAGCACGGAATAGCAAAAGGGTACCTTGAATACTCATCCACAATAGTTAGCAGATATTTGTTGCAAGTTTCAGATGGAACAGGTCGTTTGAAGTCCAAGCTCAGTCGTTCAAATGGAGCTGTAACTTTTACTACAGTACCTTGTTTGCTACTAAAAAATGCTACTTCTTCCACAGTATAAGGTAAGTTTTGTGATTTTACCCAGTATACCACTCTAGTAACCCCTGGGTGACACATTGTACTGTGAAGTGTTTTTAATTTGTCTATTAAATGCAGTCAAGAACTGCATATTCTTGAGAAAGCATCAGCTGCTTGGTTTTCAATTCCAGGACGATAGATGATATTTCATAGTTATAAGCCAATCAAATAATATCTCCATTTACAAAGTGCTTCTACTATCGCGTAGGTTTCCTTTTCTATTGCTGAGTGGTTTTTTTCGCTCTTTGCCAATGTCCGTGAGAAGAAGCTACTGGTCGTTGGTTTTGCATCAAAATTGCACTGATTGCAAATTCAGAAGCATCAGTTTCTACACAGAAAGGTTCATCATTTTCTACATTTACTATAATTGATTTTTGTATACAATCTTTCAGATTTTGGAAGTCAGTTACTAAGTTCTTCTCAAGAGGAAATCGTTTGCACTCGGTTAAGTTGTGGATCTTGTCAGAGAACTGGGGTAACCACTTTGAGCAGTAAGAGAACATGCCTAAGGCTCGTTTCATCGCTTTTGCATTATCAGGTATCGGAAGATCAATTAGTGGTTTCATACGACCGGGATCTGGTTTCATACATACCGGGATGTATGAATTTCAATGTAGTGGGTCAATACTACTGTACATGTATGGGTGGGTGGGCGGGTCAGTTCTATTGTACGTGTATGGGTGGGTCAATACTACTGTACGTGTATGGGTGGGTGGGCGGGTCAATACTACTGTAAGATTATGGATGGGCGGGTGGTTCAATACTACTGTACGTGTATAGGTGGGCGAGCGGGTCAATACTACTGTGAGTTTATGGATGGGTGGACGGGTCAATACTATTGTACGTGTATGGGTGGGCGGGCGGGTCAATACTACTGTAAGTTTATGTAAACTACTGTATCCAAGCAGTTTAAATGAAGTCATGTGGTACTTAGATTTTTCTTTGTTGATTGTAAGGTTGTATTTTTGACATGTTTGAAGAAAACGATTTAAGTTGTCATCATGATCTTCCAAACCTTTACCACTGATAGTGACATCATCTTGATATACATGAACTTCTTTCAAATGTTCCTCATCAATTTTCCATTGAAATGCTGCTACTCCATTAGTTACGCCCATAGAAATTCTTTTGAACTGCCATAATTTGTTCCCAGCTTCAAATGCTATGTATGGCTTATCTTCTTCTCTGATTGGTATTTGATAGTAATCAGACTTTAAATCAATAGTACTATGAATGTCAAACTTAGCAACTTCAGAAACTATTTTCTCTATTGATGGAACTGGATATGCATCAAGCATAGTATATTTATTAATTGTTTGAGAGTAGTCAATGACAAGCCATTTTCGTTTACTTCCTTGGACCACTAAAACTTGAGCCCTCCAGGGTGAGCTGCTTTCTTCTATTATTCCATCTTTACACATTTGTCGAGTCTCTGATTGAATGAACTGTTCATCTTCTTTCGAGTAGCGTCTAGATTTCACAGCGATAGGTTTGCATTTTGGATCTAAGTGAGTAAACAGAGCAGCTGGCTGTACGTTGGCACAAGCAACAGAACAGATTTTTAGTCCTAGTTTGTTACCACCAAAAGAAATGTGTAAACTTGAATGTTGACTTAAGACATCATGCCCTAAAATCAGGTCTGCACAACAGTTTTCTAAGACACTTAGTTTAATGTCTTTATATAAGTTGTTGAAAACCTCAAGTTTTACTAAACAGTAAGCTTTGATAGGAGTATAAAGTGATGAAGATGCCATTGATACTTTGCTATTTGTAGGGTGTTGTTTTATTAAATGTTGCTTGACAAAATAATCACTGACATAGCTTTGAGAACTTCCAGTGACCACTGAACCATCTGCAAATATATCATTCACCTTAGTTTAATGACTGATTTTGAAAGACAATTGAGTGAAGCAGCTACTACTGATTGTTGAAAACTGTCTATACAAGTGTGAGACTGAAAAACTGACAATGAACCACAGTAAGTCCATCCATCGATATGTTATTTGAGTAGTCTCTTGTTATATTAGTTGAAATTGCATTTGTTGATTGAAATGTTTTAGTGGATGATCGACAAACTTTAGCAAAATGACCGGTTTTCTTACAAAGTTTACAGACTGCTTGTTTTGCCGGACAAAAGTAACGAGCGTGTCTTTGACTTCCACAGAAATAACATTTAGATGTGTTAGATTTAGTTGCAGCTGAAAGTTCTAAATTATCAGTTGAACTGTTGTTATTTGATTCATTTTGTTTTGTCAATGCTATAAGAGATTTAGGATTAGATGGTGTATCAGTTTTAAGAGTAGATGATGTATCAGTAATGGATGCCTCAGAGTACAAATTTGCAGATTCTAAAGACTGGGCTTTAGTGAGTGCTTCATCAAGATCAAGTGTGTTATTTTCAAGTAATCGTTGTCTAATTGAGTTAGAGAAAAGACCTTTGATGAAAGCATCACGAATATATTCATTTCTATTGTTTTCTAAGGTCATGACTTTAAAGGAGCAATCTTTACTCAAAGCACGCAAAACTTGTAAATATTCATCAACATTTTCTTCAGGCTTCTGATACCTGGACATAAGACAATACCTAGCATATATTTCATTTTTAGGTTTATTATACACAGAATCAAGTTTTTCGACTGCGAAGTTTAGTCTTTATATTCTTCTATTAATTCAAAAATGTTATGACTTACGTGATTACAAAGAAGATTCATTTTGTTTTTATGGGAAGCCTTTATTGTTGTTGTAAATGCTTCAAACGTTTTCTTCCAGCAATTCCATTGTGAACTTGAACTTTTATCAGTATCTTAGAACTTAGGCTTAAGCGGCCGGTGTCATAACTAGAATCTACAGTTTCCGGTGACAACCGCGTCAAGGTACTATCTACAATATTTACAAGATGACCAGACGTTTCGCCCATACTGTGATGTGGCATCCTCAGAGGATGCCACAGTATGGGCGAAACGTCTGGTCATCTTGTAAATATTGTAGATAGTACCTTGACGCGGTTGTCACCGGAAACTGTAGATTCTAGTTTTATCAGTATAATATATTTCGAACCGACTGGGCTTTAGGTATTTATCTATTTCCATTTTAAATTTATTAAAAAATAAAGTTGATTAAATTGTTATGAATAAATAAATTAAGGAATCTGAAATTAAGGAAAGCAAGGCTTTAATCAACTTTAACCTGTTAACGAGTGAAGCAAAATGATCCCAAACGAGTACGGACGTCTTTGGACGTCTGTGCCCAAATGAGTATGGTCGTCTTTAGACGTCCCTAATATTTATTTTAAATTTCAGCTATAATTAAATGTCAATGTAAGTGTATGAACTTCCATATGATACCCGCATCCTATTGGCCACCAATGGGACTACAGCTGTACTTTAGTCAGCTGATAGATGACGCTTCAATACCAGCTGTAGTGTTACCCTCGCATTTTCGTTGCGCGCCAAATCTGTTTCTCCTCGTGTCTAACCTTATTGCGTTCTGCTATATTTACGTTTCGTTCATCTATAGTAGGCCTAATTACATTTGGTATTTTGCCAGTGTGATATTTTGTTTATTGTATTTTGTTACAAAGTAGTTGTATTTAGTTATTTTCAGCGTTGTACAGTAAAATAGGCCTGTATATTTTTTTTCCCGTGTTGTATTGTAAATATGTTAAAACGTTTGTCAGTGTTGTACAGTAATTAGTTAATTTTATTCATCAGTGACTTATTTATTACAATGGACTCTAACAAGCGATATTTAGATCGAAGTGATGATGTTGCACGCCCGGTGAGTGGTGACAAACAGGCGCTCCGTCTGTCTGGCCGCCATTTCATGTGACCACTCCCATTGAGAGAGGGTGGAGCCAAAAGAAAACAACGGAAGTGTTTTGTATGCACTCATACTACACGGAGGGCTTCACAGCGCAAAGACATGGCCTATGAGTGCTCCAAATGTGAAGTTGCACTTTGCATTTACCCATGTTTCGAACAATTTCACACAATGGAAAAATTTTAATTTTGCTAATTATAATCACAGTTTCCACCATTTTGATTTGTAAATATTACCATATTGTATCTTAAATTACTATTTTTAATAAAGTATAACAGTTTATTAATAATTTTAGAATTTTTTTTTTCGTACTCCCTGGGGTCACTCTAATGGTAAATGCTGCACTCACTAACAGTATGGAAATATGGACGTCTTAAGACATCCGCACTCCTCAACAGGTTAAACAATAGCATGATTTGTTTACATTTAAACATTACTAGTTTTGAGAAATAATAACAATGCATGTATAAGCATATGTTTGGAAAATTACAAAGTTTTGGTAAAAAATATTTAATAAGTAGAGTTATCATAACACAATTTGTGACAGAGGAACAGTTCAGAGATCTGTCCTGTCTTTGTTATTTCAATATGGTGTTTGCCTTTATTTTCTTACCATCACTGCGCTATAGATAACTGACACACAACAGGTAACTTTGATATTACATTAAATTCTTGAAAATATACACTAATTTTGTTAATTCTTACATTCCTACATATGAGACGCCGACACAACGTTGTTGGTATTTTAAGTCAAATATGAATGGTTATATGAGTGTGGATGAGTGTAGTCTGGTTACTAACTGAGTTCAACTGTTTCTCAGAAAGGGCAATTTATTAATAGCCCAACAGCCAGGGCAACTAAGGGACCTACAGCTTTACGTGGAATCCGAACCATATAGTGCTGGTCTGATTTTCAGCTAATTGACAAGCCTGATACTCAGTTATCTCCCCCACACAACATCCGCACAATGATTACCACCCAACATGGACACCCCAGACTTCTCTAGTAGTGTCCATGCCGATAGCAACCATCAAGCGGACGCCATGTCGGTATTAAGAGGACCGAGCATCCAACCTATTTCCTACAATCTCCCAAACACTTTGTCCCCAAGTAGCTGGGTTACAGCACTGCGCCACCTGAGTCAATGTGAGACTACTACAAAGTTTGAGGTACTTATCTTTGTTAATGAATGTTGTTCATTGTTCCTGGCTGCATTTTGAGCCCATCTTTAGATATTACACTAAAGAATAAACATTAAAAAGCAAAAATAATTAATCTTACATGCACAATATAGGCAACTAGACTTAGGGAAATATTTCACAAGCAACAAGTCAAGTAAATTAAAACAAAATGAAAATATATTATTTGCTACTGAAGTCGTAGCTTCTTCATTGGGGGACTCTGTACAACTGAACCCTCTTACTGACTTTTGGAGCTTCTAAGCCTTAGAGGTCCTTAACTATCCTAAACTAATTCTTACTTTCTCTGTTTTTACTTGTATTATCTTGATATTTTACTTTATTTTATGTAAAATATTATTTAGTGTAAGTCATTCCTGGTGATATATCTAATACATATAACTATTTTTTATGTACTATACATATAAAATCATGAACAAAAAGTATACATAGTAAAACCAGTATCTTACTCTTTACTACAGCAATTATTTACAACTGAAAAGAATTTATACTAAAACATTTATTATCTAATTTTGAACTAAATACATAACTTACATCAATTTCAAAAAGTATTTTATTTTTTGATGATATGTTTGCAAAGTCCAACATTCTGCAGTTCTGTTCTTTCAAATGACTCCCAATAATAATAATAAAAAAAAAAAAAAAACAATCTCAAGTTCTCATCAGGGAATAAAAAAGGCTAGGAGATTGACTATAATTTATTAATTTTGTCAAGACCCCAATATGACATCGGGTCATCTCATCTGTTCTTCTTAAATATGTAATGTTCCAGCAATGATATCAAAAATGTATGGCATTTGAATGGAAACTTGCAATGTTCAATAAAAACCTTTTGGTTTATCAATTGTTTTTCTTACCACATAAAATAAACATATTTTCCTTATGTTGTATTAAAATTGCGTTGGGCAACTATGCACTATTATGTAAACAAGTTTATTTCACATATTTACTTCAATGATTATGGAATTGAAACTAATAATGGTTAACTTAGTAGATTTGTTTTTTTAATTAATCACAATATGCCTTTTAGCATCATATAGCTTTGATCATATTGTTAGTAATGATTGAGGATTGTCAATAATAATAAAAGTAAAATTATAAAATATTACAGACAGTTAAAATAGATATAATCACATTTTGAACTACAGAAGGATCAGTAAGTAACAATTTATTAAATGTGTTCCCTTCCCTCATTTATTATTACCACAAGTGTCAAACAGTAAATAGCTGACAATTTTACAAATGTTGTTAAGATTTTTACCCGTTTTATTTTGTCAGTTTAACTAAGCCGTTAATAAAACTATTAAGATTATGGCCATAATAAGTCAATAAGATTCTGAGGTCTTTAAATATAAAATATGTTAAATCTTTCTTGATGACTATCAACCAATCTTTAGGGCTCCATTTATCACTAATAGAGTCTTTTTAATTCTTTACTTTACTTTCTACGCCAATTGCATTCTTAACAAACTATTCAAACGTTGAGGGACAACAGTTGAAACCCTAATGGCAGTGAACCTCCTGAGATTTGAACCCGCGACACTCTGCTTTGGAAGCATAAGTGCTTCCACTCTTTCAATGCTCTACCATCCTGAACTGCTCCATAGCTCAATGCTCCATAGGATGGCAAACTGGAAAAATAAGTGCTCGATAAATAGACACACGACTCCTCCCTCTCTCTCTCTCCCCCTCCCTCCCATCCTCTAAATCTTATTCATAACTAACTAGAAGTTACGAGGTTATATTTCACATTCTGACGATTTTGCTTCATAAAAATTAGCTACCCTTCCAAATTTGGACGGAGTTTATTTAAACTTCAGCATTTAAGGTTATCAACAGTTGATTCAGCAGCATATAAAAATTTTCAGACTAAGTCCATCTTTGTCGAGTTTCCAAGCCTTGGAGCATACATGATCAAGTTTATTTACTCATTTATTCTTTGTCGAGACCTGGGCGAACTTTCAATGAGTGGCCAGAATCAAAGTGTAGATGAGCAAATTTAGTTAGGCTGACTATGCCTTAGAAAGTGTCATGAATTGATTGCCTAAAGACAAATAAATGAACAGCTGGTGTTATCTGCTGGTTCCTTTTAAAATTTGTTTTTGCTAATTGAGATCACATTTTTAGCATACTAAGCTGGGTTTTGGCCAACTACGCTATCAACCAACTAAAACGGTCTATCTAGAAAAAAAGGGCTTCTGCAGGCAAGGAATAATATGTCTGGACCTTGTCCATTAATTAACTACCATAACCATAACGTAGGTTAACCCAACATAACCAAACCAAATATAACTTAATCTAAACAAACCTACCATAAAATAACCAAAGTAGTGATAGTGAGGTAACGGAAAAAGTCCCTATGTCTTTATTATAGTGATTTCTCATAACTATTTAATAATTTTCCCGTCTGAAAATGGCAGCTACACCCTGGTAAGATTTCATCCCAATCCAGCTTTCTACAGGATTATAACTTACACCAATACTTGTGTATGCTATTTGCAAACCTAACAAGACTATTTTTTATTTTTAAGATTAAAAATGCCATTAACTTAAGAGGTTTTCAAAATTTAAACCTCATAAAACTATTTTTTAACCAAATGAGGACAGTAATATTTCACAAAACTGAGTGCAAGTAAAAATTCATTCCTACTCATAAAGAACATACTGTGTAGGTTGTCAATAATATACAAAGTTCTGTACAAAAGTGAAAAACCAGATATTTAATTGATACAATAATTAAGTACGGATAACTCCAAAAGGAGTACAACGGAATGGATGAACAGGTTTTAACATAGGTAAAATAAACGATTACATGCAGTTCTGTACAAAAGTGTAAAATCAGATATTTAATAGAAGCAATAATTAAGGATTTGTTACAATAGGAGTACAACGCTGTGAGCGTAATGGATGGATTGGTGTTTGAACATAGGCACAATCTAGTATTGCCTTGTGCTACTTATAGTAAATTGCATTTCCACTGTTTATTATTTACCAGTAGTTTTAACAAATTATTCATAAAAAAACTGTAGTTTTGATTGTACAATATTGTTTCTTTCACAGCCATTCATATGGATTGTAATATTACATTTCAAATTATGGAGTTATTGATCTTTTTGGTGTACAGTATTTATAATCATACAGTAAAACCTGGCATATCCAGCCCTGTGGCTTGGTGACAAAGAGAAGGAATATTAGTTCCCAGCGCTTGACCTTGGGAAAGGAGGTGTTGGGAGCATAATTAAGGGTTTCCCCATAGCAAATGTCACCTATTCTCCAGGCTTGTCGGTAGATCAAACAGTTGCTATTGATTGTGTCACCATTCCGTGTGCGTTAATACAAGTGTTTCTAGTGTATTGTATTTTACTGTTTCACTGTTTTTTTTTATTTATTTTTTTTATTTATTCATAAGGCCGATCGTCAAGATATGGGCGAATATGGATTTTGAATGAGTGTGATGAGTGTAGATGAGCGAATGTATTATTTACTGTATGTTCTAAAATAAAATCAAATTTATAATCTTTTGATTTTTTTTCTTTCCATTATGTAACCAGAAGGTACCTTAACTAAGAAATATAATACAAGCAGACCAACAGTATTTTAGTTATTATTTATTAAAATAATATTTAATATTTTTGTTATTATTGTTATTTTTGTTAAAAAAGTGTCTTATTATATAAAATTATTACTAAATATTTTGGAAACCCCTTACAGATCAGTATTGAACAATCCATTAATTACAGAGTTCCTTCAAAGCATAACCGCAATACCTACAATCATTCGCTACACAAAAACCTCACTTTTATTATGATAATCCCATATCCAACTTAAAAGTTATCCGGCCTACTCTGGTTGCACATTAGGCCGGATTTGATAGGTTTTACTGTTATACCACATTTCATAAAGTTAGTTTGAGTTATATTGTATAGACAATCCTGTTCAGTATTATTTTTCCAGACAACGGCATTGATAGTTTTATGTTATTTAATATCTTAGTTCACCAATAGTTAAGAAGCACTTAAAACAAAGTACATTACACAAAGTACTTAAGGTTATGTGATTATAGGCTAGAAAATATATATTAGCGGTTAAGTAGTCAAATTTTTATGAGTATCATCAATCTTTTTCCTAGCTTAAATAAGCTTTTTAGAAATGAAAATTATGTTACGAATGACTACAATATGAAAAAATATAATTGAACAATTGCTCAGTTTCTCTCTCTCTCTATGTATATATATATATATATATATATATATATATATATACATATATAAAATAATGTTATGATAAAAAACAATAACTGAGCACCCTTAAATAGTTTTTATTAAATTACCACGACTGGTTTCGGCATTTATGCCATCTTCATAGGTGAATATGTGTAAACTTTATTCACTTCCAAATCACATAAAACCCAAGATATATTTGACAAATCAGGAATTTACAAAATTGAATGTTCAGACTGCCCAAACTATTATATTGGACAAAGAGGACGATCATTTAAACGAAGATTTAATGAACACGTACAAGCTCTAAAATCAAACAACAGAACTTTAATGAAATATTCCTTTGTAGAACACTTACTAAACAATAATCACAACTACACAAATATGAAAACCAACATGAAAATTCTAAAATTCGGTTCAAAAAGCAAAAAACTAGATTCTCAAGAAGAACTTGAAATTTACAAACACAACAAAGAAAATCCAACAAAAAAATTAAAATTTGTGCTTTTGTCATTTCATTTTAGATCTTATCTTTAGGACACATTGTTATGATTCAACATTTTAATCGGATTACTTCATAAATAAATAATATAATAGTATTCTAAATGAAAAACATGTTTAAACAGAATTTAATTAGTTCTGTAAAATGTCTCTTCTTTAAATTAAAAAACAACCGATTTTGTTTTAAATATATTTCTTTAACAAAATGTCTTTATTGAGATCAGTAGTCAATTTTATAACCAAATAATTTTGTCCCTGTGACTGACTTATTCTTCACAATAAGAAAACATTTTATATTTAACAACAAACAGTTCCTTAATTACCATATTACGTGTTGGTAATAAAAATAAGCATCACACAACACAAACTTATCACAATACAAATATTATAATGATCAATTTTGGTAAACCACCTGTATCTTCCTCAGACCAGAGGGGCTCACAAAAAGGTTCCTTTGTGAGTCCCTCTGGTCTGACAAAGGTAAGCATGATTTATCGAAATTGATCTTAAAAATATTTGTACATTTTGTATTTATAATGTAATAAGTTTGTATTGTGTGACGTTTATTTTTACTGCATTTAACAACAGTAACTTTAAAATAAATTTGAATCCATAAATTAGATATGTTACGATTGGTGTTATTAATAAAAATTAACAGAGCATTAACAAGTACTGAAATATTTTCCACTATATAATCTCATGGCCATTCACATTAAAAACACACTGGTAAATAATAAAACACCTTACACTAATAAACTACATTGTGCATTATGATGAAGATAGGCAAGATTGGTGACGACTAGGATTAGCATATAACATTCTAATGATCAACAGTTGCTTGTTTTGTTAAGTACAATCATTTGATTTTGCTTGAGTTAACAGAATACTCCTGTACTAATTTCTACTATTTGGTACTCTAGAAAGGCTTACAAATATAAATTAACTTATAAAATACTAATGTTGTAATAAGTGATTAATTACTAATATTATTAATAGAACAACACTACTAATAGTTGTGAAAATATTGTTTTTTTTCACAAAGTTTTCCAAATAGTACTCAAATTTGAAAGCACGAAAATATTAAATAAAATAACAGTGCTTTATTTTATTGGGAAGAACTAGTTATACAAATTTCCCAATAGCAAAACTATTTTCAGTATTGTCTTCAAATATTTTTATTTATTTATAAAACCTAGTTGTATAGTTTAAAGTACAAAAGTATTGGTTTACCTGACAATTTATTGTTGATTAAATAAAAGTAATTTTACTTACTAACCATTTTACTTTTTAGGCAAGTGTAGGAACAATAACATTTTGGAAGCTTCTCACTCTAGACACTATTATGTCGTAAATACAGTCTTTCAAACATTCAATACTGATCTGTGCCTTAAAGGAAAACATTTATTTGATTTGAATTCTTGAACATATGCAAATATAAAATTCAATTAAGTCATTATAAATTAATATTAAATCCACGTTAAAACCTCACAATCAGATACATTCCTTAGAACACAGATCTATGATCATACATAATTAACAATTAAAAAAATTGATGTCTTTTTTTTAACCTAATAAAGGATTAATAATTGTAATATCTATGATATGTTTTAGATATTTAACTAACCTAGATCTGTTTTTTCATGTCATTCCTGTTAGAAAATGTATTTTGAAAAGCACACCTAAGTCAAAATGTAACCCTAATTCGATGAATAAAATTATTGGATTTAACCATAACAACACTAAAATGTGAAATTAAAAAAAAAAACTTTAACATATCAGTCCTTATAAAGGTTTTGTGTCCATAAAAATATGTTTTTTTTTTTTTATTACTGATTGAAAATCTAATCACAACCTGGACTAAAAACTATTTAAAATAACAATGTAATACTAACATTATATCAGTGCTATAGAAATGTTACAAGATCAACTGTTGGGAAGTACAGATGCACCTAAATGCACCTTAATTTAATTGTAAAGCAACCACAAAAATAAAATGTATGAAAAGCTCTATTTTCTTACCTATTCTAGACATCACTACAAACATTTATAGGATAAAGTATAAAGCAAATAAATAACAATCTATTTAAAATCTCTTGATAAAGAATTTAAATTAGTCCTGAAATTGAAACAGAAAATAAGAAAAAACGATAAATAAAACAAACTTCAATAGATACTGTACGGTTATATTTTAAATGATTAAAATAGCATCCTTGCCGGAAACAGCTAGTGGTGACTAGATTGCAGAGGGTGGATCTAAACAATTTGAAAAACATATCTACACATTTGTTTTTCACCACCCCTCGACATTTTGATTAATTTATTCATTGTATAGAGCTCTTCCTGCAAATGAAAACAGAAAGAATATATCATACAAACAAATAATACATCATCTACAAATAAAAACTTAAGGTGACAGTGGAAAAATTAGTTAATTAATAGACACAGCTAAGATACAAGAACAAAATTAAATATACTCCTTTTTATTGCTATACAAGTATACAATGTGATCTTACATTCATATTAAAAAAGTATAATTTTACCACCTTTAAGTTTGTTAGTCTAGTAGTAATCAAGAATTCAAACAGCACCAAATTTAAGGAGACTAATATTAAATTAATCCTTACACTATAAGAAAAGAGCTTACAACTATATTACAACCTCTAAAATTAATCGATAAAATATACTGAATATAAATAAAATACAATTAAAGAGTAAGCATAACGGCATTACTATAGGATTAAAATGTATGATTATATTTTAGGTAAAGCTACAAAGAAAAAATATTGAAGGAACGTGATAGTTTATCTTTAGCCAAGCATTTGATAATAATTTCAGTAGCCACCTTATAGTCTCAATTCATAGATATATTTTAAATAAGCAATTTTTACAACATACAATATATAACTTTAAAGTATTTCCAACATAAAACAATATTATATATGTCTTGTATTTGTGAATACTTGCCTGTCTTTCCAAATAAATTTGCTGATGGTACTTCTTCTACCTTACTAAAACATCAGGTTATTTTAAAATTGAATCTTTTTGCAGTTGATTAGTATTATCAAACCAAAAATACCTGATGAAACAAATTATAACACATATAACCATTAAAGGTGTTCTTATACAACCAATTTAAGTAAATAAGTGCCATAATGTGTTAATAACTATAAAATATCATACAGCATAGTATGAAATCATACACTATGAGTATGACAAACAAAGTGTTGTCAGCAAATGTTTAAAATTCCAATATTCACTCCAATAACTTTTCAACAAATAAAAAAATCTATCTTCTATAGAATTAGTTAATATTAATTTAGTGACTGAGTGTAACATTGTATAGTAGTATTGATTTATATTTAGTATTAGTCACTCACATACATACATGTGATACATATAAGTGAAAAACATTAAAATATATATTTAAATACAAGTAAAAATTGACTGATGTTTCTTTAATATTTGTTACAAATATGATGTTTCTTTAAAGTGTTAAGCACTTAGTACAACCTATTTTAATCTTTCCACCAACTTTTACAGATAAAGACATTTCTTAACCACCTTATAAACTTATAAATTTGAGGTTAGGTTAATGGGAACCAGGCCAGGATATTATATTATAGGAGGTATAAGCCATCCGTGAACCTACCCGAGAAGTCCTGTAACTAAATACACAGGAAAATATATAACAACAGATTACAAACTTACAGTGCCACTGATATCTTCTTCAAGTTAGGGAGAATCTAACAAATAAGTATGAACACCTATGACCTGACTGACATATAAATCTTGTACGATCGCACTTACTCTTCCATACGTAGCCCCTAACAAGCAAAGCTAATCACTCTACTATACAGCTTGATTGGGATTACTCACTGACACAAATGTTTACGGAATTTCACAAGTATCGTACAAGTAAATCAAACCTCTGTCCAAGTTGAAAGTTTCAACGTTCCAATCTGAGCCAGTCTCTTTCCTCATTTAATGAGAATGGTTTATTTTGCAACGGTAGAATCTCAAATAGCATATGGACTCAGTTGCTGGGGAGGCACATATATAACTAACTTGAGACCAGTTTTAAATTTACAGAAAAGAATTGTCAGAGTAATGATGCATAGAAATAGATTTGAACATACTGAACCACTTTTTAAACAATTAAACATTCTACCAGTAAGAATGCTTTATGTTTATAAGCTTCTAAGAAATCAGTTTAATGTACAACAGAAAAATGCAGAAAATACAGTTAATACAGAATATAATCGTATGGGCCTTAGGAATCCTAGAGTAGTTACAGTGCCACAGCCTAACCTGACATTGTTCCAGAAATGCTTTTCTTTCAATGCTCCTAGAATTTTTAATGTACTACCCGTGGAAATAAAAAATTCTACTTCTAGGACAAAATTTAAAAAAAATGGTTAAGAAATGGCTTGTGTCTTGCCACAATATTGAAAACATATTGGCTTAGTTTGCGTATAATTAATTTGTTTATTAAATCTACTTTCCTAATTCATAGTGGTAACAAATATTTCATTTACTAAATTTACTAAAATTCTAATATTGCTTGAAAAATGTAGAAAAAATTTTGTATGTATTTTTTGTCTTATTAATATTGAATCTGAATTTCAGTCAGCTGAACCTTTAGTTTTAGTTTATTTAAGTAATAGCAACCCCAAAACAGTTTTTACTCTGGGGTGCTTATTTATTTTACCAAAAGTTGTAATTTCCATGTAGATGTTTGTTTATTTGTTGATAGATAAGAAATTGTATAAACAATCAAATTATACTTTCCAGTTGTATTTGAACAATCTGTATATGTACAAAGAAATGGTAAAATAAATTATTTTTTGATTTGATTTGATTTAGATTTGATTTTGAAAAATGTGTCAGTGGTTCTGAAAATTTGAGTTATGTGTTGTCTTTTTATAGTTTCTTGTGAATAGTGTAAGTGGACTTGTATTCTAAGGTAAGTTTGCTGGTATCCTATATCTTCTATTATATGATACAATAATAATTAACTTTAGACCTTCTATCTGTTCACAAGCATACAAAACAAACAATAGCCTTCAAACCATAGTACATGCACAACTAATGATGTAGACAATTTGCTTATGGTTGGGTGCTTGCTTGATTTTTTTTATTTTCTCTACAATTTTAGTTTCATTGTAGAAACTCATAATTACATTAACTTTCATTGATTGTTCAAAATTGTAACTTGTATGATTGCTGCAACACATTCTATCTTTAAATCAAAGTATTAGTTCATATCTAAACCACGGTTGTCTGAATCTTAAAAAAAAATAGGGTATTTGAACTAATTCACTGTAAGAGCTTTCAGTAATTTATCATAGGAATTAATTGGTACCATTTGATGCAGAACTTTGCTATCTATACATATCAATAGGTTTTATAACTTGATTTGCAATAATAAGTAGATCACAATGCAAAAACAATCGGACACAGAACACAAGTGCACATTCAAAAACTCCTGCTACCGGGCGCCGCTAAGTGCTACAATTGGCCAACTTTGATAAATATCCTACAGGAAAACTTCCTTATAGCATATCAGTTCTTGTTGTCAGTAAAACATAATTTTAGGATATATATGCTAGAAAGTAATAAATTACAACCTTTGGACCTCAGTTTTATGTTATTTAACAATTTATATGATATTTTTTCATGAAAAAAAACATTTTTTGTCAGTTATACAAATTATTTACACATTTTTAAAGAAAACACAATGTAATTGATAGTACAATTACATCCCTACAAAACATATATTTTTTGCTTATTTTATTGCTTTTACTTGTATGTCAAGATACAAATTAACTTGAGCTCTATAAATAAAAAATTTTTATTTTTTACGAATAAAGAGATTCCCAACAAGACGTTTATTATTTTATTGATAAAGATAAGAGGGTTTCATACTTTGCAATTAATTTGGCAAATGTTTGAAAATAATAAAATTTTGTACAAACAATTTCCCTACATGCTACAGGGGTTGCAAATAACTAAAACGATACACAACAATACTAACTTTTTCATTGTTCTTAATATTTCAATTACCGTATTTAGAATCCAGCTACTCCATTTCTAATAAAATTACATAAAAGTATGCTTCTTGAAAAAAAAAACTCCATATGCAATTTTATAGCATATGGCTGGATTTACTAATTGTTTTGCAATTAACAAAAAAGACTTACAGTGCATGTGTCCAGTTGGCGGCGCAACATAGCCTGGATCTTTATTTTACTGTGTACTTCTTAGTTTGTTCAGTTTTATAGTATATGGCTGTAACAAGCAGTTGGCGGCGCAACATAGCCTGGATCTTGGGTTGAGTTATTTTACTGTGTACTTCTTAGTTTGTTCAATTTTAAAAGCTAAACAAGTTAAAGCTGGAATAATTGTAATGATTCACAACTAGGAACTTTTATTGGCTTCAGAACACCATATTATGTTTAAAATAAATCCAAACTAAACCAAATGTATGCTTAGCATAGCCTTTATTTGGCTTTATGTAGATTAAGTAACTTACACATTTTTAAGTGTAAAAGAGAAAAGAAAGAAATACAAGGGTTATTACAAAATACAACATTTAAAGTTACTATGATAGTTACACAAAATTAAGTTGCTCTATAAACATATAACAATTAATTTCATAAAAACTAATAAAAAAGTTAATAATAAAAAAGGTTAACAGAAGAAACAACAGTATCGGCAGTTAAATAGTATGGAACCAACCACCATTTTTAAAACATTCAGCACACTCAAAATCAATTTACTTAACAATTTTTTAATGTTATCAAAACTTGATACACTCAATACTCATATTTAAAAAACAATTTTTGGAACAAAAATCTCGATGAAATATTGTTTCTTTTATCAAATACCATTAACAAGTTAGTTACAAAGACACTATACAACAATTATGGTAACTGACTATATGTTATGTGCGTTCTAAAAGACCACTGTGTTAACCACCCTATGTTAACTAATATATACATGTATAATTACTAAAAAGTGTTGATTGAAATTTAAATTCATACAAAACAATTAACATTTAAATGGTACATAAGTTAATTTGTTTGTAGCATTTTCAATCACAAATGAGATTGCTGTTTATATTTTTTTAATTCGTCTTTGAAACTAGAAAACAAAACAGTTGCAACTTGTAAAAACCTAACTGAAGTCATTTTTATAAAGTAATTAGGCCCACACAGACATTTGGATGATTGAGTTATCATTTATTTTGGACATAGTAACTAAAACTATTATTTTTGTAAACTTTACTTTCTATTTTGATCCCTAAACCTTCAATGTAAAAATACATCTGAACAATATACAGATGCATTAACTTTAATTTAAAGAACATCCTATAAACAGCTATTACATACACAAACTAAAGAAACAATTCTTTATTGTCAATGTAATTCATACATAACAAATTCAATCAACACAATGTTTTCACAGTTATGCACACAAATAGCAAAATTAAAATAGATTGTGTATACATAAGTTATATTTAGGCCCTTTAAAAGCACTTGCACTATAATTTAATCACAAAAAGTGCGGTGGGTTAAGGAATACAAATTTAATAAATAATCATTCAGAACAAGAATACCAGTCAATGAAAATCTGCCGAATATAATTTAAGTAAAAGTAATTTAATCATATTGTTATAAAATTTGTTATCATTAGTTGCCTAGACAAATTTTACAAAAACAAAAATGTGTTAAATGTGATGAATAATATAGCCACAATGTGAAACAAGTATATTTTAAATGTGCTAATATACATAGTACTTTTCTGCAGGATTTTATAAATTTGAAAACTACATTTATATTTTTTGTTAGACCACATATTTCTCTATTATCTGATTTGCCTAACTTTTAGAAAATATTAAATACATTAGGCATGCTTGACACATTTTTCAAACAAATGTACTAGTGTTCAGCAGATTTTTCATATATAGCATAAACTAAAACTGTTATTCATTACATAGGTAGTTCATGTTTTAAAATAATTTCTTTGGAAAACAAGTTTTTTCTTTTTACTTATTGCTAATGCTGTTTAACCTTGTAACCTACTGATTGGATTTGCTAATTAATTGCTTTAGTAAATTAATAATATGTGACTCATACAAGTGGTAGACAAGTACTTAGGGCCTGATCGGTCAGACACAGCCATATTCATACCAGACAGGTGGTGGACCTGCTTTGGGCTCCGAAGACAGAGGCTGAGGGGTCTTCTTGCCATGGTGGGGGCTGTGGGGTGGCGTTGAACTGCCCAATATGTTTGTCACTCGATTGTAAACAACCACATTCCTACATAAAACAATGAAATAGAAGTCATAATACACATGAAACTATCTATGCATTACACTTAAGTATGATCAAATCTGTAAACAGTTATAATTTAAAACCTTTTTGCAAATTAGTAACTAAATGAATATTTTATAAAAAATTAAACTCCAGGTTTAAAACATTATAAATATATCAGTACACGAAGGAATTAAAGGTTTTGGTAAAATGTCTGACTAATGAATAAAAATTGTCATTGTTTATATTACAATCTCCTTTTTATAATTTATAAATTTGATTAAATTAAAATGTTATTGTGTTGATATGATACTGTATTTAAAATAAATATTACTTTCTACTTAAGGCTATGAATAAATAGAAAAACAGCTGTCTCACCAATTTTATAATAACAATTAATATGTATGAATTTAATTTTAAGTTACAAGTTTTTATATGTGTACCTTCGGCTTGTCCAAATTAGGCTATGAGACAATTTATTCTAAATTTGTAGATGCAAAATCTCTGGGTAGGTTATCGTGCTGGCTTGACTTGATTGATGGTTTAAGTAGGCTAATTGATTTTGAGTGAAATAAAATATAGAAAATTGGTCATTTAATTTAGAAAACAATAACATTTGTAGAAATATTTAAATTATTGAAGATAAGAAAGAAGGATGGATATAATAATAGATATAAGGGAAGTAACATTTTGGATGACAGGTAGCTAGGTCCAGGATGATGAATTGTACTATGGCCAGATCTCAACAAGTTTAAAATAAATCTTCTTTCTTGATATTCGATATTCATGGTGTTTACGTTCCTATTGATACTTTTAATTTTTTTTATAATTACACTTTGTTCAATTCACTGAAAATTAAATTAAATTAAAATTATTTTGGCTACTCTAAAAATTGAGATTGCCCAGTCTTGATGAAGAAGGAAGAGAAAAGGCCACTGTCATTGCAACAATCACTTTTACAGCACATATGTTTACACTTTATGGCCAGTACATATAATTTCTTGAGGTGAATATATAAAAATAAAAAAGTTTTGGATCAATTTTGAGTATTGTTATGATAAATAAAAGTATAATTTTGTTCAAATAAGTGATTATGTAATTTCCAATTTACATTAAATTGTTATGGCTAGTTTATTAAAATATGCATATAATATGATTTCTTGAAGTAAATATATTTAATTAAATATATATGGTGACATGATAATGTAGGGGAGGTATTAATATATATCTAATAGATTAAAGAAAATGTTAAAATTTGAGTAAGGGATGGATTTATATATTAAAAAGACAAATTTCTACATTATTAAACACATGATACATAAGATTGAATGGAATGAAATTAATTATACATTTTAATATGATGTAGTAATCTTTCTAATTGTTAACATAGCTCAAGAGTTTTGCATTCAATACTGTAACGGCTTTGCACAAAATATCAATTAAATAACAATTCAAATACCAATTAAATTATACCAATTGTTATGTAAAAACTAACCATTTGTCTACTTTAGTATGTACTTATCTACACCATTCCTAAACATTTAAAAAATATATAACTGTAACTAGGGTTTTATATATTGTCATGATAAATTTATTTGATTAAAATAAAATCATCATAGGAAACAAAAGTACAGTGGACGCTGGTTATAACGTGCATTTATGCAAATATATTAAACTGGCATTATAGAGCAGCCTGCGGTATAAAAGAATGCTGTGCAGATACAACGTAACTAGGTTCAGAGGAGTGTCTACCAAGTGCATGCACTGTATCACCAACATCCAGAGCATGGAACGTGTTTTAATGAACTACACAACAATATTTAAGGTAAATTAGTGAACGTCAGAAAGGAGATAAGAATATTATAACCAATAACTACATCAATGATTTTATTCTATATTTAAGTGACAAATACAATGATGTACATACATTATTGAAACAGTAATTTAAACTGTAGAGTATTTGACTAATAGAGTAGGCTAACAATGATACCCTATGTTTAACATAACAAAATAGAGAGCCTATGTTTAATGTAAATTTGTATTACTACTGAAAACATAACACCTTAAAAATATAAATAAATATTTGATATGAAAAATAAATAAGTACATTATTTAACCTTTAAACAAATCAATAATTTTTGTTGATTTTTACTGCTAAACTTTTGTTAAAATCATAATTTTTACTGTGGTAAATGAATCAAAGTTACACTGTCTCTTACTTTTTCCATATTAACAGAGACATGACAAGCTCACATTACATCCAATACTGCGATACTACCAGGCGTGGTATACCAGCACCCACTGGATATTCTATTATAATTAAAAACAAAACCAACACTAGCACAAAATCTTAAGAAAACATTTCATTTTTAATTAAAATGTATGCAATTGAATCAGATATAGGTACCACCATTGATTAGGCGTATTTGCGCTAATATGGTGATTGGTTTCAAATAAGCGCTTGGACAACTGTTTGGCATACTTTTAGCCCAGATATTAGTCCCTTGAGTGTGTGCTGGAAAGAGACAGAGAGATAAGAGAGTGGGAGACTAGTTTCATATTCTTACCCCTCCACCTTACTTCATGCTTATGTGTATAAACTAATCATTATTAAGTTCTCCTGAAGATTAAATCTGTCACTTGGTATTTTTTCTTCATTGCATATCACTCTTTCTTCACTTTTTAACTCAATGCTCTCTTAGAGTAATTGGCTAGAAAACCCCTCTACAACACTGTTGAGATAGAGAGCTGGTGCTACCTGTGAAAACCAAACATCACCAACCAGGAAAACCAGCTTAATGGGGCTTATATGAGCAAACAAACGTTTTATTTCTATAGTCAAAACTCAAGCAAAACAAAGAAACAAATGAGGATAGTTTTGAATCCTCAAAGGTGGTGTACTCAATATTATATTTTTATATAACACAAATAGCTGTAACAATAGTATTAAAATATAGACTATGTGTTAACGATCTTAGTGATATATAAGTCAGTACAAATCATACCCTGGAGCATCAGGCTGAGGAGTGGAGGTCACTGGAGGGACGTCACCAGCAATACTCTTGGTGTCATCATGATCCTGTCAAAACACCACATATTTTACTATTGTAATTATTTTTTTTTTTTTATGAAAATAGATAAAAATAAGGACTTAATTAAAGAAGACTTCTAAAAATTTATTCTTAAAGCAAAATTTATAAAACACATACTATTTGTTTAACCAATAATAAATAATCGTTTATCTAAAATTAAACTATTTTAAGTGTAATTGATTTACATTTAATCATAGAGTTACAGTAAAGACCCTCAATCCTGATCCTCGTAACACTAATGACTAAATAATTAGAACAAACTTGCAGGGCAGACAACAAACTCAGGCTCCAGCAGCAACCAAAGCATGCAGTGCACTGAATGTGCAAGTCGTTAAGTTTTATCAACAGTTTTTTGGTTATAGATTTTTTTTAAACTGATATATTCATAAGTAACAAATAAAATTTTGGTACAGTAATAATGTCAAAAAACTACATAAGTCCTGAGCTACTGCTCTATAACTACATAAGTCCTGAGCTACTGCTCTATAACTACATAAGTCCTGAGCTACTGCTCTATAACTACATAAGTCCTGAGCTACTGCTCTATAACCTAACCCAGTGGTTTTAAAACTATGTACTCAGTTAAATATTAAGGGTGTACTCCTAAATCCAAGTTAAATGATTTGCGACTTTTAGGTTTAAAAGGGCGTTGTATTTAACCATTTAGTAATACTTGACTCATAGTACATCACTGATTTTATATATTTTAGTTTACCCAACAATTCTAGTTTATAGTAAATCTACCCAGATTCTTGTGACTCAAACTTTTCTGGTGATTAAAATATAGTCAAGGGGTACAATTAATTTTTTTGAATTTGTAAGTAGTATACAACTGGAAAAAGATTGAGAACTGATGTTCAAAAAAGCAACCGAATTGCACCTCAACTCTAACTCAAAAACATGCATCTCACCATTACATACTCAGCATGATATGATGTATGTATTTTTTATGACGTCAAGTAAAAATGTATAGACTACACATTGGTATTATCAGGTCATCAGATTAGAAGTTAATATAAATGAACAGCCTTTGTTATAGGCATTTTGGATCTAATTTTACAAAATTTATTACAATATAAAGAGACTAGATATCAAATTGAGTAGATGAATTATGAATAAATCAACCGTACTCCATACAAATGTTATTTACGTATTATATTTTAGCTGATGACATTACTTTAAATACAGATGATAGTGTAGGCACTGTCTACACATTCTAAATTTAAAATATATTATATCAGATTTGAATTTTAAATGTAAAATTTGACAGGTTCTGTAAATCACCAGACAATAAATTTAATTGAGAATGTCTTAGTGTTTATGGCAAATGATAGTTGTTATAAAAATTAAAGGCAGCAATTTTTTTAAACTGTGTGTTATTTAACGTAACCTCTTTGTTATTACAACCATGTATTTGTTAATTATTCAATACATTTTCTGAAAAAATCTTGCATTTTTACTTGAAGATAAAATTTATTAATTTTTATATAACTACTGTGCATACAAATATTACATGATTGTGACAACTCACATTAGCAGAGGTGGAGTTGTTTTCGTCTGCAGAGTAGTACACAGCTCTACGTGTTCCCGGAGTTCCCAGACTACTTAAACCATCTGGAACACAAGAATTGCTTTAATTATTGTTGTTGCATAAGCCCATTAACATGCCAGTTTTCAAAGGGCTTGCTGCACCCAGGAGTTCATATTTTGCCTGCATTTTTTAGTTATGTTAAATGAAATGTTATAACAGTCAGTATATTATGAAACGCTATAACATAGCAGAACCTTATATCTTATGATCATGATAACCACAATAACAAAACCGTAATAACTAACATGACTAAACTATCTAAAATATGTAGTAATTCATAAACAATTATGATTACTACACTTATAGTACCATTAGGCACACAAAATGCAAAGGAATCATCATTTGAAATATTTATGCAATATTAAATATTTCAAAATGCAATATTTTTGAAATATTTAAACATAGAGCTAAATCAATTAGTACCAAGTTACTGGACATAAAAACCAATACACATAAATCAGTGACCAAACTACCTCTGTAGGGATATGGTCTGCTAGGAGTCAGAAGAAAATCTTAAATGTAAGTATAGGTTGATATGCACATCAAATTAAAGGTCTTTATTAGTAGAGTACAATGCCCCAAACCCAGCCTTAAATGGACAACCGATTCGGCAATGGTCGCCGTTCAAAGATGGCTTGAATTTATAACCAAGCACTGTAAATGTTATCAAGTTAACAGTAGTTTAATTAATAATTTACACGCAAAACTCGAGCAATTAATGATTGCGCAGTGATGACTGCTGGGATGACAATGCAACAATTCAAGTATTAGAAGATTTTTACTTACAGAAAGCTTTTTCACAACAGATGCTAGAAGTGTTCACCTTCTGTTGTTTAAAAATAACCTAATAGGTGATAAAAGGCCTCTATATAGCATGTTGTAGTCCTCTACAGTCAAGTTCCATAAAACAACTTTCTTCCATGATCCTATTCTTCAATTTTTCCCTAATACAACCTAACTTTAAAATAATCATAGAAAAAGAGTCCAAAGGGGTTAAGTCGGGGGAACAAGCGAGCCATTCAGTATCACCTATCCTCCTGATCCATCTAAGTGGGAACATAACACAGACGTAATCCCTTACGATGGCTCTATAGTGCATGATGCTCTGACCTGTTGAAACTAGATTTCATCCAAGTTTTCACCAATGATGTTTTGAAGTGGTCATATTATACGACTGTGGAACATATCAAGATAGGAAACTCTGCCTATATTCCCATAAATAAAAAAATGGCCCCATAATCGCCTTCTTAGGGCCAAGACATTCACTTTCGTGGATGTTGAATGTAACCTTCAGCCATCCAGTGCGGATTACTATCATTTCAGTAATGGCAGTTGTGTTTGTAGATATTGCCAATTAACATGAACGTAGCCTCGTCCTAAAATACAATGTTATTTAGAAGAATTTGGTTTGTATCTAACTTGTTTATCATAGTTTCCCAAAACTCAAGACGCTTGTCAAAATTGGTCTTTGTTTAGTTCTTGATGCAATTATGTAGTTAATTTGTATGTAATAACTACAGCTTCTGGCAACAACCGCGTCAAGTTGTTATCTACAATATTCACATCACCAAACGTTTTGCTCATGCTGTGATGTGGCATCTTCACTTCTTCAGTGTATCTCTGAGACTGAAATGGCAATATGACCTCTCGCTTATTTAGCCAAGACTCATCAAACCAGTCCTGCAGGGGAGGGAAACAACAATCATGTGATCTGCCCTGATCCAACATGGCGACACCGCATCAATCAAATGATCATTGGCGTCCATCTTGTTTTAATTTGTATAGTATTGGTTTCCAATTAATTAATTTGTACAGATTAAAACAAGATGGATTGGTGGGGTGTCACCATGTTGGATCAGGACGGGTCACGTAATTGGCGTTTCCTCTCCCCTGCAGAACTGGTTTGACAAGTCTTGGCTAAATAAGAGAGAGGTCACATTGCCACTTCAGTATCAGAGATACCACTGAGGAAGTGAAGATGCCACATCACAGCATGGGCAAAACGTTTGGTGATGACATTGTTAACATTTGATGATATTGTAGATAACATCTTGACGACCCAGAAGCTTTAGTCATTAGTAATGACACCGGCCACTTAAGCCTATGAAAAATGAAATAAAATTAATTTGTATGGCTTGAAGCCACTTTTATGTAAAATGTTGTACACAGAGTAGAGATATGCCAAACTGCTGTTTGAAAGAAGCAGCTTAGCTGAAAGCAGTTGGCATCACTAAGCTGTTTAATTAAGCTGCTTATTAAAAGCAGTTTAGCTCAGCTACAGTACACATATTGGCACGTTGTTTCTGTATACCGTTGTTGACTGAAAATTGCTTAGCCAGCTTTAAACTTGCTTTTAAATTATAAGATCAAATAGAATACACATACATATCAAACAGTTACAGCAAATCTACAAAGACAGAGCTATACAATTTCTTGGAGATAGCTTAATAAAATTTGTGTATACCTTCCCAAAAATAGAACATTTAATTCTAAGTATATCATAATGACAGTGCATCGCAACAGTACAAGAGAGCTGTAGACAACAGCAGACTGCAACTTATATAGAAAAGCGCTTACGTTCACTGCTGTTGGTCAATCTGCTTCTGTAACTGTTGGGCAGGAACAGCTGCTGCTGAAAAGCAGGTATTCTCACTCAAATGTTTAATAGCTGATCTGCTTACTTCAATAAGCTGCTGCTTTTAAGCTTATTTAGCACATCCCTAACACA
This sequence comes from Stictocephala bisonia, assembly GCA_035578905.1. Taxonomy (NCBI): domain Eukaryota; kingdom Metazoa; phylum Arthropoda; class Insecta; order Hemiptera; family Membracidae; genus Stictocephala; species Stictocephala bisonia. The sequence continues at coordinate 62,881 of JAQJVL010001216.1, read as the reverse complement.
AGAGGTTTTGGACACATCATGATTGCCTGCAGCCAATCTGAGCATTTCATGCGGGTTCTCAATGAATGATTGAAGAAGTTCCACACTTGAATTATCATCTGTTGCACTTGATGGATAACCACTTCTAGGAAGATCAGAGACAGTTCCATTTGTTACAAAACGGTGTACTGTTCTCGTAACTGTCGATTTCAACATTAGGATTCGGTTAGGAAAAGAATCGTTGAATAGGTGTTGAACTTCACTGTGAGACCATGATGTCCCTCCAACCATGCATCATCCATATATGGTAACTCTCTCGCATTTACTAAGCACCATAACAAGGAAAATCAAAAACTAAGTTTTCAACAAAAAACGAATGCAGTGAAAAACTTTTATTACCTACTTTACTGATGAGTGAAATGTTACTAATGATAACGACCTTAAGCAAGAATGTTTCCTGTTTGCGACAATACCCACTATCAATCACAAATAACTTTCACTTTTAGGCCTATCTTAGTTCATTCACTTTCTTTGTTTTATCTTCGCTCCCTCTCAGGCATATGGAACTTATTATTCTACAACTGTAAATTGTAAACTGTTTCTAGTGATTAAGGCTCAGATTAAACACCTCGTCAGTTTATTTATTACAGTGCTTGATTGTAAAATTAAGTCATCTTTGAACAGCTACCATTTCCAATTCGGTTGTCCGTTTGAGGTTGGGTTTGCGGCATTGTACTCTACTAATAAAGACTTTAATTTGTAGTGTATGTCAACATATGCTTACATTTAAGATTTTTTTCCAACTCCAAGCGGGCCGTCCCCCTAATTCTTAAGTACCAGCGCGGCTATTTGTAACGTCAAGTCCCGTGCAGGGTGTTTGAAACACCCCATACTAAATGTAGCTTACAATTATAATTACTTTACTTTTTTTGAAATTGAGTTTTTATAAATAGCATCTAACTAGTTGTGTACCATTTAAATAGTTAAATTTTGTTAAATAAGAATATTTACACAAATAAAAATAATGCAAAAGTATGCAAATTATTTACAAAATATAATCAATATACAATAATAACTTTTGAATATTTTGTTTCGTTTTGTTTTAGATTTTATATCCTATAATACAAGTTAAATTTTGTTCTACAATCTGATTTTTAAATATATTTTCATTTGGTACATAAATAGTAGGTACATAAATGCTTCTCAAACAACGACAAAAGTACCCACGCGGGTGCAGTGACACCCCAGACAACCTTGACAGCACATGACGGATTAATAACTCATCACAAACTAATGAAAACCGGTTTGGCATGACTCAAGCTGAAGTGTTAACATCCCACACGGGTACTTAAGAGCTAAGGATGTAGCGGGTTACTGAATTATGTGTTAAAATAGGTTTTTTATCCAGTAACTTGGATAAAAATGTTCTCTTTTTTCGTAATATGACCAAAACTTCTTCATCCACTTAAAAATTTTTGAGAACTCTTTACATTTCAACCACTAAATTATTTTCACTGCATCATTCTCAAAAACTCTCCTGAGCACTTAAAAACTCCCAGAGAATCAATATCATCTGTTCGGTACTAATCATTAAATTATTCATATTTAGCTTAGTTTATGGGATAAGATGTTTCATGCCACCTAAATCAATTAATATTAATACATTTATAAAACCTACAATGTCAACAGTCACATATATTATATAATCACACGATCATTAAAATTAAAATCCATGTTTTCTAGCCCCTGAGCTGCTTATAAGACTAAATTAAATAATTACCTTCGTCAATCAGCTCATAAGTTCGTAACAAATGTTACAGCCGTTTCGACATGATCACACTTTGATGTCGAAACGGTCGTAACATTTGTTACGAACTTATGAGCTGATTGACGAAGGTAATTATTTAATTTAGCATTAAAATTAAACTGGCATTACAAGTAAGTCCATGGAATTACTGTACTTTTGTAACCTCT
>JAQJVL010001216.1:0-60828 GCA_035578905.1 Stictocephala bisonia | reverse complement strand
AGATTTAGGGGCAGATATATTGACAGAGTTAGTGAGAGGAAAAGAGTGATGGAACCATCCTTTAATGCTGGAGGAGAGAAGATGAGAGAATAGAGGGAGGTGGAGAAGATTTAATGCCAAGCAGACCCACTGAGATGGAATTGTATTTACAATAATAAACAATTTATAAATCTGAATTAATGAAAACAAGTATATTTATGAACCATTTCACATTCATTATGTAACTAAACTTAATTTTAATCAATTATATAAATGTAAGTAAACAAACAATCATCTGTAAAATATATATAATAAATAGATGGAATATAAACACATGTTTCAACATCATATCAATTCACCCCAGTTAATTAAGAAGTTGCTGGAAAAGAACCTGACATTTTAAAATTTGGTCTATGTGTCTTCGCCAAATGACACCACTGTCCATCCATTAAATGGCACTTGTTCCTGTCGAATTCGGTGCCTGCCTTAGCTGCATCAACAACCTGAAAAGTTTTAACCCTCCGATGGTTCACTATTTTACCTCTGGTGGTTCAGCCCATTTTTGCCAATTTGCAGCCTTATTTTTAAAAATCTGTAAAATATTTATTTTTTATCTAAATAGGGCTTATTATACATCATTTAGTTCATAAAACTATGGAGTATTATTATATGTATTTCAAAATGACTTAACAAGTAGTTTGGGATGTTCTTTAACGGAGAGAATGAGAATAAGAAGAAAATCCACAATGTTTTTCACACTTTACACACACACAAAATTTTCACTATGTACAATACAAAAATTCTAAGATAGCCCTTTTGTGCAGAATTTATAACTGAATAAGAAAATATAAACTTATAAGGACTTCATTACTGAAATAAATAAGTTATGTACAAAAAACTATACAGGCGCAATGGTGAAAACCGCTCAATCTGACTCACTCCCGCTGATGGGAGCTCTTCTTTTCCTGTTACCCCTAGATGGTCTCCAGAAGTGTTGTAATTTGGAGTCTCCAGAATCATTGAACAACTCCCTATCAATCTCACTTGTATGTAATTCAGACATTTTCACGTAAAAACCACTAAAACGAAACATTATTACGACCAAAACAACGAAGATGCGACACAGTAGTAAACAACAATGGTGTGCTGACAGTTGGAACTGTCAATTATGGAATTGTATTTTTTTTTTAGTCTAGGCCAACGCCATCCAAATAAAACTTTCACCAGACTAAACAGTAGAACCAGCTGTTTCAAATGACATATGATATAGGATGTTTAGTGAAGGATGAACACCCGTAAGAAACGAAATAGTGAAGGTCGATTTTTCGACTCTAAACCATGGCAGATAAGTTGTAAAGGTCGATTTTTCGACATTAAACCATCGGAGGGTTAAATCTAATTTGCCTGTTTCATCTTCCATTGCTCTTTAAAATCTCCAGAATCGTTAACAGTCTGTACAAATCTCTCTGCCTGTCCGTTTGAGGAAGGATGGTTTGGTGCTGTGGTCTTATAAGACTCCATTTAACCTTAAGAAGTATCCAAAAGAGTTTGATGTAACTGACTACCATTGTCAGTGACCATCAATACAGGAAGTCCAAAATTACCAAACATCTTCCTCATTTGTCTTATACAAAATTCAGTAGATATAATCTTAGTAGGCTCAATCTCAACCCATTTTGTAAAAGCATCAACTAAAATAAAATAGTATTGACCATTTATTGGCCCAGCAAGATCAAAATGTGGAGTCTTTCCCAAGGTCTGCAGGTTGATTGCCATAGATGGCTTAATTCCTTGGTAGGTTCATTCTGTTTAAGGCAACATTGTTTACACTGTTTAACCATTCCCTCTATGTCATCATCCATGTTTTTCCAAGTGCAGTGGCTTCTTGCAAGTGCTTTCATGCGAGTCATACCCAAATGTCCAGTGTGTGGAGCTCCTTTAGGACTTTTTACGGAGAGATTCTGGTATCATAATTTTCCACCCTTTAAATATGCATTATCATGAAACCCAAACTTTTCGACATTTTCTCCTTTGTTTAACGCCTGTAGAATCTGATGTAAGTAACTGCCCTTCCTTGTTTGTTCAGCAATGACTTTAGAATCAACTTGCAAAGTGTCTAACTGATTCAGTTGAAAATTTAGTATGGTCATCTTCCACGTACGATGGTGTTTGTTCAAATGGAAATTGGGATAAATAATCTGCATTACAATGTGCATTAGTGTTCCTGAACTCTATGGTATAATCAAACCCAGAGAGGAAATGAGCGTAATTGAATATTCTAGTAGCTGATATTGTTGGCAGTGTTTTGTGAGGATTAAATATCGATACAAGGGGTTTGTGATCACTTATAAGTGTAAACCGTCTTCCATATAAATAAGGGAAGAACTTTTTTAATCCCCAATAGATTCCTGTGGCTTCCTTATCAATTTGGCAGTACTTTTTTTCACATTGAGTTAGTGTGCGGAAAGCAAAGCTTATTGGTCTTTCACTGCCGTCATCGTACCTGTGGGACAGAACTGCTCCCAGACCAACAGGTGATGCATCTGTGGTAAGAATCAATGGGAGATTCAGGTTTAAATGCACTAGTACGTTATCACTAGTTATTTCTTTTTTTAGTCTATTAAAGCTTCTGTTACATTCAGCTGTCCACTCGAAAGGTTTGTCTTTTTTTAAGAAGTGAATTCAAAGGATTTAGGATGGTGGCTAAATGATTTATAAATATGCTGTAGTAATTTGCAAGCCCCAAAAAGGTACGTTACTAATTTATGTTCTCTGGTCGTTTGCTGTTAAGTCTAGCTTCTACTTTTTCTTGGGTTTTATGACGTCCATTTTTATCAATGATGTGACCCAAATACTGAATACTTTTTCGGAAAAAAGAACATTTATCCTTATTTAGCTTTAGATTTTTAATCCTCAAACGTTCAAGTACTAAGTGAATACAATGAAGTAATTCTTTAGATATTTTGCCTTGGATTATTATGTCATCAAAGAAACACTGAACACCATCCAAACCATGTAATGTCTTATCCATAAACCATTGCCAAATGGAAGGTGCAACCTTAACTCCAAACGTTAATCTGTTCACCTTGTGTGTGCTGATGGTTTGCATTCTAGAACTTTCTTCACTCATGTTCATATGGAGGTAGGCATTACTTATGTGTAATGTACAGAAGATCTCACCTCCATTCATCTGGGCAAATATGTCCTCAATTCTCGGAATGGGATACTTTTCAGATCTCACCTCCATTCATCTGGGCAAATATGTCCTCAATTCTCGAAATGGGTTACTTTTCATCTTTAATCAGTTTATTAATAGTTACTTTGTAGTCAGCACAAATGTGCACATTTCCATTTGGTTTGATAATTGGTACTATCGGTGTAGCAAAGTCTGAGTGTTCTACTTTAGTTATTGTGTTCTACTATTAGATGCCATTGGACTCTAATCTTGAAAACTCCTTTTCTAACTTTTCTTTTGTAGAGTAAGGAACTTGAATGGGCTTGATAAATAAAGGTTTGGCTCCCTCAATCAGTTGAAAGTGTCCAAACTCATCCGGAATAGAGCCAATTTTGTCTTCAAAAATATCACTGTACTTTTGTAGAACATCTTCGAGTTCAGATGGAGTTACCAAACTCACCGATTTTATCTCGCCTCAGTCCAAATTCACTTCTCTGAGCCAGTCTCTACCAAATATTGGATCAACTTTCTGGTTGATTACATACAATTTCCCAGCAAACTCTTGAGACTTGTACGCACATTTTACAAATGCTACTCCTCTCGGTTTTATTATTTCACCAGTGTATGTTCTCAGTTGTACATTTGTATTGAAAATTCACTTAGTGGTAGTAAATTTAATAAAATCATTGTACGAAATTGTACTCAATGCTGCTCCTGTGTCCAGCTCCATTGACAATAATTTTCCTTCTATTTCTACACTGATCATGAACTTATCATTATTACTTCCAATGAACTTATTTATTTCATGTATGCTATCTCTATTATGACTGTCTTGATATTCAGCCTGATGTCGATCAGACTTTTGCATATTCCTATCTTGCATACAGACTCTAGCTAAATGGCCTATCTTGTTACAGTTGTGACAAGTTGTATTAGAAAACCTGCATTTATTAGCTCTGTGTTCAGGTGAACCACTTCTGTAACATTTTCCACTTAATCCGTTGAAATCTAACTTTGCTGGTTGAAAAATGTGGATTTTTTTTGTTTTTTGTTGAGAATCCTGTTTTCTAATTCTCCGCTGAATTTGACGTATCGGTTCCGAATTAGTTTTACCCATCAAGTTACACTCAGTCTTTGTCATCTCCATGGCAAAAGCAATGTCAATCACTTCCTTCTATGAAAGGACTGTCCTTTCTTGTAGTAACCTGGTTCGTATATCTGTATCTCTTAACCCACGAATAAATTGAAGTTGTAAAAGCATATCAGCTACGCTCTTTCCACAGCAGCAACTAAAACTACAGCTGAGAGTCATTTTTTTAAAGCTACAGAAAATTCATTTAGATTTTCATCTCCCTGTTGAGTTTGGCTTATAAATTTATACTGAAGGGCCCAAACACTTGGTTTGGGATCAAGAAATTCTGTTAGCAAAGATACTAATTCCTCGTACCTCTTAGATAAAGGGGTGTCCGGAGCACATATATCATATAACTGTTGGTGCAGTTGTAGTGTAAGATCATGCAATAATGTGTAAACTTTTAGTTCTGCATTAAAATCCTGGTTTTTAAGATGCAAAAACACTTATAATCTTCTGATAAAATTTGATACCATCAGGATGGTAAGGTGTAAGGATAATATTTGACGAAACTATTTTTGTTTCCTGTGAGGTGGGAGTTGATGATATACTAATGCTTACAGATTGATTAAACAAACTATGCATTTCATTTAACCTAGCTAATAATTCTAGGTACTTATCTTCGATTTCACATCTGCAGTCAACTTCATCTTGTAAATTTTCTTCTTTCACTTGTGAGTCAATCCTGTCTTGTATTTGCGTGTAATTGTCCCAGTATTCTTTTATACATTGTAATTTTATCTGAATTTCTATTATGGACAGGTTACCTTCTACTAGTCTTCTTGCTTTTGTAAACTGGCATTTTATTACTTTTCTTGGATTGTACAAAATTTTTAAATCTTCATTATCTGTCATTTTACTTTCCCTCAACACCAATATAGTATTTACAATAAAAAACAACTAATAAATCTGAATTAATGAAAACAAGTATATTTATGAACCATTTCACATTCATTATGTAACTGAACTTCATTTTAACAATCAATTATATAAATGTAAACAAACAAACATCTATAATATATATAATAAATAGATGAAATATAAACACATGTTTCAACATCACATCAGATGGGAACAGCGTTGGATATGTATGTATGCATGTGTGAAAAATATCATAAGTTATACTAAATTAGAATAAAAATAATGGAAACCATGTTTAAACTGTTTTAGTTTCCAATAATTTTCATCTGCCTACTTAGTCCATTACCTCTCGTGAGATGCACTACAAATGACATGCTAAGAATCAGCTTGCTAATTCTCAAGTGACACCCTGTAATACATCTCCTTTGCTCCTTGTTGGCCATGTAGACACTACTTGACAAGAATAGTTACAAGCTACTCCAAAGAAGGGTTGTGGCCTTAAAAACTGTTCTGATGTTGCTACATACTTGTTTGTTTATGCACTATTTCAATGCTCCTAACCAGGCCCGCCCAATGTGAAATTGTACATTGTCTCTCATTGTCTTAATGTATTATTTATTTTAAAATATTAACACAGCCTTCATAATTACACAATTAAAAGAAGACAATCCTCCAACATAGAAATAATCGGTGAATCTTACGGTTTAGTGGTGGGGGTGTTCAGTGGTGGGGGTTGTACAATGTACATCCATAGAGCAATATTCAGGTATAGATGCAGTTTTTCAGTTAGTATATACAGGGTGTCTTTAAAGTCCCACCCCCCCCTATTAACTTTCTTATGAATACAGATAAAGTGATATACTTCTGGGAATGTTTATATGACCAACTAAGGAGTTTTTTATGTATGCAAATTTTTTACACCCCCTCTCAAAAGCGGGTAGTTTGGGGGTAAGTCAAACTTTTTAAATAGAAACCCCTATCAAATGACACATCATTTTAAAGGTAATATTAAAAGAAGAAGAATGGCGGAAATTAGAGGTCTCTAACATTAGTCTATCAAATTTGGTGGCAGTTTAAAGTTGGAATTATTTCATAAAACCCCCGCAGCTTATGTTACATTTAAAATTGTTTTAAGGCAGACAAAACTTTCACCCACCAGTTAGTTTTGAAAACTGATGACACCTAATCGTAAAACAAGTTATTACAAGAATCAACAAACACCAAAAACCACAAATAACATAGCATTTATTTGGTTTTGGTTTGTCTGACCAAAGTCCAGTAGGGCAACCTGGGAATACCAGTGGCTCCTTCCTTATCTCTTATTAGGTTACTAGTTAGTACGTGTAACACTTTCAGTTCAGTTACTGTGTTAAATTTCTTTTTATTCGTATCTAATAAAAATGGCTCGGTCAAATGAAGATAAAGTAGAGATGATATTGTTCTATGGGGAAGCTAGGAGAAATGTTCATGAAGCAGTTCGTTTATTTAATGCTGCCTATCCGGATAGACCAGTAGACAGGGCATACATTAGACGTTTAGTAAACAAATTCTCAACAAACTTTAGTGTCAAAGCTGCACCACGATCAGGGCGCCCTGCCATTGCGACAGAAGAGATCCAAATTCAAGTTTTAGCAAATTATGCTGCAAACCCACATGAATCTTTGCGGTCCACTGCCCTTGATGTTGGAATTTCAAAAGATACTGTTCACAAAGTGTTAAAGCGTCACAAGTTCCACCCGTACAAAGTACAGTTAAATCAAGAATTAAATGAAGACGACCCTGACCGAAGACTTCAGTTTTGTGAGCAAATGTTGCAGAAGATTGAAGAGAATAATAATTTAATATCACAGATATGTTTTAGTGATGAAGCATCATTCTCTTTGCATGGGAAAGTCAATCGGCACAACTGCCGTTATTGGGCAAACAGTAAACCCCACTGGATGGTTGAAGCCCATACGCAACAGCCACAAAAATTAAATGTATGGGCTGGAATTTTGGGAAAAACTGTTATTGGGCCATTCTTTATTGATGGTAATTTAACTGGCGTTAAATACTTGGACATGTTACGGAACGGCATTGTCCCAGCAATAAATGAGGTAGTACAAGGTACTTATGAGCCTGTATTTCAGCAAGATGGTGCTCCTCCACATTACAATATGCTTGTCCGGACATTCCTAGACCAAACGTTTCCCGATAGATGGATAGGTCGACGTGGCACTGGTAGAGTGGCCGGCACGTTCACCTGACCTTTCACCTCTGGATTTTTTCTTTTGGGGTTTCCTCAAAAGTAAAGTTTACGACACAAAGCCCGCAAACCTCGATGAATTAAGGACAAGAATCGAAGAGGCCTGCCACCTTATCACGCCTGAAATCTTACAAAATGTGAGACGTGGTTTTCAATCCAGGCTTTTTTACTGTCAAGAAGTTCAAGGCAGCCATTTCGAGCATCTCATCTGAGTGAAATTGAGGTGAGAGTTCAGCATTTTGACCATTTTTCCCGTTCTAAAATTACTTAGGGGGTTTTATGAAATAATTCCAACTTTAAACTGCCACCAAATTTGATAGACTAATGTTAGAGACCTCTAGTTTCCGCCATTCTTTTTCTTTTAATATTACCTTTAAAATGATGTGTCATTTGATAGGGGTTTCTATTTAAAAATTTTGACTTACCCCCAAACTACCCCCTTTTGAGAAGGGATGTAAAAAATTTGCATACATAAAAAAACTCCTTAGTTGGTCATATAAACATTCCCAGAAGTATATCACTTTATCTGTATTCATAAGAAAGTTAATAGGGGGGGGTGGGACTTTTAAGACACCCTGTATGAAGTTTGCTGTTGCAGAAGGGGTTGAGGGGTAGTGGTCTATCTTATGTTCAGATTAGGTAGGACATGGGATTTTGTTATCCATTAGTGTGCTAATTCCAATAGTTAGCTAATCCCTCCCTCCGCCCTCTCTCTCCACTCACCTGAAGAAAATGCCAGTGGCATTGAAAATTCGTGAGATTAAGTCTTTATTTTGTGAATGTTACTACTACTCTGATGTTAGTGAACTTGTCTTCTAAGGTTAAGTTTTTATTTTTTTTGAAAATTGCTATTTTAATTTGGATGTATTTAATCCATATTTAGTGAGTGTTTTTTTCTAGTATAACCTAGACCTTCACAATTAGGTATTGCTTAATAATGTTTATAAAACTGTAGCCATGGATGCCCCTGCCTCACCCTCTCAAAAAAAACTTGAAATACATAATTATGAGTAAAGGTAGCTCTACAAACATTGCCTCAGACAAAAATTGAATATTTATTACATCAAAAACATCACAGAGGATTAATTTTGAGCCACTTCCCTTTATTGCCGCCATTTCATGTTGGTTGGTCCGATATCACTTTCTCATTTCTCAAAGCTCTTTTATCAGAGGGGCCACACGGTAAAAGTTGCTAGGCCTATTTCATAATTTTGAGGTGCCCCTCACCCTCCAGTCCCCTTCAGGGGGCAATATTTTTAAATTCTTTCATTAACCCCTCATACTTAAGAAGGTTGCCACAAACTGAAAATATTTTCAGTATCAACAAAGTTAAAAGGTGGTGCCAGTTGTTATTTAAAAATTTCGAGATGCCCCCTTTAGGGGGGTGAACATTTTAAAATGCTGTCATTAATGTAGCCCCTCATACTCAAGAAGGTTGCTGCAAACTGAAATAAAATAATTTTAGTATTAAAAAAGTTAGAGTATATTTTTAGTATTAAGAGAGTTAGTATTAAAAAAGTTACTTTTCACCACCCTGTATATTTATGCTGGTAAAGATCGTCAATACTTTTCCAAACATTCTTATGTTTGTAATGCATTTATCTTAGTTTTATTCTCTTGATAATGAATTAGAAGAAGACTTATTTTAGGGTAGGGAGTATGATGAGCGAACGGTGAAATGCAAAGACCAAACTGGGTGGAGTGTAATTGTCCACAGGAGAGGCAGACTATCATACCAACTATCCCGTATCATTATAGCTGTCTAGTTTTGTATCTCGAAATAAATAAAGTAATTCACAACTATAATTTCATTAGTAAAGGGAATTTTTGCCACGTAATACTGAAAACTGAATGAGTTATCTTACTGTAGCTTGGTTTTAAAATATTACTTGTAATGACATTTAAAAATGTTCATGAATAAAATTTATTCTGAACATTTCAGAAAGAGTACACCTGAGCAGGTCTAGCAAGAGCCGTGGCCGGCGCGAGAGGGGACGTGAAGTAGTGCGCAGTGGGGAGAGAGGGAGGGAAGCACTGGGCCGTCTCGCCGCACCGACCTCACCGATACGTCACTGAACGCAGTCTGCTTTATCGTAATGACTTTTACGTTAATATAAAAATATTAGTTTAGTAATTATATAAATAATCTATGGCTTTTAACTATAGATGACAAAATAATAATATTATTTATATAGAGCTATTTGAAATAAAAATCTGTTGTTACTTACAGTGATTATTTAATCCAGGGGTTCTACTCCACTTAGGTCATTGTCGCACAGTTCAACATCACTTTCTGGTTCGCTGTCATCATTGTCATCTTCTGTGTCGGAATTTTCTCCCAAATTAATTATTAATTGTTCACTTATTACGTCGATTTCCGGTTCTAATGCCAAATAATCCAATTCCACCTTTTTAACATGGTTCACACGAGATAGCCATTGCTCTTGTGTTATCTGGCTACATATGTCAACTACAAATTGTTTAACTTCAGCTAATTTAAACGAAACATTTCTTTTGGCTACACTCTCCTTAAGTAAACTCCATATCATTTCAATTGGATTTAAATCCGGATGGTATGGTGGTAATCTTAAAACTGAATGGCCAGCTTCCGCCAGGATAGAATCTATTTTAAATGTTTTGTACTTTGGTTTATTTTCTTTAATAACAGAGTATAATTCTGGCTTTAACATGTTAGTAGAAAAGTGTATGTTTCGTTCTGATAACCACTTTAGCATGTCTGCCTTTAACGTTGACGATGTGGGAGCTGGGTTTAACTGTACATTGTGGTAGGGCGCATTATCAATAACAATCACAGAGTTTTGGGGTATGTTAGGAATTAATCTTTCCTGTATCCATTTCTCATAATTATTGAAATTCATGTCACCATGATAATCGCCTGATTTTTTCCCAGAAATAAATGTCAATAGTGCATTATTTACAAAACCATCTTCGTTTCCGGCATGAACAATGATTATTCTCTCGCCCTTACTAATTGGGGTTTTTAAACCTGCCTCGCTTCCATCACTCCAACTCAAGGGTTCTGTGTGTGTAGAATGAACGTATGTTTCATCCATATAGATTACAGGCCTACCTTCCGATCGATAACTTTGGACACTTCTTAAATATTTCAAACGTAGTTCCCTTATATCACTTTTTTCAATTAATATTTTTCTGTTATTGACTGATTTCCTCCAGCGAAAATTTAGCTTGTGCAGAACCTTGCCAAGCGACCATTTACTCCCAGTAAAATTAATTTTTTTTCTCAGAACTGGCAGTAGAGTTTTTATTGTAGGTCGTTCACCGTTAATTTTGTGGAACTCATTTACGGTTCGTCTGACTACGCACAAATCAAAGTCATCTAGCTCTGTTTTGCTCTTTACTCTGTGCCTATTTTTATTTGGAGTATTAAACTTGGTTCCAGTCTGGACAACGGTTCTGTTTTCTGCAACTATTCTCTTTACAGACGTCAGGGATATACCTGTGGCTTCTGCTACACGACATTGAACCTGCTTTATATTTATTGCAGCTCCAGTTTCCGCTTCACGTTTCATAAACTTATACACATTTGCAATAATCTCTCGACTTTGGCTATGCAATACTTTTCGTCCTCCAATTACAATACTTTTCGTCCTCCAATTAGTTTACGGTGCTGCTGAGCTTCCATTTAATATCGATATAAACAAAATAACAATAATCAATCACTACATAACACACTAAAGAACGACAGAACAGGCACGTGAACGCTAGATGTAGGCGCGACGGAGCGATTCGTCACTAAGGATAGCCAGCAGTGAACTGAGCCGGCCGCTACCCCCACTCCTAAGTCTGAGCGTTAGTCTACTGCGCATCTTTGGCCCATGGCTCTTGCTGTACCTGCTCAGGTGTACTATATTAAATGTCTAACAATAATTATATCTCAAAACAAATTAAAAACTGTTCTTTTTTTACTCTTGAACATCAATATTTTGTCATGAATATTACTCTTAGGAAAGTAATCTCATAAAAGTCAAAACGTTCCAAGACTGCATTTCTCTTTGTGTTACTGTATGTTATATTAAAGGGCACTAGGTCAGTAATCAGAATAATTATTGGAGATAGAGTATTACAAAACTTACAGCCACAGGCACCAAAAGCTTGTGTTTTATCTTGTATCTGTGTATGTAATTGTATTGGTGGTTTTTTCATGTATGATCTCTTCTATTATACTAATTCTTTAAGAGTTTAATAAGCTTCAACTGTATAGAAGAAGTGATCCAAAATAAAAACTTACATATTATAATAACTAAACAATTCAGATTTCTTTTTTTATGAGTTAGTTGTGTCTAAAGTGAATAATGTTTTTCCTTTATTCACATTCACAATATAGCTTCATAAAGATGCAATGGCTTACCTAAATAGCTTTTCCTCTGTATGATAGTGCTCTTTGTCTTCCAATGAGTGAGTCAACAACTCGTGGTATTGACTGAGTAACACACTGACATGTTCCATCAGCGACCGTCTATCCTCTTCAAGACCAAGCTTTACTTGGTTAAGAATCTAAAAAGACAGCAAAATATTATATAAAGGGCTTATTTTTCTGTATAGTACTGTATACTGTATAGTAATGTATTTTTACTGTATATATAAACAGTATTTTCTGTGCAATCGACAACAGTTTTTAAAAAACCTTACACTTTTAAAAACTTTTTTTGGGTTAGTCCTTGAAAATATATACAAACAAAAAAGATAAAACACATGTAAGCATCGAGATAACTCCAGTTCATCAAAGTGTAAGGTTGATAAAAGGCTCTAGGTTGAACGAAACCTTAAAGTTCGAACACTTGCCCTAATGTAAAAAACATTAAATTTTGTGTTAACGTACATTGTGAAAAACTATAATAAATATTAAGAACTCTACAACAGGTAGTATGAAGTAATGTTAGATTATAGCCATGTGTATAAATATAATGTGATCTATAGCAATTGGTTTTAACACTACTTCTAAAGTTCAATGGCTAAAACGTTTTAAAGCATTTTCCCCATGAAAATATTATGGTAATTAAGAGTTGTGTGTATATAAAGTAGATGGCAGGATCTGATAAGAAGTGTATACACACGAAGAACATCAATCACTAATATGGCTGCGCAGCAATACTATTTCTAAATCTTTGTTGCAATGTAGGAGAAAAATAAATAACTATATATATATATATATATATATATATATATATATATATATATATATATATATACATATATATATATATATATATATATACATATATATAAATGTATATGTATTAAATCCTTATTTCATTAACTTTAATTGTGTAATTCAGTTTGGAGAAGGAAAGTGGTTTATTGTGGTAACTAGTTTTGACAAATTGCTCAGTTAGAGAGAACATTTATCACAATTTAATTACAAATTAATGATATTTATAAATTTATCTTCTAAATTAATGTTCATTAAACCCTGGCAATAGTGTGACAGAACCATGAAACCATTGTTAGCTAAGTTGTAATGTAGCCTACTACTGTGATTGAAAAGAAAATCATCACCGAAACATTTTATATTACAATTAATACTAACATAAAAGATCATGTTAATAAGTTACAGAGTAAAATAACCTGAAATTGTAAAAACATGCAGATAAAGTTAAATAAGTAGTTTATTTTCTTTTTAAATACCTCACACTGGCTGGAGAGTTTAGATAACTGTACTTCCAAAGTAGTTATTCTGTCTGTCCGAGTGGCCAGTTCTCCTTGCAGCTCAGTTACAGTTAGACGCAGGCGACATGCTTCAGCACGTACAGTCTTGTACTCCTCTTGGAGCCCTCGGTAATCAACCTTTACTTTCTCACTGGCCGTAAACAAGTTACGGAAATCATCCTAAAACACAAAATTACACCCTTCTTTGTTTTAAAGTTATTTATTGGGGTTGGAATGTTCATGATAACCAATTTTTTTGATATGGTATGAAATGTTAAAGAGTTTAGAAAATAAAAACAAAATATTGGCGTTGGCAGTTATAAAAAAAATTCCTGTTGTCTTCAAGTGTTATTTACAACCTTATCCTACATTTCAATTAAAACTAGAAAAATTTGAGTGGATCAACCCATTAAAGTATAAAAAATTTAAACATCTACTATATACAAATAAACTAAGACTCACTAACAGAAAGTAGTTTCTTCGTCCAAAAAAACTACAAATACAAACTGTTATGAAAAAAAATATATAATACAAATAAAAATGAATAACAAAATATAAAAATGTTATCAATAAAACAACTTAGGAGAAAAATGATTAAAAAGTAAACAAATTCAACTTATCCAACAGTGTCCACATTATACTGAGTACATTAGATTGAACAAAATCCCAACCAAGAAAAATAAATTGACACTGTAATGTGCAGCTGCAGATCAGGAATTCTTTTTAGATCAGATCACATTCAAGACAAACTTCTTTCCAATAGAATAGAACATTTTTTATTGATTTGGGTGAAATTTCATAGACTTACCAAAAAATAGAGGCAAGCATTGTGGATATTCAAAGCAGACTATGATTTATTCAATTTTAAAAGAAAAAAAATCACCTTTACAAAAAACTCTTTTAGCTTATAATAAGGACTGGTAATTTCTTATGTAATGTGATTGATTTATGGTTATTAGACAAAGATAGAAGTAGATCTGAAAGACTCTTCAATTCAGAAGCACATAAAACAAGTACAAATCGTTATTGAACAAAAAGATTGCCTCAAAAACTATTTTAGACTGGTCTTCAAATTTTGCTCATCAATGTGTGTTTGCTTAGCAACCTATCTATCTAGATATTAAATACAGTTACATATGTGGAGAAAAAGTAATAACCTAAGTGAACAACAATCACCTTAAGTTTGGAGTGTTCAGCACGCAAGTTGCCTAAGGACCGACTCTCCTCTCTTAGCGTATCACGCTCAGTACGCAGGGCCTCGATTGTGGAGCTTAGTACATCGTAGTTCTCTTTGAGTAGTCTCTGGTCTGCCCTCAAGTCCCGAAAGTTGCTCTTCAATGATTCTTTTTCTTTGACTAAACCATCATACTCTGTGGTTAGCTGCTCATGTAGTTTCTGCAATGTCAACTGATCTACCAGCATTTGTTGGTGCTCATTCTGCAGATCACTGTGATTCTTGAGTACCTAAGAATTTAAGAGTTTATATTTTAGCGATTAATAGAATAAATCTGTTGTTTAATTTGTAATACTTTTAGTTCCAAATAGACAGATTCTTTGTTCAATCATGGCATTATTCTGAATAATCTTGGTAACATTTTAATCATGAGTGTTAAATAAACTAGCATATTTTTCGAAGAAGTAAGAGATTATAGGTTGCTGGTCTGTGAGGCGATCTACATGATTGGCTTCATATGATCTAATTTGCCAGTACTAATGTATTTTTTATGTAAATTACGAAAAGTCAAAAGTAAGTTCGGAAACACTGTTTTGTAGAGAGAAGATTAGCAAGTAGTTAAAGTTACTTTTTGTTGTGTTTTGTTATATTACTATATTTTAAAACTAAAATATAATTTTACATGAATTTAATGATATGTACACTCATAATCGGTGCATTAGAATAAAACGGTGAAAAATATTGCATACCAAACAACTTTGTTATAAAACCTATAAAATATTTGTTTGTTTTCATTTCCATACTTGTTACTACCTAATATCTTAATAACTTATTTAGTATGCTTTACAGGTGATAAAAACTGTTTAATATTTATTGCACTGTTATTCTAAAGTAACTTTTTCCCAAATCTTTACTAGCCCATTTTTCCAATGAGCTATGCATATGTCTTACAAATTGTAATGGCACTGAAAAGGTAAAGTCAAGTTATCTGTTTTATTTATAACACTATTATCCAAATTATATTACGTGTAAATGTTTTTTAAAACACAAAAAAATGAAAATATTTACATATACTATTTTAACCTATTTGTTAAAAATATTTAAATGTTAAAATAATACTATTATGAAATATTAGGTTTATTTTGGCGGTTTTTAATAATATAAGTTTTACAAATATTAAAAATAAATATAAAACATATAAATTGAAACAAATTCAGACTGCAGCAAATATTTTTAGGTTATTAGTTTTATTTGAATTATGTTTATATTGTATTTTTCTTCTCAAACTAAAATGTAATGTACTGTATAATGTTAAGTATACAATATTTGTATTGTGCTTAATTTTTATTCTATTCTATGCTGGAAATAAAGAATATTTTTATTAATTCATTCATTTGAACCATCACCAGTACAGGATGGATACAACACGAACATGTACAGTTTACAGACATACTGATGTTAATATACAATGGCTTCCTCTTGTGGTTCTAGGTGATTGGCATTGTTTTAGTAAACAAACTTTCCCTTACCTCCTCTTTCTCAGCAACAAGCTGGGAATTGGCCAGCTGTAGTGCTGTCAACTGAGAATTGAGGGACGATATCTGAGACTGTAGAGTGGCCACGTCTACCTCTAACCTGGCGTTAGCTGCTGCTAACTCAGCGTCAGCTCCCTCGTCCTGGGACAGCCGCTCCTTGACCAGCCTCATCACATCAGGACTGGAGAGCATCCTGACAGACATAAATTGCTTGTATAGTTTTATATTATCCAAAATACATGTAGAATAACTACTGCATAAAGTCAAATTGAATACTAAGAAATTTATCTATTTTACTGAGGTTACACACAATTTAATGCCACTAAAACAATATTGTTTATCATGGGTAAAAAACAAAAATTGAACAGTCAATAGAAATTGAACATTCTTCCTCTATACTGCCTTTTGGTAAACTTGATATAATGTTCCAGTTTACTTACTAAATTGTTTTCATGAATCTAGACACCTTTAACATTTGACTATTCATGTTGGCATTTCTGATATTGTCAAAAAAAAAAAAAAAAAAAAAACATACTCTTTTGTTGCATATGTGTCCACTGTAGTTACAAGATAAATGGGGTGTTAAATAATTAAACCACATGGTAAAGTTTATAATCACTTTAGATATGAGAGCCAGTAAGCAGGGAAGCTGCTACTCGACTAACTAGAAAAAGGAATTGTCGATGGTACAACTGGTGGTGGTGTGATTTCTTGTGCTCAATGCCATCCTATTGATTTATTCAAGTTTCAAGCATTTACTAGTCGAAAACTTAAAATAAAGTAAGACAATGTCAATGACTAACCCATATTACAGAGCTGGGAGAGCCGAACCCATATTGAATCACGGCATTTGATGTCATATAGAAAAATACATCATTTGATTTTAGACGATGGTAGTTCAACTAGCCACTTAATATTACGATCAATACACATATTAATTAATACATTACACTTCCCTTAGCTAGTAAAGCTTTATAATCAATTTAGCTGTATCTAAAATCACCTGTAGTTTGTTAATATCATGCCTATTGATTTTTTAGAACATAAAATATGTGGCTATAAAAATAGATGATTTCCTAACCAAACACAAAAACGAGCACGTCAGGATCATATGCTATTTCTTCCTTCCTCATTCCCACTGACCATTTAGTGAAGCTGTGGCCGAATATGCACCCGCTGCCTTTCAAAAAATCCTGAACATTTATAATGAGCAATGAATTAATGCTGGATAGTAGTCAGGGTTCAAATACTGTGTAGGGAAGAGAACTGAGTATCAGGCTTGTCAGTCATCTGAAAAACAGACCAACAATACATGGTTCGGATTCCACTTTTAGCTGTAGGTCTCTTAGTTGCCCTAGCTATTGGACAATTAATAGATTTTTCTGAGGAACAGTCGACCTTAGTTAGTAACAATGACAACACTCGTTCACTCATCAAATCACACTTATTCACCCCTCATATTTGCCCATATCTCGACGATCGGCTTCTTACTGATAATGAATTATGTAAAACAAGTGTACGGTGTTGAATGTTAATTATACTCAAATTTTTTAATGGCTTATGCGATTCAAATAGAAATGAGAATATGTTTAATAATACTTAATTTCAGAGCAGAGTAACTCGCAAATGTGTGCCACATACGAAAACAATGAAAATATTTTGACAGCTTAACTGAATATAACGTTGAGAGGGTTTTCATCCTTTTAGATTATTAATTCAAGTAATACAGATATACAAATTATCAAGGTTCTGATTTGCAAGATTCTTCGTGGGTAATCCAGAAAGTAACCTCCCTTTTGAAATAAAAATTAATCCAGTGAAGATGAACAATTTTATTATATACATCTTAAAACTACAACTTTACTTTATTTTTCCACATAGTCACCAAATCGATTTAAGCACTTGTCATATATTTTGACAGTCTTATCAATTCCCTCTTTATAAAAATCTGCCGCCTGTGAGTGGAGCCAACTTGTCACTGCGTTTTGTAGCTCTTCGTCACTGTCATACCCAACGAGCACAAAACTTGTGGGACACCAGTTTTTCTTTCACTATCTCGTGTAAGAGGCTTCGAGAAACTTCTTGAAAGTGGTCAGAAAGTTCCGAGATCGTGAATCAACGATTTTCACGAACCTTTTCATTCACTTTGATCAGAAGGTCATTACTGACAAGAGAAGGTCTACCACTCCTTTCTTCATTGTGAATGTTTGTTCTACCATTTTTAAAAAACCGTACCCACTGACGAACTACACCTTCACTCATAATATTTGGGCTATAAACGGCACACAGTTCACGATGAATTTCGGCTGCTGAGTGATTTTTGCCAAAAGAAATTGTATAACACTACGTACTTCACACTTGGCAGGATTTTCTATAGCCGCACTCATGTTTTAAGGCTGTAACTGGACAACGTGTGATCGTACGATGCTCCACCTTGCACAGTTAGAAGCGTATTGAACTGCTGCGCGCACCGATGTCAATATGGCGGTGCTACCCCCACTACTCTTGCGCTATGAACAAACGGCGGTTACTTTCTGGATAACCCTCGTATAATATTTGATTAGTAATTTCATGAAGTGCAAAATACAAAACAAACAAATACTGTACAAAATCAAGACAAGAAAATACAAAAATGATTATCATGACGACACAAGCCATTACTGCATCAAGGATTGCAGACACAATGGATGAACCTGACAAATTACCTGTCAAGTGCATTGTCCGGATCGGAGAGGTGGTCTACAGGTAGTCCAAGCTTGTCCAAACTTGCTTTAAGCTGCTGTGTGTTAAGCTTCTCTGCCACCAGATCTGTTTGCAGAGTGCTCAGAGTTGCCTTGTCGACTGCACACTTCCGTTCTAGCTCTTGCAGTTCCCTCTCCACCTCTTGTAGTCTGTAATACATAATCCAAACTAGTCCCATATTCTTTATCACAAAATTTGAATATGTTATACATAAAATATAAGTATTCTAAGTGTAAAATAGAATGAGGTCTCTCTTAAAAACAATTGCTCATCTCTTTTGTTGTAATAACTCTAAAAAAAGTATTAAATGAACAAACTTTAAAAAATATTGAGAAAATTATTTTATGTTATTTTTAGATACAATTCCAAATGGCAAGGAGAATGTATTTTCATTGTTAATGAGGTGCTCAAATAAACATTCTCAACATGACAAGAACAAGTTAGTTATAACAAAAAACAGCTGCATGTTGCATATTGTTTGAATCAGTTAGATTTCTTGCTTTAATAGAAACATAATAGTAATATAACTTGTGAATCATTGTTTAGTACGTAAAGGTTTGAATGATAAACATTTTAAAAGAGATTTTATCTGTCTAACTTTTTGCTATACAACAGTATAATAAATGATTAGTGAAAAAATATAATATGAAACTTATTAAACATAACAATTAAAAATAATAATCATCAACAGTAAAATTGATTAATTATATAGAAAGAAAAATTGTTAAGATAGTATTCTTTACTTTATATAAATTAATTAAACAATTAATTTATTGCTTAATCCCTCATAAGAGGAGCAGGAATAACCAGGTATGTTGAAGTGTTATTAAATCAAAATGTTATGAACCAAAATAATACTTACACAACCATAGTGAGACAATCTCCAAGTGAATAGGCACTGCACTGGTACAGATAACATCAGACACTAGGTAGGAAATGGAAGGGGGTGACAGACAGGCTGGGGTGAAAGTGGCACCGCTCAGGAATGTGGGGAGTGCTATACTAATTATATTTTTGTACATCTCCATAGTTTTCCCAACTACTATTAACTAAATAAACTTAGTAGGAAAGTATTAGACTTATTTCACTATATGTAATGCACTATCAAGTTTGGTAAGATTGGACTGTATACTTTTTTCACCTGATGATACTTTGAATATTACCCCTTTGGAAATATGAGAAGTGTTATTATCATTGGTTACTATATTAAGATATTATTCATAAATTCTTAGCTCCAAGAATTTTTTTTACTCAAAGGTTCTAGGCAACACGAAGGTGCTCAGAACTCTCGTCAGATAACAATGATGTGCCTAAAATAAAAAGAGACTTTTGTCCTGATCATGAATATGGCAAGATTTTTTTAACCAGTATTAAGCCTGTAGTGCTTGAACTGTGCCAGTTTCAGTAAGATTAAGTTTTTATAGGATAGGCCTAGGTTGGGTATTGTTAGGTTAGGTATGCCCAATGTTAAGTTTGGTTAGGTTATGTTATGTTAGGTTTTATTAGGTTAGGTTAGTAAAAACTAATCTAAAAAAAAAACAGCTTAACCTCTCAAATTCTAACCTAACCAGAACAACCTAATAGAATATCAATTCTTGACGGTATGTATTTTTTGTGATGGTGTTCATTACTGATTTATGTTAATTAGCTACACATCACATAGTTTTTTTTTTTTTTTTTTTTTTTTATGTTATATTTCGGCTTAACAATCTGAAGCCATTTTCAAATATTTAACAACACAAACAGTTTTAATAAAAATATAAATTAATTAGTAGATCATGTGTGAAGGTGAGATAGAGTTGATATTGGTTATCACTAGGCTTTGCCTGGCGAAAGGCTTAGTTGAAATTAAAATTTATTGATTTTTATCGAAACTTTAATAACTTGAATATAGTAGATCATATGTTTATTAAAATATTTATCAGATGAAACTAATTTAAGAAATTCTCAAACATTCCAATAAAATATTTTACTTTGTGAGGCCTTTCGCCTACAATGTAGGCATCGTCAGACATCAACATGAAGGTGCTCAGAACCCTCGTCAGATAACAATGATGTGCCTAAAATAAAAAGAGACTTTTGTCCTGATCATGAATATTGCAAGATTTTTTTTAACCAGTATTAAGCGTGTAGTGCTTGAACTGTGCCAGTTTCAGTAAGATTAAGTTTTTATAGGATAGGCCTAGGTTGGGTATTGTTAGGTTGGGTATGCCTAATGTTAAGTTTGGTTAGGTTGTGTTATGTTAGGTTTTATTAGGTTACATGTTGATGTCTGACGATGCCTACATTGTAGGCGAAAGGCCTCACATAGTAAAATATTTTATTGGAATGTTTGAGAATTTCTTAAATTAGTTACATTTTCCAATAAAGAACTCAAAGAAGAAATTTATCAGATGATTTGATCAATTAAAATAATTGAATATATACTATATAAATTTTGATAAAAATTATTTAGTCACTTATTAATTTTGAATTTTATTTAATACTTCTGATTTTATAATAGGCAGGTATTTTGGGAATAAGGTAGCACTCGGTTGCGAAATGCAGCTTTCTACAACCATATATGCTGCTTCTTTTATTGTTCTTTCTTTCCACTTACTTTATTCATACTTGCTGCTATCCATTGCACCTTATGCTCTTCTGCCAAAACATGATTTGAAAGTTTAGAATAGTTTTCCAATTGATTTTTTATGCTGTTTTTATGTTCTTGTATTCTCTTTTTTTAATGGTCGAGATATTTGTCCAAAATAATTTAAATTACATTGACAAGGAATGTTGTAAACAACATTTTTGATTTCTTGATTTTGACTGTATGGTTTAATGTTTCTTGATAAATTTCCAATTTTTGCTGTTGTAACAAATGAAGTTCTAATATTTCATTTATTGTTGATTCTTCTGATTTCCCTTTGATATACGGTATAACAATTGTTGTTAAAGGTTTTAATTCTGTATTATCTTTATTTTTATTAATTACAATTTTTTGTTTGGTTTTTTGATAGGACTTGTTTATGACTTTAAGTGGGTAGTCATTGTTTTTTAATTCTTGATTTATCAGTTTTATTTCTAAAAAACAATGACTACCCACTAAAAGTCATAAACAAGTCCTATCAAAAAACTAAACAAAAAATTGTAATTAATAAAAATAAAGATAATACAGAATTAAAACCTTTAACAACAATTGTTATACCATATATCAAACGGAAATCAGAAAAAATTAGAAGAATCAACAAAAAAGTAAATATTAGAACTCATTTGTTACAAAATCGAAAATTGGAAATTTACTAAGAAAAGTTAGCCATACAATCAAAATCAAGAAACCAAAAATGTTGTTTACAAAATTCCTTGTCCATATAATTTAAATTATTTTGGACAAACATCTCAACCGTTAAAAACGTGAATACAAGAACATAAAAACAGCATAAAAAATCAATGGGAAAACTATTCTAAACTTTCAGATCATATTTTGGCAGAAGAGCACAAGTTGCAATGGACAGCAGCAAGTATAGTATATAAATAAAGTAAGTGGAAAGAAAGAACAATAAAAGAAGCAGCATGTATGGCTGTAGAAAGCTGCATTTCGCAACCGAGTGCCACCTCGCCAACTATGCCTGCCAATTATTAAATCAGAAGTATTAAATAAAATTCAAAATTAATAAGTCACTAAACAATTTTTATCAAAATGTATATAGTATATATTCAACTATTTTAACTGATCAAATCATCTGTTAAATATTTTAAGAAACATATGATCTACTGATGTACATTTTTATTAAAAACTGTTTAAATTGTTAAATGTTTGAAAATGGCTTCAGATTGTAAAGCCGAAATATAACATTTTTAAAAAAACCATGTGATGTGTAGCTAATTAACATTAATCACTAATAGAATATGACGTACCTAGCCTTACAAATCAAACCTAACTTACAACCTAACCATAACTTAACCAAACCTAACCTATAAATACCCAACCTAGCCCTAACCTAAAAAAAAAACATAAACTTACTAAAAATGGCACATTTCGGTTTAAAGGTGCTTAATAATGATTCCATTGCAAAATCGTTGCCATGTTCGTAATCAGTAACATTAAAATTTTGCACATTTGAGTAACCACATCATTATATTTGCGGAAAAAAATAAATATTTGCGTTTTTCCTCATTTTCAACATTTTTTTGTTACTGTTCCGCTGAAAAAACAATCATACTCTTGTTTCTTAGTTATGTATTACAAGAAAAAATGTCAGCCTAAAAATCTAAAAGGCCCTGTTCTATATCATTACCATTCATCACATCTAAAATTTAGATAAATAAAAATTATCACCCACCCTTGAAAAAAAACTAAATCCCTACAGTATGTGCTTATTTAATAAATTTGTTATGTTGTCTGGTTTAACTCATTTAGTCCTTCTTTTCAAGTAGCAACCGATAAATCTGAAATTTATCCACAACTGATATGTTATTTAGTTTACAAAATTTAATATATTAATTGTTTTAGTTTGAATTCTTTCATTATTACATTAAAAATAAATATATATTTTATAAGTAAATTTTATACTTCATATACAGGTTAATTTTAGGGCACTAGGCTTAGGATTTCAGTAAAAAGTGAAAAGGAAAGCATCCTTCCTGGTAATTAGAATAAAAACACAACACACAAACAGATATAGTTTGTAAAATATTTCAGAGCCACTAGCACCTTCTTCAGTCAGTTACACCTGGATTACACTCACATAAATTTCTCATATAAAATCAAAATAAAATTATGTCTTGCAAAAAAAGTATCAAACATTTTTATGTTTTCATCTACAAAAAATTGTTTTTAAATAATTCAAAATATCAAACATGTTTTCAAAATCAAAGCTGGACTTGGTACGACAATCTGATTTTTTTGCCACGACAGTACAGCTTTTGAGTAGCACCATAATTAAGACAGGTGCCAAGAAAAATAAATGGAATATTGTAGGACCACTTTTATTTGTTTTGATTGAGTTGTAAAGTAACCAAGAAAGGGGCCTCACAGTCTTTTTTTATTTATTATGTTGTGTGTGTCTGTCTCCAATTTAACATTTTACCACTTTACCAAGTTCACAGGTTTTCTTTCCTTTGCTTTTTCATTAAATCAGTTTTCTTTAAATCATTACATTTTTTTGTGATTACATATTATTGAAATATTTTAACTTTATTTTACTTGACTCAAAATGTTATTTACTGAATGATCAAAATGTATCTAGATTATGATTTATAGTGTTCAGTTTTAGCTAAAGTTATAGGGTGGAGAGACTGAGTTTTCCATCAGTTTCTCTCTGGCCTGGAGAAGTTGTCAATAGCATTCAAAATTTGTATAAACTATATTTGTCTTTTATGTTTTCATGTGTTTTTGTAGGTGAATTTATCTTTCCAGGGAAGTTTGTTGAGACTTATCTCTCCTATTAAATTAATATTTCAAAAAAATATATTTAAATATTATCTTTAATGAAATGATATTCTTTGACAAGTTTACTGGTTTTTTTATCCCTCATATTGAGTTATGTTTAAGTCAATGTCTAGTTTAGACAGTTAGAGCTTATCATTCTGTTTTACTACAACAAGAGGAACTGTAAGATATTTTACCTGACAACTTGAGAATTAACCTCATCCAGTCTCTTGGTTAGTTGTAATTTTTCTTTAAGATTTTTCTCTGCCTCTGTGGTGACTTGGTCTAGAGTCACAGATTTAACCTGAAACAAAAAGAATATAGTAATTTAAATATATTCGACTTACAGTGAAAAAGAACCCACATTGTATTCACAGATTAAAATACAATTTACCACAATTCTGCCTTTTTTAAATTAACTTTATTAAACCTTTAATGACAACATATAATCAATTGAAACTTTTAGAAACCCTACAAACAAGTACTTCAAATTGCCTAACAGTATTTTACAACATTTCAGAAAATTATTTTTGCCATTTGTTATGCCTTACTAGTAAAAGTTTTTAATATTCAAAATGGAAGTAAATGTAAGAATGTATTTATTTTATTTATTCCTATGACGTTGATCGTAAAGATATGGGTGAATATGCATGTTAGATAAAGGGTGTGAAATGGAAGACCACCTGACAAAATCAGGAATAAGATATGGAAAAGAAAGTAAGTAGGCCTAGGTTGATATAAATTTGGTTTTAATACAGATGTACAGAATGGAATTAAATGTTAAATGACTATACAATTTTTAGTAGAGATAATAGAATTAAGTGAATTACAGTATAACATACAGAGTTATAAATGGCCTTCTTTCTTCTGTCTGGCCAGACCAAACGTGTCTCGTCTACTACAGGCTACACACTGGATAATGTCTTGAGAACAAAATAAATGTTGAACTATTTGCAGGTAAAGAGAATTGCGGTTGTTACAAAATTTAATTTATATGAATAAAGAGATTTTATACAATTTTGAGTTTAAAAATTAAAATATAAAAGAGAAATATGAAAGAGGCTGTAATGAGGTGAGGAGATTCAGAGAGAGAAAAAATGGAGAAGGACTTACGATTGAATGAAAGAGAAATATAACAATGATGATATAGCCTTTAGGGTAGATGGCTCTGGTTTTCAGATTAAAAACATGAATATATACTATATATATTATGATTAGTGAATTTGATATACTAACGTGAGACAAAATTAATTATATCGATAAAATAAGAAAATTACAATTAATTATTAATGTATATCCTTAACAATGGATATCGAATAGTTTTGATGAGTGCTGTAGTCATTGTTACAAACTAAGGCCAACCATTCCCTAGAAAGTGGCATTAATTAATAGCCCAATAACAAATGAAGGGCCGGTGATCATCAAATGATCCCTTTCAACATTTTTTATGACTTTGATTACTTACTATACTCTGACATGCAGCTCAAATATTATTGAAGATCAGTACTATTTTAGCTGATTGACAGAGAACATTCTTATATTTATATACTGTACAGATCAGGTGCTGAACTATGAATAATCTATATATATATATATAAGGAAATGCCGTGGCTCACCCACTCATCACTAATTCTTCAACTTCCCATGTAGGTAGAGAGCTGAAATTTTGTACACTATTTCTTTAGGTTTTAAATAGGACAACTAAAGTATTTTGATCTTTATAAAGTACTCCTGAGGGGTAGAAACCACCCCTAAAATATTGTTTCATAAGGATAACATTGTACAACATTGTCATAAAGGTTGATATTAGTAAATGTATAACAGTGTTTTGTAAATAAATAAACATCTTTGTTCTGTATGTTTGACATTATACTATTGATGCATTTTTAGTGTTATACTATGAGTTTAATCTTCAGCTGTTAACCCTATATTCGGGACCAGCATCCCTCCACGCTCTTGGATTTGTTGAATTTTATTGTTGGGTTTATTAACAATGTAGTGGAATTAAATTAGTACAGTTTGATGCAGAATTTAATTATCTTTACATTTCAGAAGGTTTTATATTGATATCTCCAATAATAAACAAATGCCAAGTAAAATAAGAACGCAGTACACAAGTGCCGATTCAAATCTCCCGCCTGCAGGCTAGGCGCTAGCGATGAAATCAGAGGAATTTGACAGAGACTGCCTCTTAAAGATCTAGCCGGATGAGGACCATTCCACTACAGATCGAAAGGGAATGTTATGTGCTTTGTAAAACTGTAACTTACAACCCTGTATCCCCCTAAAAGATTGTTCCATAAGGACAACATTGGGATGATTTTAGTAAATTAATAACAGCTGTAAATAAATAAGCATATCTATTTTGAATGTTTGACATAATACTATTGATGGATTTTTAATACTATACTTTGAGTTTAATCTTCAGCTGTTAAACAAAAATGAAATCAAATCCAAGTGATACCATTGAGTATTTATACTAATAAAAATATGTAGCAGCACAAGTAGTGTAACTGAGATAGGGTAAATAAATTTAATATTGTGATTTTACGTTATACAGTTAATCTACAATTATTTACTGACAAAAGTCACATACTGCCATGAGCCAAAGGTAAAGGTGTACCCCAGTGCAGCAAGCATCATGGTTAGCACACAGAGCGTGCAGGGGTTTCCCCTAGTATATAAATAATTGTGAAATATTACTATTACAATTATTTATTTTCCCATATAAAAATTCTGCATATAAATACCAACATACAGGTTACTAAACAAAACACAATTTTGCATACACAGTTCATGTTTCTCCTTTCTATTAAGCCAGGCTGATCTTTCTTTAAAAATAGTTACATCAATATATTTAATATTTAAAGTAATTTTAAAAGAGGAATACTCAACTATATTTAACTTACATACTAATATGAGCATGTTTAGTAAGTACTATCGTGGTGGCGCAGTGCTGTAACCCATCTACTTGGGGACAAAGTGTTTGGGAGATTGTAGGCGATAAGTTCCATGCTCGGTTCTCTTAATACTAACACAGCATCCGCTGTGTCTGTATAAATCGATGTGGACACTACTAGAGAAGTCTGGGGTGTCCATGTTGGATGGTAGTCAAGGTTCAGACGTTGTGTAGGGAAGAGAACTAAATGTCAGACTTATCAGTTAGCTGAAAATCAGACCAACACTACGTGGTTCAAATTCCACGTAAAGCTGTAGGTCCCATAGTTGCCCTGGCTATTGGGTTATCAATAAATATCCTTTCTGCACACTCATTCACCCCTCATATTCACCCATGTCTCTGAGATCGGCATCTTAGAAATGAATAATGAATAATAATAACTGCCTGATTACAGGTTCTTTCACTTAATTTCAATCAAGACATTACTATAAGCAAGCAGATATATTAAAAGCAAAATTAAGTAAGATCAGTCTCCAATATAGTTTTCATTGTTTGTTATGCCTTTTTAAAACATTTAAATAAAAATTAGGGATGGGTTGGTTCCTAAAGTCAGTTCCCGGTTAAAGAAAAATGTTAATGGGGAAATAGCTTTTATAACAGAAATGTTTATGGTGTGAAAAGTGCTGATAAAAAGAACAATCAAAAGACAATATCTAGCCACAAGATAAACAATATATCTTTGTCAGAAAAAATCTGGCTGTAGATGGCCACTTCCGAATCAGTACATGATTTGGCCACAGATAAATAAAATATCTAAGTCAGAAAATATTCCCTCATAGTCTGGCTAGTTCTTTATCAATGTGAAGAGATACAGATAACATCACTTCCTTATCTTTATCACTCTTGTCCCTTCCTTAAGTAAAAAGAGACAGATAACATTTAAGGACAGGTCGTCTGCTAATTCTTAGCACAGTTAGTTGTGGTGTAATAGTGCTCCCTTTTAAAGTGAAAATTTATTAATATAGTTTGAATTATTTTTATTTATGAGTTTAATATTTAAGTTTCAACAGCTTCTATAAAGAATGAAGTAATGTATTTGGATTTTCTCACAGTTTAATAATTACATTAATCATAGTTTAAAACTCACCTAATGGAATATGTGTTTCTGCTTGATCCAATTAAATAATAATAAATAAGTGCACTATAACCACTTTTGTCACTAAATAAATTCTTTTAAATATTTTAATCAAATATGAAAACACTATGTAGATAATTTAAGCAACACATTTAATTGAAAACAGAATATTAACCGATGACTTGCAGAAAGACTATGAACAGACACAGACAGTATTCCTGATTAGAGCATGGTCTGCAACTGTCAGTGAATTGACAGTTGCACTCAATGTCTCTCAATGCAGTCATCTGTCACTCAATGGTCAATCTTGTTTACATGACTGTTTGAATTTACTTTATGTGGCATCTTTCAAATATACTATTGAAGTTTCAAGACAGTTAATTTTAATTCTATTCTGTTTATAGTTCATTGCCTATTGTATTAATACATTGGTTTATTTAGGAATGCAAACTGAACTTTAATCACACTTCAAATTATGCAATATATTATATGATAAATTGATTCATATTGTGGAACTGTTTAACACACCTAGCAATAGAAGTCAGAGCTCAACTCCAACTGGACTCTGATCAGCTACTGCTACCAGCTGGTATTCTATAAAGCCATTGAAAAATATTATTTGAACAAAAATATTTATAACCTGTCCTCCTTGTCTGTTAAAATGTAAATAAGATTAAGAAACTAATATTGAATCAAGATATAAATATTATTTTTATATTTTTGGTTCTATGAGCTTTGAATATTAAACTGACCTCCTTTATGGTTAAAAATATACAGCAACAGCAATATTAAAAGAGGGAGATGTCTGTCTGCATGTTGAAAATAAATCATTGTTTGGCAAACTAAAAGTAAGAAATAACCATTTTAATGGTGCTATAAAAAATATATAAATGAGTTTAAATAAAAATCAGTCTATTGATAGCAACTCAACAAGTGAAACTAGAAGTTTTGTAGGAAATAGTCATTTGTGTTCAAATGTGGAAGAGCCAATGGCTACCAGCAGTCCTAAAACTAAAACTAGTAGCGATTGTAATTTTGATGTTAACAGTAATGCTGAGACAAAGCAATTAAGTACCCAGAGCATACAGACTGACATAGCTATGAAAGATATTAATCATATATCTTTATTGGAATCCAATGGATAACAGATGATGTTATTGGGACATATTATAACATACTCTCCGAAAATGTAACTGAAAGTAGTACATTTTTAATGAATCCTATTATTGCACAAGCATTAAAGTGTCTAGATGATACTGATTACCTCTTGGATCCATTGGAGCTAAAGGAAAAGAGATACATTGTGATACCGGTCAAAGATGCACCTGGTATAGAGGCAGAGGGAGGTTCACACTGGAGTTTGCTTCTGTTCTCAAGGGAGGAGAGTGAGTACTATTTTGATTCAATTTGCCAGTACAATTGTAAGTCAGCTGAAGCCATAGCTCAGAAAATATTAAGGCATTTAGGAGTATTAAAGCCGAACAACATAACCCCAATGATAACTCCACAACAGAAAAATTCAGTAGATTGTGGAATTTTCTTGATTCTGATAACTGATATTATTGTAAACTGTATTGAAAAGGCTGCACTTGGTATGGTTGGTAAAAATGTACGTGAAGCATTAACTGAATTAAATGAATTTCAAGAGAAGGATATACTAACAAAAAGGGCTATAATTTCTCTGCTAATACATAAGAATCAATTTAGAGGAATGTCTAAAAAAAGCAATTAAGTCACTAGTGCTCATTTCAACCTTATATGACAAATTCCAGGAAGCAAAGAATATATCGTATGAAGCAAAAGAGTCAAAAACGCATTGCCTAATTGGAGAAGACGCAACAATGGAGTGGAAGAAGGTAAGCTACATGGAGCGCAAGTTATCAAAAAATAGAACTGAGAAAAGACCTCTCAGTTATAAATTACCACTTGTTAACAGATATGCAGTCCTTCCCCACCAAAATGAAGTTCTTGACAAAACTGTACGTCAAACAAAGCTCAGACTTTAAAATACATTAACAATGGGAGAGCAAAAACCAATAAATTTCAACAAAAATCACATAAAACACAAAAACTGGGACAGCTATATAGCCCCAAGCACAACCAGAAGGCAAGAAAGGTATCGATAATCTCAGATAGCCAAGGAAGAGGAATTTCAGAGAAAGTGAATATAATGAGTAATGGAAATGTAGTAGCACTGGGAGGGATGGTTATGCCAAATACTGGATTGCTTCATATAATGGACACCGCCTTCAATTCTGATAGCAAACTTGTAGTTGTATAAGGAGGGACCAATGACTCACTAGAAAACAATATACAGCAGTTGTACAATGAATTAGAGAAAAAACTTGTTAAACTTCAAGAGAAAAAAACTGTACTTATTACAACTATACCAACTAGATATGGAGGGCTCAGAAACATAGTGGTGTAAGTCAATTTTTTTCAGTTTCGAGTTAAACAGCTGTACAGCCTCTAAAATGACAAATCTTTCACGGAACATAACGGTGTAAGTCTAACTTACATTTTTAGCCGCTAGGTAGCAGCACCTACTTTGGGTCCTCAACTAAACTCCAGATGCCTTTAGAATCATAGTGAAGCAAGTAGACTTACACCAGTATGTTTATCAACATCTACCTCATAACTGTCATAATTGACTAGCTGCATAGTGCAACATGGATTACACTTGTGATGATTATGTGCTAAAAGTTTGTGATAGTGATGACAGTGATGCTGATAAAGACTACAATCCTTTACAAGATAAAGGTTATTCATCAGGTTAGTATATTTATTTTGAAAGTATTCATTTTAATAAAAAATAATGTTCAAAACATAGTTGTAGTGTTTTAGGTTATGTTTTGTTTCTTCAACTTAGGTCTAAAACTGGCATGTTTTAGCAATTCTACTTTTGTTTCTTGCCTATTTTTATTAGAAATAGTACTTTTTTGAAGCATAGTACTTTTTTGAAGCACTTTTGGTTAATATGAGTAAAACCCATACCTTTAGAGTATGCTTAAGCTACTACCGCATTACATGACATCAAGATAGTCATACAGGAATTTGTCTCTACTGAGTGAACCATTGACTGAATTCTACCACATGCTATCATAGAGTAACTTAACTAAAAGTAGGCTTAGACTAAAAACTATGTTTAGGTTGTATGTTACTCCATAGTACAGTACATTTTTGCCCTTTTAACTTTAATTTGTAATTGAATAGGGAAAAGAGTCTAATAATATTGTTTTAATTTCCAGATGATGAACCCATTGACCACACAAAATACTCTAGGCCAATGAGCACGCGAGCTCGAGAATATGGTCGGGACACGATGCAAACTGAAAACCTGTCTGGACCTTCTAGTCGCACTCCCGCTTCAAACAGCTTGCCTGAACCCTCTAGTCACATTTCCGCTACTTCTGGACCTAGTCACGCTCCTATTTTTGAAGTTTCAGGTAGATTTTTATTCAGTCCATGGTGTAGGGTATATTCATATCAACGATGGCTGACTAATATAAACTAACATAACATACTTGATTAAAATCAATCTAATTTTCATTTTAACTACAAAAACATAATTTGTAACGCAGGATTTTCATTAGCTGTTTTTCTTTCACAGACACAAATGCCAGTTCTCACCTTCAAGCTTGTTCTCCAGTGGAAATGGCGGCTGATCAAGACAGCTCTGCAGAGGAATCTAACATAGAAGATGGGGAAGTCCAAGGCTGTCAGGACAAACCATTTAAACCGCGTAAAAGGCAGAA
Source organism: Stictocephala bisonia (assembly GCA_035578905.1). NCBI lineage: Eukaryota > Metazoa > Arthropoda > Insecta > Hemiptera > Membracidae > Stictocephala > Stictocephala bisonia. The sequence continues at coordinate 29,098 of JAQJVL010001216.1, read as the reverse complement.
GAATGAATCGAAGAGAGAAAAAGCAAAAAGGCTTCGAAACTCTGGAGAATCTTATGTCAATGTTAAAGGTAATATTGTACCACGTAAGGTTTTTACAAATACTGATTATGGCTGTCCCAAACGGTGCTTTGCATTAGTCATAGAAAATGAAAGACGTTTGCAGTTTGAAAATTTCCATAACATTGCAGATTTTAGTAAACAGAATGTGTACTTATGTGACCTAGTACATCAGGCTCCAATACAATGTAGACGCCCACGCTCTGAAGCTAAAGGCGAAAGAAAAGGTACAAACTTGTATCACATTCAGAATGGAAGTAGCACAGTGCGTGTTTGCTAAAAGTTCTTCTTGGCGACCTTTGTAATAAGTGATGGAAGATTAACGAGAGCCCTCAGTAAAGTAAGAGCTGGACGTATCCCTGGAGAGGATTTAAGAGGAAAACATGTCGCTGCCCAAAAAATCAGGCCAGAGCAAATTCAATCGGTAAAAGACCACATTAATCGGTTCCCAAATTTCCAAAGCCACTACACTAGAAAAGATAACCCACATCGGAAATATTTAAGCCCAGAGTTAAACCTTTCAAAGATGTATAAGCTTTATACAGAGTGGTGCCAAGAAAAAGAAATTGACCCTGTTAAGGAATATTATTACAGACATGTGTTCAATAATGAGTTTAACTTGCAATTCCATGTGCCTCGTAAAGACACATGTAAGAGATGCGATGAGTACAAACAAAAGATTGACGTGGAGCAAAATCCAGAAACAAAGGCTGTGTTAAAAAGGGATCATGTTCTTCATTTGGCTAAAGCTGAAAAAGCACGTGATAGCCTAAAAGCTGACAGCACACTAGCCAAAGAAAATGAAAATGTTTGTACACTGACTATGGACTTACAGAAAGCACTTCCGTTCCCAAAATTAACTGTGTCAGAAGCCTACTACCGTAGGAATATGTATTGCTACAACCTAGGAATACACGATATGGGAGCAAACCTAGGATTTATGTATGTCTGGGACGAGACAACGGCAAGTAGGGGATCTCAGGAGATATCTGCATGCCTTACTAAGCATTTGAAACGAAACCCCTGTAAACATGTTATTATTTACAGTGATACTTGTGGCGGACAGAACCGCAACATCAATGTTGCTTTGAGTTTGATGAAATTAACTCAAGATATGAATGTCATTGATACCATTGATCTTAAGTTCATGGTATCAGGCCATTCGTACTTGCCCAATGATGCTGACTTTGGGAATATTGATCAAGCTTCAAGAAACCAGATCCTATACATACCAGATGACTGGTATAGAATCATCGTGACTGCAAGAAAAACAAATAAGTTTTTGTTAGTAAGAATGGGGGTTGATGACTTTCTGAGTATTGACAAGTTGGCTAAAGCAATAACAAAATGAAAAAGAAATATAAATGGAGATAAAGTCAACTGGCTTAGAATGCAATGGCTACGTTTCAGCAAAGAAAAAGAGTACTCCATCCAATACAAGTACACTGTAACGAAGAAATGCCATTTGATGAAATAGACTTGAAACCTGCAAAAGAAGGTCGTCCTCGGAGCCTTGCTCTCATCAATCAAGACAAGTGTATGATGGGCCCAGGATAATGTCTGTTCTAAAGAAGAGAGACATGCTATTCTTATTAAAGTACATCCCTCCTGTACATCATGCGTTCTTCAGAAACATCAGAAGCAACAATGTTGAAGAAGACGTCGGCCCACTTGACCACAGTGAAGATGAGGAGAGCGAAGCAGACAATTAAGTAGAAATCAGTCCTATTACACATTTTGTCAAACATTTTTTTTTAGTTCTTTGTGTTATTCATTAAATAAAATTCTTTTGTAAGACGCTTATTTTTTATTTTAAAACCCCAATTCATCGTGGTGTAAGTCATTCTATTACATGCATAGTGGTGTAAGTCAGTATTAAAATTTCCAAAAAATTATAAAAAATAAAAATGTTAACAATTAAGCTAAGTTTATAGTGTATAAGACAAATTTATTGTTTTAACTACAAAAAACCTTTTAAAAAGCAACTTTCCAAGTTTGACTGAGTTTTCTATAGTGTCAAACACAAAAGCCTAATTACTGAAAAATTATTATGATGTTGAATGGAATCACCATATACACTTAGAACTACTAAAAATTAACTGTTACATTAAAGAGTGGCAGCAAGGTATAATAATGTACATCTAATAGACATTCAGAACTTTGAAAGATCAAACTATACAAGGCAAGGATTGCACTTCAGTGCTAGAGGAAAAAAGAAACTTGCAAGGGAAATACTGAAATTCTTAGAAAACATATTAACAGATCAGAGTTTTATCAAAGAAAAAAAATGACTCAAAATCAAGGGCAAGAAATAACTGATAAAATTGAAGAACGGCTCATAAATTTAATTGAAATCAACATGAGAGAAATAATACATAGGTATGCGAATAAGGAGCACATAGCTTTTGCACACTGTATATCTGCAGATTTAGACGACTACAGAAGTATGAGTGCAGGTGTGGCGGTGTGTTTCAGGGAAAGTGTTGGGAAGCCTCTACCTTCAGACTTACTCAATAGCCACTTAGCATTTCAAAAATACAGAAATGGATCAGGAGTGTATGGCTTGATTACCAAGCCAATCTACAATCTGAAACCAACCAAGTTTAATTATGATCTGGCTTTTGAACAATTTTCAAAAGATTTTAAACAACGGGGATATAGGCAGCTTTTCTGCTCACCTATAGGCTGTGTGCGAGACCGGATTTCCCTGGAACACTTTGCCGCAAATCTGGTTAAATTTCAATGTTTCACTGGAGCTTCAGTCAAAGTTATAACATACAAGGAATATGCTGCAAGAACACTTTATAATGGTCTGGCCTATTCGGAATTTGTGGCTCAGTTAAGAAAAGCAATATCCATACATTATCGTAAACAAACAATACATCCAGAGGTAACCTCAATGGAAGACTTCCCACCTTTACCAGCAGTGTCCACCTTACTTACACATGGTGGAGAAAGTACAGAAACTGAGACAACAACAGCGATGACACCAGCAAGGGACTCAGTATCAGCGCAAGAAACTACCATAGACAACCTCCACAGCATAGCCGTGCATATCTCATCTGACCAACATCGGAATCCAGGCATTTCCACCCAAATACTAGTTATTGAGGATGCAACCAGGAGTTCCACACCAACCAATCTGCAGCCAGACTCATCCCAAAATTCTCCATTAGTGCAGTTGAATGAAAGTGGAAAATTAACAAAGTGTCAAAGTGTAGTAAGAGAAAAAATGCCTGTTAACCATACTGGTAACAATATGCCTAGTTTTAATTTGAATGATTGTACACTGCCTGCTCTTCCTTTAAACTCCTCAGCAATCGGAATACTCTCAATTACATATATAATTCCTCTCATATCAAAAATTCAATCAAAATATTTCACCAAAATATACAACATTTAAAATCAAGAATTGAGCCTCTAGAAATTATATTACAAGAAATAAACCCACATATCATTGTGCTTTCAGAACATGATATGAAAGAAGAGGAAGTAACACGACTCAATGTAGACAATTTTAAATTGAATTCTAATTTTTCAAGGAAAACTTATAATAAAGGGGGTGTTATGATTTTGAGTCGGGAGGGGGTTGGAGGCGAGCAGGTGTTAATACCTAAGGAATTGGCCCGAGAACTGCTGGAGGAAAAGCAATTTGAATTTTGTTTGTATATGTTCAAAATCCAGAGTTTTAAATTCATTGTTGTAGGTTTATATAGATCTCCATCATCAAACACAGAAATCTTTGTTGATAAATTAAGTATACTTAATGATTATTTAAGCAAAAAATTTAGTACAATTGTCTGGGCAGGAGATGTTAATATTAATGTTTTTACAAATTCAAGGGATCGCAGTTTGTTGAAAAATATGTTAACAAGTCAAAACATGAAATATCTTGTCAATTTTCCAACAAGAGTTAAAAATAATTCAGAGTCCGCAATAGATAATTTTTTTGTTAAAAAAAATTTAATATAATCCGTGTTACAGCTATCATAACTCTTCTGTCAGATCATGATGGCCCTGTTTTGGAATTTGATGGTCGTAGTTCTCCAACAAAGTGCTCTAAGGGCACTTCTAAGGAGGATCAAATATTTTCAGAGCAAAATTTGGATTATTTTTCAAAAATTTTGCAAAAAGAAGATTGGATGGAGGTATACTTAGCCCCAATTGAAAATAAATACAACATTTTCCAAAATTCACTAAAATTTTATTTTGAACAAGCTTTTCCTAAAAAAATTATTTAAAAAAGGAGAGTCAAGTATAGCTGGATATCAGAACATTTAAAGGAAGAAAAAAGTAGGCTTATACAATTGAATAAACATATAAGAAATAGTAAAAAACCAGAAAAGTTAAAGATATGAAAAAAAATCTTTTTGAATATTAAAGAAACCTTAACCACTCTAAACAAATTTTTTTTGAAGACAGAATAAAAAAATCATCTAATATCACTAAAACTGTATCCTAATAAATTCGGAGGTATTTTATTTATTTTTATTTATTTTATTTATATACAGCCTTTACAAAAACCTTACTCAAAAGGTATAAAAGTTGTCAACATACATATAACTTAATATTAAAGTTAACAATGTATCTTATAGTAAAAAAGTATATTAATTAGCTAGCATCTAATTTCTTGCGACATAAGGTCATCAATATTATAAAAACATTTCTCCACAAGCCAATTTTGTAACTTTTTTTTAAAGGACTTGTTTTCTACTTCCTGTTTCAAATTGATAGGAAGTTTACTAAAAAATTTGTTACCAATATATGAGGGCTTGGATTCATATATCTTCAACCTATGACTTTCAGCATAATTTGTTTTCCTTGTATTATATCTATGATTCTTCTCAATTTCAATTTTATTATTAAGCCTACAGTACATTATACACTCTAGTATATAAATAGATGGCACTGTAAGAATTCTGTTACTGATAAAAAAGTTTCTACATGATTCAAAAGAACTCAGATTATTTATATACCTAATTGCCCGTTTTTGCAATATAAATATTCTATTTAAATTTTGATAAGATGATGTTCCCCAGAGAATTATTGAATAACTTATATGAGAGTATATGAAAGCATAAAAACAATTTATCGATATGTGTTTATTGCCTAACTTAGAAATTTTTCTTATTAAATGTATACCAGTTGCTAATTTTAGTGAAAGTTGATTAATATGTTCATTCCAGTTCAATTTGTGATCAACAATTACACCAAGAAATTTTACGCTTTCAGTTTGTTTGAGCTGGTCCTCGTTTAAAATAACATTAAAATGAAATCCGGAGTATAATTTCTTTGCCAAACCTATATTCATGAACTGTGTTTTGTCTACATTTACTTTCATCCCTAAACTAGTGTAATAATTTAAAACTGAGTTGATTGTAACAAACGTTTCAATTTCAAGATTGTGAATATTTTTTCCTCTGTTTATTAGTGTAGTGTCATCTGCAAAGGTAATAAGTTTCTCTTTAGGAACTTGATGAACTATATCATTTACGTAAATTATGAACAAGAGGGGTCCAAGAATGGATCCTTGTGGAACACCCATTTTAATTACTTTTAAACTAGATTGAACAATTTTAATTTTTCTTCCATTTCCCCTAATAATTTCAACAAATTGCTGACGATTTTTCAAGTAATTTTGAATCCATTCCAAACAATGTCCTTGTATACCGATGTTAAATAGTTTCTCATGTAGTATTTTAAATTGAACAAGGTCAAAAGCTTTACTGAGATCTATAAAACAGCCAGTTATAAGTTGTTTTGAGTCCAAGTAGTCCAATACTAATTCCAAAAATGTTACAAGTGCCTGTTTAGTGGACTTATTCCGCCGAAATCCAAATTGCGAAGAATTAAGTTTATTGTTTTTTTCTAGATAATTTGTTAATTGATCATGTACTGCCCGCTCAATTATTTTAGAAAAACTAGGTAAATTACATATTGGTCTATAATTTTCTCTCTTTTGTTCACTACCAGTTTTGTGAACTGGAGTGACCTTAGAAATTTTAAGAGGGCTTGGAAAAATGTTTTCCAGAAAGGATGAATTAATTATATGTTTCATCGGTTTTGCAATATGTTTAGCACAGTCTTTTACTACTGACAATGGAATGCCATCATAACCAGATGATTTTTTGTAATTTAATTTATTAATTATTCTAATTGTATCCTGTATCCGCACTTCTCTAAAAGAAGATAATATTTCAGGACTATTGTTTACATAATCATTGGAATCAAAATATGATGCGGTCTTATTAAATGTATGTTTTTCTAAGGACTCTGACAAGTTTGTAAAATAATAATTGAAGTTTTCCGCAATCTCTTTGGGATTACTTATTTTATTTTTTTCTGCCGTTTTTAATGTAATATTTTTCTTTAATTTTTGTTGCTTTGTATGATCATTTATTACTTTCCAGATTTCTTTAGTGTTGAAGTTAACTGATTTTATTTTTTCTCCAATGAAGTTATTTTTTTCTTTCTGTACATTTTTCTCGTAATTTCTTTTTAAGTGTTTATATTCAGTCCAAAGTTTTTGATCTCTTTTAATTTTAAATTGTTGGTATGCAGAATGCAAATTTTCTTTTTCAATTAATAGTTTATGTGAGTACCATAGGTTACATTTTGGTTTATATTTATTATAATTCATTATTTTTAAGGGACAGTATGTATTAAAATGATTTGTAAAAATCTGCAAAAAAATGTTGTATTTTTTGTCAACACTGTTTGCAAGGTAAACGGTGTCCCAATTTTCATTTGATAGTTGGGTTTTTAGTCGCTCTACCGATTGCTTAGTAATGATCCTTCGCTTCTGAGAATTTTTAAATTGTATTTTACTGTCAAATTTTAATTTAATTAATATACCATCATGATCAGAGAGTGATGTAACTATCACCTCTGCTTGGCAATCAGCACTGTCTGTCAATACATTATCTATGCAACTTCTACTATTTTCAGTAATACGAGTATACATATCAATTTTTATGTCCAAGTTGAAGCTGTGTATTATATCAAAAAATTTTTTTGAGTCAGAGTCAATCTTGTCTACAAAGTGTATATTGTAATCTCCTACCAGAACAATTTTAGATTTTTTTAATATCTTTTGTACAATTATTATGAAGTTCTTAAAAAAAAATGATGCATCAGTATTTGGTGGGCGATAAACAGCTAGTAAAGTTGTATTAGCACCATTTACATTAAACATCACTCCACAAAACTCACAAACTCCCTCTATGTTATACTTATTAATCCACTTTAAGTGGGTTGGATTTATTGTGCTAGTAATATCATCGTTCATGTAAATAACAACACCACCTTTTTCCTTATTTGTTCTACAAAAATCAGCTATTAATACATAATTATCAACATTTGTTACAGTTAAGCTACTTTTTTTTTGGTGATGCTCAGCAAATGCAAGAATGTGTGGTTGAAGCTCAGAATTTACTATATCTAATTGATTCACTTTATTTTCTAACCCTTGTAAATTTTGATAAAATATTTTTAAAAAATAGTCTAATTTAACCCTTTTTTTACAAGATTTAACTCTAAAAAAGATTTATCATTAGCAATTTGCTTGCCGACTTCATTTTCAAAGTATTTTCAAGATGGTAGGGAGTAAAAAGAGTAAAGGAACTGAGAATGTCACAATTAACATTGATGGCAAAATTCACAAGGACCCTAAGGATATTAGTAATATATTAAATTGCTACTATGTTAATATCATTGAAGACACTACCAAAAACAATAATATTTTATTTGTGGACAATGATAATTTAACTTCAATTCAGAAAGAGTTTACATCTTTTCCAAAAAGAAATTTTAGACTGAAGCAAGTTGATAAAAAAGAGGTGGAAAAAGTAATTGGATTGTTGAAAAATAAATTCTCTACGGGATGGGATGAAGTACCAGTCTCTGTATTAAAAGTGGCCAAGTGGCAACTTAGTACAGTGTTGACACATTTAATAAATTCATCATTTATTTCTGGTCATTTTCCTGAGCAGTTAAAAATTTCTTAAGTTATACCAGTTTTAAAAAACAAAGACAAGCAGAATGCTTCTACCTATAGACCTATTTCTTTATTACCTGTTATTTCAAAATTTATGAGAAAATAGTTCCCAACCAATTAGAACATTTTTTAGAAAACAACAACCTTTTAGATAATATCCAACACGGTTTCCGAGGTGGCATGTCAGTCATAAGTGCAGCTGTACAATTTATCGAATCAATTATTGAATCAGTAGATGGAGATGAGCACACTTTAGGAATCTTCATGGACCTCTCAAAAGCATTTGACAGTGTAAAGCACTCAATTTTAATAAAAAAACTAAATCTACTTGGGGTAGAAAAAAATACGCTTAAATGGTTTGAATCGTATATAAATAGTAGGTTTTAGTATGAAGAAATTACTCATACTTCAACAGAAAATAGAATAGTAAAAATTAAATCGGATTTGAGACCTGTAAAATTTGGAGTTCCACAGGGCTCCATCTTAGGACCTCTACTTTTTTGTGCTACTTGAGAGATATTGGGCTTTCACTGTCAAACACTCCTCATAGTAATCTTCGTCTTTATGCAGATAACTCAAATTTAAAAATATCTGCAAAAACTAGAAGAAGTTGAACTTCATTGTTTAATGGAACTGGAGAGTATTGGAAAAGTTTAAACAATCATAATTTAAAATTAAATGTTGGTAAGATTAACTTTGTTCTGTTCAGAACCAATCAAAATAAAAAAAATTGCAGAGCCAAACGTAGTTTATGATGACAATGTAATTGATAGGAAGAACAGTACAACTTTATTAGGTTTAATAATGGATGATAATTTAAGTTTGAATGACCACACGCAGAAATTATTAACAAAACTAAATTCTGGCCTATACGCTCTTTCTAAAATGTCATATATGTATGTAGTATTTCTATATTGAGAATGATATATTTTGCGTATATTTATTCTCATCTGTCTTATGGCTTATGCCTACACGGGTCAACGAAAAAAGCAAATATCGATCAAGTTTTTAAAGTTAAAAAAAAGCAATTAGAATAATTCTTAAACTAAAAAATGATGATTCAGTGAGACAACACTTTAAAGACTTAAAAATAATTACTGTGTATGGACAATATATATATGATACGATTGTTATCAGTAAAAACAAAGTGTTGGAGACTGGTACTGTTTCGAACCTCCACACATATAATACACGAGGCAAAAGCCAGCATGTTCCCGCTCACCACCTAAAATTTTTTGAAAAAAGACATCCTACATGGGAAAGAAATTAATAAAGCACATTCCAATCAATATTAAAAATGAAAAAAATAGTGACAAGTTTCAAAAAATGTTAAAAGAGTATTTAATTGGAAAAGTAATTTATTCAATAGAAGAGTTTTGTTATAGATGCTAATATTATTTAGGATGACCAAAAATTGTTATAGCTGTTTATCTTATCTTATTTATGTTACCTTAAAAGTATCTTAACTAATAAGTTTGTGAACTTGGATGATGTAGAATAACCTTTGTTTTATTTTTCTGTTTTGCTATTGGTAAGTTTAATCTATGACACTATTCAATTGTACATATGTCTGTGCAGATAATGAATAAAGATTTGATTTGAATATTAATGAATAGGAATTCACAAGCAATGGCAGTGAATTAAAGCCATTCAGTTTTTGTTCAAGAGTCCAGTCTTTTCCACCTGAGCTCCACCCTTGTTTATCCTGACCCTTTCTTATCACTTCCTGTCTGATAAAAAACACCTGGTGGAAACATTCCATTCTGTTTACAACTCAACTTACATTCTGAAATTAATTATGCTTCTAGTTTTATTGTGTATTTTTAAAAATAAAAGGTTTTTACGATGAACTTAAGATATTAGATTTTATTTATTTATGCTTGTTTTTAATAATGAAAAACACAATGCATGCAAAACCTAGGGAATTGGATTGAAAAAATTTTTTTGAGATTAATAATGTGTCAAAACTTAACAAAATGAGTTTTTAGCATTTTTATTTTAAAATAGTTAAATTTTATTTTAATAATTTTTTTCTTTTTACAAAGTCTTAAAGGGTCAATGTTTTAAATTGCATCAACTTAATTTACTGACCCAAAATAGTTTATTATTTGTTAAATTTAAAACAAAATGTATACTGTAATTTCTAAAAACATTTATGATATTATTGGCTATAGTTTTTTATGAATGTTGGTAGCATTTATATTTTCTTAAATCTGTATTATCACCAACAGAGAAAAGAACCAATAGTTCTCAATATTTAATAAAAATAGTTTTTTTTTTCAATTAACTCAATAGTTCATAAAATCAACTGTTGTGATTTGTTTTTTAATATGTTTTATTATTAAACCAGATCTAGAATGGCAGGTTATTATTTTTATTTTCTCCAGGCTTATAAGTTTTGTAATTTACTCAACGTAATTTCAATTGCATACTAATTTGTGCATTATATTCCATTTAGCTAAATTGTGCATTTGGCTAAATTGTATACTTTTTTAAAACTTAAAATAAATACTTTCTCTGTGCAAAAAATGTAAACAATTGAACCCTGAGAATAAATAAAATGTTACCAACTCTCTAGTTATTGAAAATATTGTATGTCATTTTATAGATTTTTAGGGTGTATTATGCTTCATATTGGGGAAATATCCAAAATACTATGCACTCTTTTTACTGACTGGTTCCACATAATTTGTTGATTCACTGGCATAAAGGCATTAGAAAAGTTTTCTGAGACGTTCTCAAAAAGTACTCAAAACCAAGAATGGGGAACTAATTTCAATAAAGAACCAAACCAGAAACGAAACCAAAAAAAAAAAAAAAAAAAAAAATGGAACCGACCCATCACTAATAAAAATAAGCATTAACTGAATTATATAAAGAAAATATTGTGTGTAAATAAATATTGCAAGTTTAGTTTATTTATTTTACTCTAATACAGCAAAGTTACTCTAAAATTATTTAATTTTTTAAATTAGTTTTAAGTTGTTTCCTTATATTAATTTATCCATATTAAATAATTATTTTAAATTATAATCAAATAAAAACAATTGGTTATTATGCAGTTTCTTGCCATCAAACAAAACTTGAATCCTTGAATATCAGGTTTATATATGTGTTAAGAAATTTATCAAAATACTGTTCATTAGAAATGTTATTAAAGGTTTTCCATGCCCACACACATTCTCATGTATCCTTTGGTATAGAGCTGTATGGAGCAACAAGTATTAAGAATTTAGATAGCATTTTAACTTTCCAAAAAAGAGCTATCAGGACAATGTTGAACTTGGATTATAATCAGTCTGTTAAACATTATTTTACCAATTTAAAAATTCTTACTGTTTATGGACTATATATATATTACAAAATATTATGTATATTAAGATATCTCAAAGTGATATACCAACTTTAGGATTAACCCATGAGTATAATACACGCTATAGAAACTATCAATCATTTCAAAAACATAGATTGAATATTTTTAAGAAAAAGCCATCAACTGCAGGTATTAGATTTATGCATAGTCTACCAAATCACTTTCTTTTAATTACAGATTTGAAATTGTTTAAAAGAAAGTTAAAAGTACATCTAATTGATAAAGCTCTCTATTCTCTAAATGAATTCTTTGATAATAGTTTTAATTAGTTATTAGCTTTAAATTAGATATAATATTTTTTTAAATTGTGACACCATTCTGTATTTACTTATGTAAATCTTGAATAAAGAAATAAATTAATTAATTAAAACCTAAAACGTAACTGAATTCCTAAATCATGTGCACTTTTCTCTTATAAAGAAACAATTACATGTTGAGTTTTGTCCTCATTCAGAAACTACCCATTAGCTTCAAACCAACCCTTTGCATCAAGTAAGGCTTGCTCTGACAAATACTTTAGGTGATCTATACTTTAATTTACATTCAGAAGGGAGGTACATCTGCATATATTGTTGTAAAGCTAAAATTATTAAAACTAAAATCATTTATTAAAATAATAAAAAGTATGGAGGACTCCTAATGAAACGTCTAAAATCTGGGAACAAATGCCTCTTACATCTACAATCTGCTTCTGTCAAATATGACTTCAACACACTCAATTATGCACCGTTAAAACCAGTGTTGTAACTTAGCAAGTTATGATAGTTGCTATAGTAAGCATACTATAGCATAGTTATAATATGTCATGATGAACAATGTCAAATGCTTTTGTCAAATCACATAATGTTAACTGAGCAGAATGACATTAATTTTTACATGCTTTTTACTCAAAACCACTGTACGTGTGTGGGTGGGTCAATACCACTGCACGTGTATGGGTGGGTCAATACCACTGCATGTGTATGGGTGTAAGGTAAGGTGTGCAGAGAGGTTTTTAACGTCATCAGAATACTAATAATACAAAAGTTATTTATGTAAACTTATATGATAATATAATATCCACCTTCACGTCTGGCATGAAAATGAGCTACTCTGCGGAAACAGAGATCTGGTCCTCTTCAAAGTGCTACTACCTTAGGCCAACACTCTTCCCACTTCTGGAAACACTCCTTAAATTCATTTTTTGGAATGGCTAACAGGTACTTTGTTACATTTTGTTTTATTTCTTCAACATCGTCGTAACTTTTTTCTTTAAAAAGAATTTTTAACTTTGGAAATAGCCAAAAGTCACAAGGAGCTATGTCAGGGCTGTCGTAGTTGTTTAATGTCGTGTTTGACCAAAATATGCTGGATCAGATTCGAGGAATGAGCTGGCACGTGAACGGTTCATTTTCAAATCTTCGTGTAAAATGTTACAAACTGACGATTTTGGTATTCCTAAAGCTTCTTTCAGCTCTTGAGCAGTCAATCTATGGTTTTCATAGTTGCTGCACGAACACGTCCAACATTTTCAGCGTATCTAGCCGTTAAAGGCCTGCCAGATCGCTCATCACTCTCCACTGATATGCAGCAATTTTTAAACCACCATACACGTACAGTGGTATTGACCCACCCGCCCACCCATACACGTACAGTGTCAATACCACTGTATGTGTATGAGTGGGTGGGTTGGTCAATACCACTGTACGTGTATGTGTGGGTCAATCAATACCACTGCACGTGAATGGGTAGGTGGGTGGGTCAATACCACTGCACGTATTGGTATACCCAACAAAATACCACAGTACGTGTATGGGGGAGCAGGGGGTCAATACCACCGTATGTGTATGGGTGATTAGGTGGCCAAAAGACGCAGAAATCACGTATTTTACTGAAAATATTTTAAAAGTCAATGTCCACAACGTTTGGTATATTTGACATATTTCCTTTAATTTAAATTATATTAAAATAATATTTTGTATGCTGAGTTATTTTTGTTTTTTGCGCTGAATGCAAATTTGATAACTATTTTGGCCTATAACAATTATTTCTTGAGATATAATGGAAAAACTACTTTTACGTTGGGCTGCATTACCCAAACAAAATATACAATGAAATCTCTCAAAGTTGTGCTTTCAGGAGAAGGTTTACACCAGACGCTACCAAAGAATTCAAGGACAAAATCAAAGTGATTAAATGGGAAGTCAGTTGGATCAATAGTATTAATTAAAACTATAACAATTTTCTTAGAGATTTTATTTTAACTAAGAATGAGCCGTTCACAGTAAAGCCAAAGAAAACAATGATAGGGATGACGAGTACATTAGACAGTCAAAATGTAAGAGCACGGCATCATGGAGAATAACAATGAATGAATTAGGGAAAAAAAGAAAAGTAATGACATGACAGAAATATTGATTGAAGGTCGAGTTATAAATAACCCCAAAGAGATTTCAGCCCACTTTAACAGACATTACCTTAATATACGAGAAACACTTGATATCAGAAGTATACCAGAAAGAGCAGTTAAGAGTTGTAAAAATGTAGTAGCTCCACAAAAATCAGATTTCAATTTTAGAGAAATAAAAGTAAAACAGGTAGAAACAATCATAGCATCACTGCCAAATAAAAGGTCCACTAGTTGGGACGAGATTCCATCCTATCTAGTGAAAGAATGCAGAGAATACTTAGCTAAACCAATCCCTCATTTGTTAAATTAATCATTCGCAGAAGGTGAATTTCCTACAAACCTTAAGATATTGATTGTTAGGCCGATCTTTAAAAAAGGCAAGAGAAATATTATTGAGAATTACCATCCAATTTCCCTCTTACCTGTTTTCTTAAAGATATAAGAAAAAACAGTATATCAACAATTACAAGAATATTTAGAGGCAAATGAATTATTAACTGAGAGTCAACATGGTTTTAGATCATGTCACTCCACTAGCTCTGCACTGATCTCTGTAACAGATGATATTTATAAGGCATGGGATGATTCAGAAACAACTGTAGCCGTCTGCTGTGACCTTTCAAAAGCCTTTGATTGTGTAGACCATGATGTTCTGCTACAGAAACTAAAATTTTATGGTATTAAAGGGTTGGGTTGGAGGTGGTTTAAGTCGTATTTAACAGAAAGAAAACAAAAAAAACAGCCCTAATTTGTGATAATGAAAAGTATGAATCAGAGTTTGAAATTGTTACAGCAGGAGTGCCTCAAGGATCAATCTTAGGCCCAGTTTTGTTTACAATATATTCAAATGGCCTTCCTATGAATATGAATACCAAAATTATTATGTTTGCAGACGACATTATAGCACTTATAAAAGGAAAAACCTTAGAAGCACTTAAATGTACAAGAGAAATTACAATGAAAGAACTGGAATATTGGTTTAAAATAAATGGGCTTTTATCGAATGATGAAAAAACAAACTTGGTTCAATTCAAAAACAGACAATATAGAGAGAAAAATTTAAATGTAAAAATAGACAATAAAGAAATTTAATGTCAGCAAGCAGTTAAACTTCTATGTGTGGTATGTCATGGAAAATTAAAGTGGGACGAACATATAACACACTTATGTAAGAGATTAAATAGCATATGTTTTAATATGAGCTGTCTGACACATTGTATAAGCATAGAAGCAAAATTAACATTATATTATGGCTATTTTTACTCATTAATGAAATATGGAATCGCACTATGGGGAGCTACTGAACTGATAAAAGAAGTATTAAAAGCACAAAAGAAAATGCTGAGAATAGTGACACCCAAACCTCCTAGATATTCATGTAGACATTTTTAGAAATTTATAAATTCTAACAGCACCTAGCCTTTACATTTTTGAAGTTTTGTGTCATGTGAGAGATAGTCTAAAATGGTATTCACAAGAAAAATCTGAACATCATTACAGTACAAGAAACAGATATCTCCTTATCTACCCCCAACATAATACCTCTGCCTTAGAAAAGAGTATTTACTACATGTGAATTAAACTTTATAATAAACTTCCTGATAACATAAAATGCCCATCAGTTTGCCAAATTGAGTTCAGAGAGCAGATCAAACACATGTTGATAGCAAAGGCCTACTATGGAATAAATTAGTTTATAAATGATTAATATTTGAGCTGATAACTCTAGTCTCTCATAATAGTATTTCTAAGTGTTTTAAAGTTGGTTTTATGTGTTTATTGTGGTATGGTTATTGTATTGATTAAAATAGTTTTAATCTTGGTTATATGTAACATTTATTTATTATTATTGTTGAAGTTTTAGTATTGTCTTATTATTGTTTAGTTATTGTTAGATTGTTTAACCCTTTTGGGACCAAGCGGGCGATCTATCGCCCGCAAGTACTATGCGAAAACGACCGTGCGGGCGATTCATCGCCCGCCGAGATATATGCGAAAAGGACCGCGCGGGCGATCCGTCGCCCGCTCAATGTTTTTAATATATTTTATGTTACAGAGGTTAATGTTTATCAAAGTAACTGGTATATATGTTTAGTAATAAGTTCAGAATATTGTGAATCATTCGTGATTGCTGTTGGTAACACTGTTTGTAGTGTTGGAGGGAAATGAAAACAATAATACAACTGCATCATAAGTTACAGTCGTGTTGAGTCGTCTGCCTGGAGTTTGTTTATATGCGAATGCTTACTGTGATTCTTTCGTTATTATTAGGGTTTGAGTAAAACGTTGTGTTTTCTTAGTAAATTGAGTTGTGTAGAACAAGTTTAGTGTTTGTTTGAAGTGATATTTTGTGTGACACTCAACAATGGAGCGAGAAAACCTTAGGACTAGTGAGTTAGATAGGGAACTGGCAATGTCAGATGACTCTGATCAAAGTAACTTTACTTTGTCTGATATTTTTGGTGACGATTCTGATTCCGATCCACATTACATCCCTGATCAGTCTACTTCTGTTTACAATTTGTCTTCAACCGACAGTGAAAATGAGGTAAGGAGTCAGACTAGGCCTAGAAATCAGCAGAGAAGGAGGCCTGTACCTAGGCCTAATAACAGTAGGCAAGTTTTGAGTGATAAAGCATAAAAATTCAAAAACCTTGTAAATAGTATGTGTAAATATTTGTTCTAAGTGTTATTGTGTAATTTAGACTGTTCTCCAGTGACCAGAATCCAGCTTTGAGTGAGTACCTAATCATTTACTGCATGTTAGTTGTATACTTTATATTTTAGCAAAAAACCCGTAGTTTACAGTATTTTATATATTTATTTATTTCTCAAGTAAATTTTACTGTACATAAATAAAACTTTGCACTTTATCAGAAAACTATGTTCTAAACATAATGAGCAGGTTTCCAACAGTAAAAATATTTCTAGTTTCAGAGCTATAGTACAATAGATTTGTAAATATAAAGATATAAAAATATATTTCTATTAATTTTTATTTTTTAAATTTTTTTTTATGTGTGTATATGAAATTACTTTATGCTAGTACTGTAGTACATTGCTTTGCCTAAAAAATGACACTAAAATCATGTCTCTATCTTTATTGAAAGTTATTTTCTAAAGAGTTTCCCGAAATCCTACAAAATGCCCTTTTGAGGGACGGTCTTTTTCAGCTGGTGCTATGTTATATCACTGATAAAAAAAAAAATGTCACACAAAAAATGCCCATAAAATTAATGGTCCTAAAAGGGTTAAGCATGTTATATTAATTATATCAATGTATTTTTGACTAGCGGATAAATGACCACACTATTATGACAAAACTCTTGTCTTAGTACTTTGTACTTTTATAAGATGTAATGAGTTAATAAAAGAATTTGAATTTACGGCGAAATGTGATTAGCAATCATTTTAAACGCCAACTATTAACCACAAAAATCAAATTACCCTACATTCCCCCTACACTTTTCGATTAGAACAAATATTTTTATTGAAAAACCAATTTTATATTCCTGTTCAACAAAAAAAATTTAAAACTAACTAAAATAAACAATTTTCCAAAATAACAATCCTTATAAAAGTTGGTTTTTCACTATCAGATAAAACACTAGTTTTTCTACTTTTCGGTAAAAAATAAGTTTTCTAGAGTTGAAATCAACCTCCTCAAGAGATATAAACTCATATTTCACAACTTTTTCAACAAGAAATTGTTTTTTTCAGAAGTGGCTAAAAAGTGCATAACTACCCAACCATTATAACAATAATAAATATTGATAGCTTGTTATATTAAAGTTTGAATAATCTCTTCACATGGCATGGAAATTAAATGCAACAAAATTAAAGATATACATTACATGTGTAACATTTCTGCTTTTACCTCAAGAGCTTCCTTCAGTTTGGCTACATCTCTTTCAAGAGCTGCTGCCTTGTTCTGGGCATCCTGTTGGTCAAGGGCACGTTCTGCCTGTGCCCGCGCAGTTTCCAAGCTTGACTCAAGCTCCAATATACGCCTCTCCAGTCGCTGCTTTTCCCTCTGCAGAGACTCCGCCTCTTCACTGCGGATCTATAAGCGGAATAACTTATTAATTTACTTTATCAACTTTTAATGTCATTATAAGAGTTGTGTAAATTTGCCAATTCCATTGGATATTCCATTCTACCCACAATATTTTAATACTACAAGAAATTGAATACCATAAAATGCAGGCATATACCTTGTTTGGCGTTTGAACTTAATTTTCATTAAATATGAGATCAAACCTGCAAAGGTGAGAACAGTACTACAAATTTGTTGTTTGTTTTCTAAATAATTATAGTTATTTTGAAATAAATCCATAAGGAAATAAACTTGGCCACACCTGGAAAACTTGGTTCCATAAGAAAAACGGAATGGCAAAAAACGATTATTAGTGGTGTTGCAGGTAGACTGAAGCCGAAAACACACTACTGGTTCTATGAAAGAAAAGACACACAAACCTTACTAATCTTAATATTTCAGATTAGGTTAAAAGGCACTTGGCCAGAAATTAGTATATTAGGAGAGACATCAGCAAACTTACCTAAGAAGACAAGTATATTACCATCTTACAGTAGTAAACAAATAAAGACAAATACATAACACAAATTTTCAATTCCATTGCCACTTTTTCAGGTGAGTAGGGACACTAAATTTGTGCTATATGTGCTTCATATGTTTTTACGTATATTGTACTAGTGGTAAGTTTGTTGATACCCTGTCTTTCCTAATATATTAATACTATATATTTAAATAAACCTTTAAATTAATATATAATTTATATTTTCAGAATCATTTGTATTTAAAATTTAATTATTTAACAAATTCAATAAAAACTGAGTATTTCATCTTAACGATAAGTCTTAATGTGTGATTTTTAATTTGAATGATTAAATTTTAAATCACTTTTATAATACTTCTTTAACTAGAATATTTAATAACTTTATTTAATCTTCATTTCATAGCAAACTTACATCTTCTAAGAAATCTATAAAATTAAAACAACCAAGGTAATCCAGCCCCATCTTCACATTCTCTGGCTGATTGCCATCTACTTCTGGTTCTTTGTAAGAAGGGGTAGCGGAAAAGTAGCCCCTGGAAAAGTACCCCCCCCTGCCCCAGCAACTGCCTACGTCACTTTGATGACACAAAAAATTTATTTGGACAGCTGACAAAACTGGTATCTGCGACTGGAAAAGTACCCCCTCCCCTATGACTAATCTAGTAAACTCGCCAAATGCAATGATATAGTCTAATATAAATTTATAATAAAATACAACAAGTACCCTTTGGAAAATACCCCCCCCCCCAGGCCAGCTGTGTACGGGGTGTAAAAGTAGCCCCTGAAAAGTACCCCCCAGGGGTAATTCGTGTAATTATGTGATTCTTTTGTGTCTGTTACTACTACTCTGGTGTTAGTGAACTTGTCTTCTAAGGTAAGTTCACTCCTTACCTATGTCCTATCTTTCCAATATGAGCTATATGTTGATAACTTATTCTAACTCCCAAATCATAACCTAACTGTAGGGTTCTACCATTTTTCACCGGGTCTTTCTACTATTATTATTATTATTATTATTGATGGGACAGAACATATCACATCTACAGCAGTTATAAAAGAATACATGAGCTTAAGGGAATTTTATCAAGTCAAAACATGGGAATTTATTACCTCTAGTTGTAACTGGAGAGTATCCCTCAGTTCCTGCATCTTTTTGGTATCTCGCTGAGCATTTTTAACTGTGTTCTCCAGTTCAGAGTTCTGTTGAACAAGTTTTCTTTTGCTGCTTTCCAAATCTTCAACCTTTACAATAATATTTTAATAAAATACTGTTTATAACTTAATATATTCAATAAGGGTAGCACAAAATTTAGAATAGGGGAACAATTGAGGGTAAAATATAACATTATTGAGGACAAAATCCGGCATAATATATAAAGCACTATCAAAACACACATGGAACATTCAAAATTACTACCCTCAACATAGTTAGCTCTGACTGATAACTCACACCAGGTAAATTTAAATATTTTCTTAATAAGCTGCCTGCCTCAAACAGATCTAGAGTTTGAAAATGTGTCGTGTTACAAATAATTGGTTTACTGAAAATCTGTTTTACATATTACAAGAATTTTTGGATACATCAACAATTAATTAATCTACATGTCATACAATCAGCATTATTATTCAAACCTCATTTATCATAATTGCATGATTATTTTTTAAAGTTATTACAATTTTGATCAATTCTGACAAGGGATGTAACGTGGAAATTATCATGTAACATAAAATAAATGACTCTGATCATAAGTCGAACTCAGTAACCGACTACGGAAGTCATTCACTCTTATCTTACACTCATCTAATCAATCATATTCTCCTTAAAATACGTACGAGCTCTTGTCTCGTATAAGAGTAATCTTAATCCGCTGCATAATAGTATATACTATAAATTAAAGTATAAAATTTTTAATAGTTATGTGCTTTCTTGCCACCTCTGAAAATACGATTTCTTGTTGAAAAAGTGGTGAAATATGAGTTTTTATCTCAGAGGAGGTTCATAATAATCGTGTAATGGCCGGTAATCATGACTCGCCGTGAAAGTAGTTTTTCCATTATATCTTGAGAAATAATTGTTATATACCATAATAGTTTTCAAATTTGTATTCGGCGCAAAAAAAGACATATCAAATTAACAAAATATCATTAAAATATAATTTAAATTAATGGAAATAAGTAAAAAATGCTAAAAGATGTGACATTGGTTTTTTTCAAATGTTTTGGTAAAATATGTGATTTCTGCAGAGTAAAAAAGCATATCTTGTAAAATTATAACCAATTCTTAACCCATTTCAAACTGTTTTCAAATTTTGTTAGGTTGAAAGAAACTGCATAAAAACCTAATGTTGTTCTAGAAATACAGCTTGTTTTCATAACAATAATAGTAGTTCTTTATTGTAAATGCTACAAAACAGGTTCAAACCCAATTCCATTGTAGCATTAATATAATTAGTGATGGGTCGGTCCCTCAAGTCAGTTCTTGGTTCAATCGGTTCTTGACAAAAGAACCGGAACCAAGAACAGATGGGAAAATCTCGGTTCTAGAAAACTAAATGGAGAGATAGCTTTCATATCAGAAATGTTTCAGGTGTGAAAAGTGCTTATAAACAGAACAATCAAACAACAATATCGGGCCACAAGACAAACAATATATCTTTGTCAGAAAATATCTGCCCATAGAAGGCCACTTCCTTATCAGTACGTGATTTGGCCAGGAGATAAACAAAAAATCTGTCAGAAAATATTTGCCCATAGTCTGGCCACTTTCTTATTGCCACGTGAAAAAGAGACAGATAACATTAATGAATAGGAATTCACATGCAAAGGCAGTGAATTAAAGCCATTCAATTTTTTTTTTCAAGAGTCCAGAGTCCAGTCCTCCTTCCTCCAAGCTCCACCCTTGTTTATCTGACCCTTTCTTATCACTTCCTGTCTGATAAAAACAACTTGTAGAAACATTCCATTCTTTTTACAGCTTATCAAAATCTGAAATTAATTATGCTTCTAGTTTTATAGTGTATTCTGAAAAATAAAAGGTTTTTATTATGAACTTTAAGCTACGAGGCGTGTTTTTAAAGTAAGTACCGTTTTTAAATTACGCCGCCGCAGCGCTACGGTCGCCGTTTAGCGCATGCACGCCGTGTAGCCACATCTGTTGGGAAGCCACAGACGCCATTACGGAACCATCCGATCGAGTCTACATCTGTTTGCGTGATTTTAAAATGACTCCACCTATTGAGAATCCCGCCGACTGTAAAGTGCGTGCTGTAATACGGTTTCTCTGTGTTCAAGGCTTCAAAGCAGTTGACGTTCATCACCAAATCAGTGAAGTGTATGGTGAAAACATTATGAGTGATGGAATGGTTCGGAAATAGGTTAGGGCCTTTAAAGATGGCCGTACAAACTTTCATGATGAGGAACGAAGTGGGCGACCTTCAGTCATTACCGATGGGAAAAATTAAATAAAAAAACCGACCCATCACTAAATATACTATATGATATATAAATGATAAATGAAATTTATATATAAACAAGACTCATATGTTCGTTATTAGTCCATCTTCAACAAGAACAACTGACAAGAAACACCATAATAAATAACCCTAAAATGATTATACATTTTTGCATAGTGTTCAAAATAAACAATTTTTATCACTAAAATCCAACAAGAGGCATTTTTTTGATAAATTATTGAGAAAATCATTTTGATTTGTCAAGACATTGACAGCAAAATGATATAATTAATTTATAGAGAAAGTATTAGACATTAAAAATTATATCTCGTCTTTAATTAAAGAAGACTGAAAACTTACCATCAATGAGAGCTTCTTCTTCTCCTTTTCCAAGTCCAGTATAGTCTCATTTGTCTGCTGGAATGCTGTCTCCTGCAAGCTCTCTACAGTCTGTGCAAGCCGCCTGTTCTCTAGCTCCAACCTCAAGGCTCGTGCCTGGGCGTTACTGGTAAGCTGCTCTGACAGGCTATTGTCCCCTGAACCTATAACATGAGTTAATAAGCTAAATATAGCTATATTAGGGATGGTATATCGATATTTTGTTTTTGATATCCGATATTTTGATACCGATATTCTTTATTTTATTTGATAATATTGAAGTATCAATATTTGTGTTCGATAATATCGGTCTTTGTAATTTTTTTTTTTTATTTAATGAGTTTTACTTGATATTTTCTCCAATATTTTGCTACTGGATTACTGGAATGACTGTAGACCGGGCTGAGTAAGGGCTCATGACAATGGTTAGCTCACGCCTTTAAAGTTTGCCTCCCTGGCCCCGTACTCTCTCTCATTTCTCCTTCTTTCCGGCCATAACTGACTGCGCCGTTGCCTACTGTCAAACACAAAACCAAGGAGTGTTGCCAACCTAGATTCCAAATCATCATTGTTTATGAAAACTGAACTACAATTCCAGTCTTCTCAAAAAGAGAAGTTCCATTAATTTTTGTTAAAAAAATGAAATTAATTATTTTAACAATAATTGAAAATAGAAGTATTATGCACATACTGAGGTTGCAATTAGGAACAAAAGCCTTTTATCAACAAATAATTTATAAATAAACTATAAACTATGAGAAAAATTAGTATATAAGTGCACTGTCACGCCACTCCTCCAAAGGGATAGAGTATTTGATGTACTTGTGTAAGTCAGAAAAAATATTGATTTTATCGGGTATTGATATTTTAATCTCGATATGATAATGATAATAATATTATGGCTACAATATTTTAGCGATATCCCATCGTAAAGCTACATTTCAAATAACTATCTTTGCATTTATTTTAGCAAAAGTTTTGTTGTAAAGAATATATTTTTATTTACTACTTTACAGTGAAATATTTAATATAAAATAAGTAATAAGAAAATTACTAGTATGTTTTCAATGGAATTGGTCAGGAGAAAGGATGAGAAAACGAAAAAAATACTGGTTACACAGTGTCTTTGTTTTAAGATAAAGTTCCAAAAGTTCCTACATACGTCTTATATGAAATTGTAACCAGCCATTTGTTTTTGCAGAAACTATTTTCTACAATTCGCTGGTTTCCAAAACAAAGCAATTTTGTTGCCTGGTAGTATTGAAAGAGAGAACATTTTTAAAAACAAATTGTGACTTATGAAAAATGTTGCAATAACCATTTCACCTCAATCAAACATCAATCACTGTTCATCAGTCACATTAATTTATTACTATAAACAATTTTTACAATTGGCATACAATTGTCAGTATGCCTGTTTAACAAAAATAGTTTATAAATTGTAGCACGTACATAAAATGTTCAGTTACTCATTCTTTCCTACATTTACGGATTCATAGCATAGAATAAGGCTTTATTTCTGAAAGATACACCTTTCAAGTACAGAAATTGGTGTCAATTAAGTTGAAATTATTAAACAATTCAATATATTGAATAATACATTGTGATCATTTAGTCTTTTTAATTAAGTTCACTGTCTTTGTTTGCCGAACATTTCCCGTATGTTGAGAGGAAATTATTTCCCTCCTGAACCTATAATACTTCCCGTCCATCTCTAGTTTTTATGTTAAATCTACTATTGGGCTGTTAGATCAATTGAGATGTATTATTGTGTTGTAGTACACTCAACTTTCAATGGGAATTACAAACTGCACATACGCAATACAACAGAAGTGTCATACCCAATAAAAGGCTTAACATATAGACTTGACTTCTTGTAGCCAAATCCTACAGGAGAGGAACTGAAGTAGGAGAAGTACTCTGCGTATTTCGCACTATTTTTCTGTGCACCAAACAGTTTAGGTTTATCAATACCTGGTATGAGAGATGCCTGAACAATTGTGGTGGAAACAAAGAAAAAATTTGTTTCAGATATGACTATATTAGAGCACATGCAGAACCTGCTTCAGTAGTTCTGCGGCAGCAATACAATCAAACATTTCTTACTTTCTGGACACTCCTCTTTTTTAAATGAGTGCTATCAGTATTGTGATCCAAGTACGTAATAAAGGATGCTTATATTATGGTACTAACCCTTTGGACGCCACCATGTTTTGATTAGTATAGCTAAAACCACCACGGCATATTTTAGCCAAAATGCAATGATTCATATAAATGATCTTAAGTCAGGAAATTGCTGATAAAAATCAATAAGGACTTTATCAAAACAGTATATTGTTTGACATTTGTAGCTTATAGATTGCTTAATATATTTATATATATATAAATAATAACACTTAGCAATCTTTTTGGTGTTTTTAATTTTCAAGATCGATTTCAGTCTCGTAAGACTATCATCAGTTGAAAAACAGAATATAAATAGGATTATAAATATACTTAATTTTAGAATAATTAATTCAACAGCTGACATTATAAAAATTTAAATAAAAATGTAGATGGATAAGTTGTAGATCTTGTTAAATTTTATAATTTTGCATCTTCATGATAGAATCAAACATAATATTTGAGTGAAATTTTATTTGATCGTTGAGTAATAATGATGGGTTTTCTTTTGTGTTTTTGTATATGTAAAATTTTTCAATAGCATCTAGATTTTTACTTTTAGGTGCAAAATGTATAATGTCTAAATTATCTTCATATGAAGAAAATTTAGACATTACACATTTTGCACCTAAAAGTAAAAAACTAGATGCTATTGAAAAATTTTACATATACAAAAACACAAAAGAAAACCCATCATTATTACTCAACGATCAAATAAAATTTCACTCAAATATTATGTTTGATTCTATCATGAAGATGCAAAATTATAAAATTTAACAGGATCTACAACTTATCCATCTACATTTTTATTTAAATTTTTATAATGTCAGCTGTTGAATTAATTATTCTAAAATTAAGTATATTTATAACCCTATTTATATTCTGTTTTTCAACTGATGATAGTCTTACGAGACTGAAATCGATCTTGAAAATTAAAAACACCAAAAAGATTTATATATATATATATATATATATATATATATATATATATATAAGTATATTGTTGTAATTATTATTGTTGATTATTAGTAAAATTATAATTTCTAAATAATATCTTTGTCAAAGGTATTTTTAGTTTTATTTATATATTAAACAAATTTTTTCAAGTTTAGAATTTATTTACTTATTAAATAAGTAGGCTAAAACATATGAGCCATTTACAAATGTGAAGTGAAACAACCATGAAATTATTTTTTAAGGGTGTGCGAGCACTGGAAACTTTGAATACTTGATCGAGTATTTTTCTACTGAAACTTGGCTTGAAGCACCAGAAACTACTTGAAGATCGATCGAGTAGTTGTAATTCTCAAAATATTTGATTTACATGTTAATTTAGGTATGAGAATAAAGTTTTTAAAAAATACACATTAAAATTGTACATATTCTTGTGTTTTATTTTATTCTTAATCATAATTTAAGGTTGATATGTGTAATTATGAATTAAACAATACGCCTAGGCATTGCTTAATGAACTATTTGAACTAGTTCAATTGAAAGTGAACAACGGAGCTAGGAAGGTAGCGATTACACATGATGACCAAGTCTTTAGTCAGTTCAGTTGTCACCTAACCTAAAATAGCATGAATGGAACAAAAGTGCTGGTTAGTGTCTTTACACGCATTTGCACAGCTACACTGGACTACAGTTGACTATTATTGATAATCTGACAGCTACGAGACTAAAAATGTGGGATTATCAAATGTTTCCTAAATATCACTGAATCACTATATAAATTTAGAAAAGGAAATTTTTTAGGCACTATATATTGTACTACATACACATCAAGGATTCAAAATTATTAATTTATCCTTTAATATATTTATATTGACATATTTATTGCATTAAATAATGATTTAGAAAGTTTATCCATTACATAATTTACATACTACAATCTAAACATGGGAAAAAATTCTGCCATAGTCTTTCGATTCTTGTTATGCAAACAATCGGTGATGGCTTTTTCTTAAATGTCTTTCAACATTAAAACGTTGCTAGTGTCAAGTTCACGTTCTTCGCATGAGCGTATCATAGTCAGCAGCCGATATAGATTCGTCACAGCTGATCACATATTCTGTCTCCACAGCCTCCTCAATTGTATTGTCCTGTGTAGACACCTTGTGTCTTCTGTACTACACTGTACATCACCCTCTACTGAATGCAGTTAGAAACTAATGGATATACTTGAGATGTTTCAATCCTGTCGAGACATGACACTTTTGCACTGTACACAGTACAACCTTAATTGGTGATTCAGACAGTGTTGGACTATTGAGGGTGTCGGATTATTAAATGTCAAACTATCGTGAGTCAACTGTAGATGAAACAAACAAACTATTTGACCGGCTTCTGATTTAGAGATGAGTTCGGTTCTTTACAGTGATCCAGATTAATTGGTTCAGGTCAGTAAAGTGACTCATTTGAATGATTTAACTGAACGGGTAACTTTAATTCTGAATAGGCGTACAGCCTCATGCGGTTTTTGTTCGTTTGGGTCACAATCAGCATGTTCAGGTTAGCGGTTCTGTCTTGAACCAGACCATTTATTGTTCACATTTAGGCCTAATTCGTTCAGTTCTCAATCTTTCGGGTCTCAATCAGCATTTCTGTCTTGAACAGACCATTAGATTATCGGATCTCGATGTCAGTAACGGGTCCAACTTAAACAGGTCTTTTTGAGCATTGTGATCCAAATCTCTCAGATTTGGATCACATCTGAAATCAGAGGTCAAATGAACTGGTTGTGACCGAAAGATACATTTTTATTCTGATTGGCCGAGATAAATGTAAACAAACTACACACATCTTAACAAACAGCAGCTTAAAATCTGACACGGAGTGTGAGTGGGCAACATTGAAATGTTCGCAAAACTTAACATAGGCTTACGAATTTTACAGCTGTCTTTTATGAACAGGAAATCTTTCCAAATACTCATTCTGAAAAAATTCCAACTACTCGACTCGAACTCAAAAATCACTATTTGCACACTCTTAGTAATTTTCCTAGCGTATTAATATTAACCTATTTTGTGTAGTTTTCAATAATTTTGGATGATCAGAAATGACTGAAAATAAAAAAAAAGAGCGATCCGAAATATTGGATCATGGCCTTTTTCGCTAGTCTAGTTCGGTCTAATACAACGAATAATAGCATGGAAAGGGGCTTAATTGATTTTGCTAATTAGAAGTGATCTATTTATCTATATCTGACTCAGCCTTACCTGTATCAGTGTCTTCATCAAGGTGGTCTGAGTCAGGAACCGTATTGTTCAGCTGAGATCTACTCAGTATAGCGAGCTCAGCGTTTTCCTCTAACATCTGCTGGAGCTTCTCATGATTTGCATCTCTTTCCTACCACAAATTAAAAAATAAATTTTATGTTCAGTATAGTTTAAAATAAAATTATTTATTTCATTAAGCAGACAGTTATGATTTAGTTTTTGTAAAAATCGTACAATTGCATTAACCCTTTAAGGACGAAGTGGGCGAATCATTGCCCGCTCATAATTTTCAAAAAAGCCAATGTGGGGGATATGCACATGGCCATAGGAAACTGGTGGATCGGGTGATTTCCCGCTGGCCTGTAATTTCGCAAAATAATTGCCTATATGTTGGGCTATTTTTGCAAGAAACAGAATCTAGAAGAGCTGGACTTATTATTTTATATTCCTTGGCAGCCCAGACTGTTGAGAATATTCGATAAAATAAAGTTTATTCATCAGCTCTTTTCAAGACAGCTGAACCGATCTCAGTTCAGGCATCAGTATGGTGAAGGAGTTGTTTGTTTATGTATGTGTTTTGGTTGCAGTTGCAGAGAAGTTTACAAAACCCTTAAAATCCTAACAGTTGTAGCTCTTTACATCCAGGAGTTGGTTTTATACATTGACAAAGAGAACCCAGAAAGACTGCAAGACATTCATTATCACAATACAAGAAATTCAGCAATGTACCCCCTTCCACGACATCATCTCACCTTATATGAGAAAAAACCGACATATACGGGAAGAAAATTTTACAGCTGCCTACCTCCAAATTTAAGATCAAAAACTGGAAACCATTGAAGACAGCACTGAATACCTGGCTCATGGACCATCCCTTTTACAGCATTGATGAATTTCTACAGAACACATTTTGAAGTATCATAAAATTTAAGCTTTTATCACATTTTACCTTTTTATTAATGACAATTTTGAGTCTTGCTTGTATTCATTGTTATTAATGGTTTAACTTATTAGTCTTATTGTTGACAAATTTGAATCTTGCTTGTATTCATTGTTTTTGATTTAACAGGTTTAATTTATTAGTTTAGTTAGTTTTATCATTGACGCTGTAACTATTCTTAAGGAATGAGTTAATAAAGATGATTTTGACTTTGACTTTGGTTATTGTGCTCATGTTATTAGTTGAAAAGTTTGTTGTTTGTAAATAGTTTAGTATTGTTTTAAATCTTATTTTGTATAGTACAATAATTTTAACTATTTTCATTGTGTGAGAGCAAATATGGATTAGAATAGAATACACCACTAAAAATTTTAAATAGTGTAAATAATTGACTATGACATATATTCAAGATGTAAAATACAAAATTTCACCTTTGAGAGTAATTTGGTAGATCTAATAATTTTACAGCATGTTAAATTTATTTTCCATTTGTAATAATAATAGTACATATATCAAGCATGAGTATAAAGCGAAACTTTACGTTTTTAAAATTTT
>JAQJVL010001215.1:140918-230337 GCA_035578905.1 Stictocephala bisonia | reverse complement strand
AGAAATGGGAAAGTGGATGTAATAGTCAAATTTTGTACTGTTTATTGTTATTGTTGTATTGTTGTTGACAGTGTATTAAATGGTTAATTAACAATCTCACTTAACTTTTTTCAGGTTCAGTCAAGACTATAAATGAAAGTAAACTGATGCTGACAGTCTACACTCCATTCCAAAGATATCAGAAAATTACTGGTTCTTTTGCATTTTCTGTCTCCAAAGCTAACTTAATTGCTGAACTCAAGGCACCTGCATTTACTCTGGGACTTAGAACCATATATGTGTTCAAAAACATGCAGGATTTTGACTTGCAACTTCATGCTGTCACTGGAGTAACATTTGTCAATAATTTGCTCCTTGTTGGTACTATCAATAATGAAACGGTAAAGTCTATTTTTATTACTATTTCTTAATTTTTCTATATTGACACTATTCGCTAAAGGTAAAAAAATGTAATGTTTTGTGTCGTATGAGAACATTTATGTTACTCTGAATTGACAGATAATGGTAACTATTGCTGTTGTTAAATATTGATTAAACTTAGTTTTTAATCCTCAAACCGGTAGCTTCTTTACCCTAACCGGCAGACCTTTATTTGTAGGTTTACATTTTTTTAATTATAAAAATATCTATACACTTTAAAACTGCTTATGTTTGGTAAATTTGTAATCATAAAGAAGTAGGCTATCAATAATTATGTAAAACAGGACCCAAATGAACAAAATTTGTTTTGGTCAATAACTTAAATATATTGAAAAACTGATTTAAAAAAAGCGAAAATGGGTAGGGGTATGCCAAAACAAACAATGTTGTAATAACAAAACAAAAAAATCAATGCAGCAAAAATATCTTAAATTTAAACAAGTTTCAAGATATATACACATTTTATGATATACAGGGTGTTCTAAAAATGTGGGGAAATATTTTGGGATATGGTATAACAAGTAAAAATAAACAAAAAGTTTCTCTAACACTACGGTCTATCTCGCTTCGTTTAGCGTCTGTCTGTCTGTTTGTGTTTTTTATAAAAAAAAAGCATAACTCAAAGACGGTTTGAGCTACAGCGTTCTAATTTTACATAGTTGTATGTCTCATTAAAACCTAAATTTATGCTAATGTAAAAAAAAAATATCACCAATATTTTCAAAATGGCAGCCTTTTTAATATTTTAAATCAAAATGTCATGGAAACTGACTAGAGGATAAAAAACTATGAAGAAACATAAAAAATAGCTCATGAAAAGACAAACATTTTAATAACTTATTTGTTACAAACGGTTAATAAATAATGCAATTAATACATTTTTTCTATAGCCATGTTTTACTATTAATGTGCAGCCTTTAATCAATGTTAAATTAAAAGACATTTTTACTCACTGGTAAAACAGCTATTAATGTCAGACAAATCAGCTGATGCTATTAACCTTAAAAGTAAGCTATCAATCTTAACAATTAAACAATAATGGTTATGTCAATGCTCTTTATTTCTTTTAATAACATTGCTTCATTACATTTAACGAATCTTTACATATTTGAACATGGCAGTTGTGTATTCAAATAGTGAAATGGCAGATATGCATTTTATTTATGGTAAAGCGAATGGATCAGCACTTAGGGCAAGTCAACTTTATGCTGAAACATATCCGAACAGAAGGCATCCTGAACGAAAGTTGTTTTCAAAAATCCACCAACGTCTGTCTGAGCATGGTAATTTCAAACCAATTAATCGTCCAAGTGGACGTCCTATGTCTGTGCGCACTCCAGAAGTTGAAGAGATGGTATTAGAAAATGTAGAGGAAAATCCACAGTCGTCATGTAGAAGAATTGCTCAACAACATGGAATTCATACTCGCTTTGGTATGGCGAATATTACATGACCAACTTTTATACCCCTACCACTTGCAGCAAGTTCAAGCTCTTTTACCGTGTGATTTTGAAGCGAGAACAAATCTATTTAGATGGATTAGTAATCAGCAAGCTGAAAATCCTTTGTTTATTAGTAACATTCTTTTTATGGATGAGGCTTCATTTACTAGAAATGGGATTAATAATATTCACAACAGACACGTCTGGGCGGAAGAAAACCCACACGCTTTTCAATCTTCAGATAACCAACACAGGTTTTCTTTGAATGTATGTGGAGGCATCTTTAAAGACAAGCTATTTGGACCCGTCTTTTTGCCCGGCCGACTTAATGGACAATCATACTTAGATTTTCTTGTAAATACATTACCTGAACTATTAGATAATACTCCTTTGGAACAGCGAGAAATACTGTGGCTTATTCACGATGGTGCGCCAGCACATTTCTCATTAAATGTAAGAAGACACTTGAACAATACATTCAGTGAACAGTGGATTGGACGTGGTGGTCCTGTTGCTTGGCCTCCACGGTAACCTGGTTTAAACCATTTGGATTTTTACCTATGGGGACACTTGAAGAGTATTGTTTATGCCAGACCAGTAAACACTATGGAAGAGCTGAGCGATAGGATAAGAGCAGGTTTTCAGCAAGTGAGAGCCAATCCAGGCATTTTTGAACGTGTAAGGGGCTCCATGTTAAAACGGATTGTGTGCTGTGTTCAGGAAAATGGAAGGAACATTGAACACCTACTCTAAGTTTTAGCTAATAATGTTATATCACGACATATGAAATATTTATTAAAACAATTGCGGCTATTTTTATTTGTTCTTAACTGATGTATTTTGAAAATACACAAATGTCTGTAGAAAAATGTATTAATTGCATTATTTATGAACAGTTTGTAACAAATAAGTTATTAAAATGTTTTTCTTTTCATGAGCTATTTTTATGTTTCTTCATAGTTTTTTATCCTCTAGTCAGTTTCCATAACATTTTGCTTTAAAATATTAAAAAGGCTGCCATTTTGAAAATATTCGTGATATTTTTTTTTATTTTAGCATAAATTTAGGTTTTAATGAGACATACAACTATGTAAAATTAGAACGCTGTAGCTCAAACCGTCTTTGAGTTATGCTTTTTTTTATAAAAAACACAAACAGACAGACAGACGCTAAACGAAGCGAGATAGACCATAGTGTTAGAGGAACTTTTTGTTTATTTTTACTTGTTATACCATATCCCAAAATATTTCCCCACATTTTTAGAACACCCTGTATACATAAATCCTGGACTCAAAAATTTCATACAATGCACAAAACTAAAACTGTATTACCATAGAAACAGTAGTACTCCATAAAAAAAAATATTGTCTATGTTTTGGTAACAACAAAAATATTTGTATAGAATTATAATGAATATTTCTATATTGATACATATAGCTAATTTTATTTACTAATAAATTTTTAAAATCTAAAATATTAAAAATTACACAAATAACTTAGATTTTTATAAATGTATGCAAAATCAAGAATTTTAGCCCAGCAGTTTTGAGTACACATATGCATAAAACCCTTGCAGTTTTTAAAGAAATACAAATTTTCAACCTGGCAGCCAAAGGATTAAATGACAAAGACACAATTTCTAAAAATTAACTTTTTTAGAGGTTATTTAAGTTAACAAATTAATTCTGCAAAAAATGTACATATTATTAATACACCAGCTGTGAATAATTTGTATATCATAATTGGTTTATTTATATTGTTTAATAACCTTGCATATAAGTGCCTGAAGATGACTTCATAGAAGTCGAAATGTACATTGTTCAAATATATATATGAAGAAATATGTTTAAGGTATTTATTATTAATATTTTAGTTCAATTTGACTAACAACAAACTGTTTACAAAAAACATTAATGGCTTGTGGAATGAAATGAAAATTGTCTTTATTGTATATATATATATAATATGTGTGTGTGTGCGTGCGCGTGTGCGTGCGTGCGTGTGTGCGTGTGAGTTGTAACCTTACATCTTCTTATTCCATCAGCTGTGAGTCACCAAACAATAAATCACATATCACTATAGACAGTAACACATGCTGGTGATACGCAGCTCAGTACTTTAATAAGTGTTTTTTGTCGCCACTGTACAATAAAGCCAAGTTTCATGTTTTTTATTTTATGTTATCCACAAATTATTACCTTTATTTGTGTAAGAGTATTCATTTAAAGATTTATACGTTACATAAAGTAGACATCCAAATATCCAAGTTAATATATTCACCTAATGAAATGAAAATTTTCTTGGTAGGTGACTGGTATGGTAGTAGTTGGTAACTGCGGAAAGTGGTCGGTTATTGGTAATTTTGTAAAAATCCACAAAATACAATTAAAATCTCATTTTTAAGCAATACTAGGCATAAACACAGTATTGCATAGTATAGTAAATAGGTGAAGATTTAAAAGAACACAACTAATAATCTTAAAAATAAATGGATAATTTACAATAAATGTTTAAAGTTCAAACATCCTAAACTGGTTGCAAATTGGTACATTCACACTATTAGCACAATTGTCGATCTGATTGGCCGACGTCAATACTTTTTGTACTTTGAAACAACATGGCACTTAACGTTCTAAAAAATAGCTCCATACACAAACAAATTATGTTTGTAATCCATGTTTGGAGTCAAGTAGACGAAGCTACAAAGTATGTTAGTTTCTTCAGTAAAGCGGGAAACTATGAGATATTATTATCCGTTGTAAGTAGGCTTAATCTGTAAAATATATTGCTGTATCATACAGTTAAATATATTCAAACAGTCAGTGAGTAAAGAGTTAAAATATTTTAATTTAGTTTTATTCTATTTATTGTGTTCTTTTCAGATGGACTTTCGTGGTGGCTGGAACAGTTTGTTGGTGGGTATGACAGCACGCTCTCACTATAGGGGGTGGTATGATCTTGAATACAGAGGTTCTTTATTCATGCCTTTTGAGGGTTTTAAAGAAAACGGTGCTGTGGCCAAATTCGTCTTCACTGATGGATTACATTTAGAAGTGACCGCTGCTGTAGCCAAAGCAAAGGTCAGTTTAGTTTAGTTATTTTCTTTGATACTAGTTTATAGATTTTGTATGACTAGCAGAGACATATCCAACTCAGGAAAGTGTTTTCTTTTTAGGATATTTGAAAATCAGCAGGCTCAATTTTAAATTTTGGTTATGAAAATATATTTTGAGAGACCTTTTGAAAATATTAGTTATTATTTCCATAGTTAAGATAATAAAAATCTTTTAGTTCAGTCATCTCTAGTATGGATGATCAGTTGGGTGTGCAATGCATCGAAAAGCATCAACAAATCAACATCAACTAGTCAAAATGTTGATGCATCAAAAGTATCGCGATGGATCGATAGTGCCACGATGCATAAGCAAGATCGATGTCTCAGGTTCACTCTGTCGGGCCAAAATTACAAAATATTATGAAAAAGTTCCTTTTTAATCTATAATATTCATTGGTGCGTCTTATAGAACTACTAATGTTATGTTGAAATATTTTACAATAAAATAGTTGTAAAATGATTATTACTCGAGTCTGTTTTCATTCCAAGTGGACAGGGATGGGCCTCTTATTTGAAAAGTGGCAATGTAGGAAACAAATTAGCATACATTTTGACAAGAAGTTCAAATTTAAGAATTTTCTGATTACCGAAGGTAAACAAGTCACATTTTAGACAATTCTTTCAATATTCGACACAAACATTTTTTAATCAGCTCCCCAGATTGTTAAATCAAGTTCAAATACTAATGTTTATTGTAATAAATAACACAAAAATGGTTATTTTCAAAGAATAATATTGATATTTTATTTTATATTGAAGCCTAATGTATTACATTTTAGTTAAATTGTTGATATGTACAATATCCTCATGTAAATTAGTATAATTTTTTGTATTTGTATATATTTTAATTGTTTAAATCTGATACTTTGGTTTTTTTTATATATATCCTAAATACTGCAGGTAGCTGCTTTAATTTACTATGTATTTAAAATGGTTGAACTGTAAATTTTATGAAAATAATTATGTACATTTTATTTATTAGTATAGGTGAAGTATATTCTTGTTGTTGTAGCTGGCTACGCTACTAGTAATTGTAGGCAGTAAACAATCAATATGTAAACTTGTTGTATGTTAAAATAAGGAAAATAAATCATTATTTCATTATTTTGTTTCCGGACTAATGTTTGCCGTGATGTAGTGTGGACGCTACCAGCAAATAAAAACATCTAGTAGTTGGCGGAGGTTCCACAATTTATGTTTTACTGAAATGGGGTTTTTCAGTGGAGTCTTGGAAATTTGAGTTGTCTGTCACAAACTCTGAGTAGTGCATGTGTTATATATTTGAGTTGTCTGTCACAAACTCTGAGTAGTGCATGTGTTATATATTTGAGTTGTCTGTCACAAACTCTGAGTAGTGCATGTGTTATATATTTGAGTTGTCTGTCACAAACTCTGAGTAGTGCATGTGTTATATATTTGAGTTGTCTGTCACAAACTCTGAGTAGTGCATGTGTTATATATTTGAGTTGTCTGTCACAAACTCTGAGTAGTGCATGTGTTATATATTTGAGTTGTCTGTCACAAACTCTGAGTAGTGCATGTGTTATATATTTGAGTTGTCTGTCACAAACTCTGAGTAGTGCATGTGTTATATATTTGAGTTGTCTGTCACAAACTCTGAGTAGTGCATGTGTTATATATTTGAGTTATAATAAGTTAAAGTGATTAGTAAGGATTGTTGGACTCGCTATAGTATTGTAGTTTTGTGTCAGTTTTTTAACTAAAGCCTATGCTATGAAATGTAAGTGAGAATGACTACAAAAACAAATACAAAAGGAAGGATGCAATGGATATCATGGCTTCAGAAATAGAAATAAATAATGTTGAGGAGGTTTAGAAAAGAATTGATATTATTTGAGTGCAGTATCGATGGGAAAAAAGTTCCTGGTCTGGTGACTACTTCTGTAATGGGAACTGGCGAGGTAAAAAAGCTTGGTGGAGAATGCGATATTTACAATTTCTTGCTAACAAAACGACAGCAAGGTGTTCTTGCTATGTTATGATTGACATCTATTGACACCTCAAAGGACTCAGTAAAAGAGTTTCGATTAAGGATCTGACGCTGGTAAAACGGCATCTCAAAGGAATAAGTAAAATAGTTTTCATTAACACGTTGACTGCCAGTGTAGATAATTTATTGTGTCATTCTGAGGACGCCGTAGTACAACTGTATGTTCGCCTGACGCCATGAGGGCCACCGGTAGCCCACGTGACTTTTATAAATCAAACACAAATTGTAGCGCCATTTTTAGTATTACCTAATTTTTAATTATATATTCTGAAAGCTCAAAAAATGTGATAGAAAACGGTCCTCTGGTTTTTAAATAAAGCAACCCTAAATACGTTTTTATATATTTGAACTAGTTTTTACGACATTTAGACAGACTAGTTTCTGTCACAAAAAGAATCAATGTCACTTACTAAACACCTAACCTCAAAAACTGATCAGTGCGCTGGAAGAAAATATAAACATCACAACAAAACAGCTGAAACATAATATCATCTGGCATATGTAAAGTTTTGCCCCCACGCCATGAGGGCCACCGGTGTACCTCATCAATAACTTCACAAAATGGCAGCAAAAGACCGAATGTCGGCTCTTTCTGTACTCGGGGGGTCATTTCTGGTTGCATGTAACACAGAACTCGGAACAATGAATATTGAACTTTACCGTAGAAACAGCTGTGGCGCCAAGCTGAAATCTAGTGAGGGCCCTCACCGGTGGCCCTCATGGCGTGAGCTAAAATTGTTGTGTGGGCCACCGGTGGCCCTCATGGCAGTCAACGTGTTATGGATCTAACGCTGGTAAAATGCTAATAATAATTAATACTTCATTTTTGTAGATTAAAGAAATGTTTTGTAATTACACTTCCTCACTTCCCAATGTGATTAATTTATAGCCATCCTTAGGGCTATGAGATTATAGAAAAGTGTAATGTTGCCCCAATTTAAGAACATTTCTATTTTTAATTATGTATATACATCATATGGTTTTTGTCAGCTACCATTTCTTTTTTAATAATGCATTTTTAATTAATGCATTATTATAATCATATTATTCTCCATATTAACCTTTTAGTATTCACTTCAATTACTAGAAGGATCCTGTTATTCTTTCCAGTTAGGACTCAAAGTGGTGAGTGAGTGGAACCCAAAAGAAGATGAAGATGTGTCCGTGGGTGATCACTTTTGTCAGTGGTCTTCAGAGGGTCAGAACAGATCAGTAGTCTGGCAAGGGCTGTTTGAGCTAGACACTCTGTATCACCCCACTGCCTCTTGTCACGTACAGGTTACACTAATTGACCACTCTGTCTATGCAACAACTGGCAAGCTGCGACTCAATATCTTTGATGCCTGTTTGCAGGACCTCCTTAAAATCCACATCCAGGTAAAACTTTGTCTATTAATACAACTTATGATGAGTTAGAAATATTATATTATAAAAGCCCTTTAACTCTATAACTAATCATTTGGCTACAGTTCTAGGACTGTCAAACAGCCCTCCCTCAGAGTGAATGTTGTGGGTGGGTTAGTTCAGGGATAAATTTATTTATTTATTTTTAAAGAAGAGGCCTATCCTCCTTCTTAACCTTACTCTGCCCATTCCCCATAGACTGTTGATCTGTGCGAGGAACTTATCAGACAGAGTAAGGGGGCCAACTAGTACATAAGAGGGTGAATATTACTAATAAATCATCCAGTCTAGGCCGGATTTGAACCAGTGCTTTCTCTAACCCAGGCTGAAAGCCTTAAACCGCTTGGCCACCAACTCGCCCTATCTGGATGACAAACAGAAAATATTTACTAAATAAAATACTCTCTTGGTTTAATTTGGAATAGGCAATAAAAAAGAATACTTAAAACAATAATGTTTAAAACATTACCAGTATGTAACATTGTTGAGTTACTTTGGAAATATTAAACTTTAACTTAATCTAAAATTGCTAAAATTCAAGCTTGTAGCTACAAAGTATTAGTTTGTAACAAGACAATATTTTTTAATTTTCAATTAGTAACACTCATTATAATACAGAAAACTGAAAATTATTTGGCCCCTCAGTCAGTCCTCTGTCTGTTAGGTAAACAATGTATCGTCATCCATTACACCAACTGATTGTAACTTCGTTGGTTTTTTTTTTTTTTCTAAAAGGTGATTGCTAGGCTTGCCCTATTACGTAAGCTTAACATAATGGAGCTTAGCAGATTAGCCTAAACATATTGTTCCATTGCTTAACCCTAGAGAGGGCGTGTCACGGTCTTTTAGACCGGGTTCCAAAATAAATGTAAATATCTTAAAGTATAATGATCCCCAAGTTCCAACCCCCTCAGTACCTGTAGATGGATTCGTCCGACATCGCTGATCGATATTAGTTTCACTTTCTCTTCGTTCAGTTTGTGTTTATCTGTCTTTGTGTGTGGACACGGTCTAAAGCTTCTGGCGCACCCCCTCATATGACACGTTTACCCGGTCTTTCCCACCGTGCGCGTCCTTTGGCGTAACTCATTTTTATGATATAATATTGTGTTTATTAGTTTGTAAAGTGTGTTCAGACGGTATGTACCTGTAAATATAACCAGTTATCATCGCTAGATTTAAGGATGATGAAATTGACAGACTTTTGGACAGCGT
Source organism: Stictocephala bisonia (assembly GCA_035578905.1). Lineage (NCBI taxonomy): Eukaryota > Metazoa > Arthropoda > Insecta > Hemiptera > Membracidae > Stictocephala > Stictocephala bisonia. The sequence goes on along the minus strand of JAQJVL010001215.1, from coordinate 220,730 downwards.
CGAGAAGGAATTGGCAAGAGATGAGGAGAGGTTATTAAATCCAGGAGCAGTGTGACGCCGAAATGTTTATAGACAAACCAGCTGTTTAACCTATTGATGAACTTGCTTCAGATGATGATACTGAGGATGTTCTGGAGATTCAAGAGGAAGGTTCTACTTCAGAGGAGTCGGCAGACAAAGAAAACCACCAAGTACGTCGGCAAAACATTTATCAAGAGCCTCAACAAGTGGAAAATGAAGATGTCAGACCAATTGAATACCAGGGGCCTTTTTATTTTGGAGAGGACAAAACGGCTAAATGGGCTGCCCATTGTCCTCCTCGAAATGCAACTGTGAGAACGCCATCACGTAATTTAGTGAGACATTTACCTGGGGTGAGAAATCATAGATCGAATTCGCCATTCGAAGCTTGGATAGTTTTCATAACAGATGAAATGTTGGACTATATAGTTAGATTTACTAACCAAAGAATTCAAAAACTAAGACCCTATTATACTAGAGAAAGTGATGCCAGAGATACAAGTAAAAGTGAGATTGAAGCATTTATTGGACTCCTATATATGGCAGATATGTTTAGGGAATGTCATGTTAACTTGTTGGATCTGTGAGAAAGTAATGGACCTGGAATTGAGTTTTTTTTATAGAGTTGTAAAAAAATGCAAGAATAGTTTTTCTGTTAGTGCATTTTTGACCGTCGATGAAATGCTAGAGGCAAATGTGCATTTAGACAATTCATAAAAAATAAGCCGGCCAAATACGGCATCAAGGTCTATTCTCTGGCATGTGCGAAAACACTTTATACTATGATTATGGAGGTTTACGCTGGAAAACAGCTAGATGATCCTTTCAAGGTAGAAAACTCAGGGCTTGAAGTTGTAAAAAGAATGGTTGCACCCATTAGTGGAACAGGTCGATCAGTTACAACAGATAATTGGTTTACTTTAATTCCTCTTGCCGAGACTCTACTAAAAGATCATAACTTGACACTGGTTGGAACTATAAGGACAAACAAAAAAGAAATTCCCCCTGAATTAATTGCCAAGGGAAAGCCAGTAAATTCAAGCTTATTTGCTTTAAAAGATAATGTTACTATGGTGGCTTACACCCCAAAAAAGAATAAAGTGGTTACTTTGATATCCACTATGCATGACAGTGACGAAATCGATCCTGAATCAGGAGATCCAACAAAACCATACATCATGACTTTTTACAATTCAACCAATGTGGTGTGGACGTAGTCGACCAATACAAGGAACGCTACTCAGTTTCATGAACGAGTAATCAGTGGCCCCTGACCTTATTTTTCTCTCTTTTTAACATTGCTGGACTTAACTCATATATCATCTACAAACATGCAACAGGTAACTTTAATTTTTAAAGACGCAGTTACATAACAGGTCCGAGCAAACAGTTATGTCTAACATACCTACAAGAACACAAATAATCTCTACACTACCGAGAGGACTCAACAGAAACATCTGTCACATGTTAGGATTGCCATGAACCACCTGCAGCTCCGCAAGCTCTGGAAGGACCAGGAAGGTGTTCCTATTGTGATTGGAGGAAAAACAGAAAAACCAAGACCAGATGTTGTACATGTCAAAGACATATATGCAAAGAACATTCAGCAGTGACTTGTACTAGTTGTGCGATGGGAAATCAGGAATCAGATTATGACTCGGAGTAAAAGCAAAACGACAACTTACATGAGACTTTAAACTTAAGGATAGTTTAAAGTATGTAATTTTCATAATTTAATAGAATTTTAGTTTATAACTAATTTTAGTCTAAATTTGTAATATGTAGCCTAATTCATTTATCTTTAGTATGTTTTAGTATATTATTTAATTTACTATTATCAACAAATAAGGAACAATGTATTAGTTTAATGTATTATTATACTTTATATAGTAATTTATTTATACTTTAAACTTAAGGATAGTATAAGGTATGTAATTTTCATAATTTAATAGAATTTTAGATTATAACCCTTTTTGTCTATATCAATATTTTCCTATAGGTATAATTCTTTATTCATGTTTCAAATCAAATTCAAGAATTGTTTAATGTGTATTAAATTTTTTCAAAATAAATGCTTTTATTACTGTAATTCAACTTTATACATACGTATTATTAACTTTTATATCAATAAAATATGTTTTTACAACTAATTAATGTGTTTTTTTAAAGCCCGGTCTAAATGAGCGTGCACGCCCTCTCATGTAAATATTTTCACACGATATTATGGTGAAAATATTTACGTACCAAAATGCACGAATATTATGGTGATCGATTTCGGTGAACCACGCTCACCTTCCTCAGAGCAGAGGGATTCACAAAAGAATGAAAAATGGTGTTCAACATCTCAATTTATAGGCCATGATCACATGATGCCATTGGCTGGAATCGTCAAAATGGCAGCTGCTGCATTTTGTACTTGTATTGTAATATATTTGTCCATTTTGTGCTTATATTGTAATAAATTTGTGTTGTGTGACGTTTACTTGTACTCTTAATTAGAAACAATGACTACATTAAATCTTTTATGAATCCAGTTTCAAGATCTGGTTTTATAAATTAAAATTTTTTTTTACCTTAGTATTGCCTGAAGATCTTGAATATTTTTCTTTTTTCTTTACTCAAATATATATTTCGCCACTAGGTGTGACATCTTCAAGGAGATATTGTTCTAAAATATTTATAATCATTAATACTATTTACATCATTTACATATGTTATAATTTTTTATATTATTGTTTTGTTTTCTCTTTTGCGCTGTTGCCAGTTTTCTTTTTTGCTTCTTCTAGGTTGTGGATGGTTTTAAAGATGATTGAGTTATGGTAGTCTTCTTTTTTATTAAGTAGGGTGTCAGGTTCTATATTTATGTGCTTGAAAATATGATAGCTTTCTTGAACTTTGGCTACAGATTTGGATTTTGTTTTGTGGAGTATTTTTAGTGAATCGGAGAATGACTATATCAATGACTACATTGATTTGCCCTTCATATTTGCCAATATCTCTATGATTGGCATCTTACTAATGAGTAATACATAAGAGACCTAGAGCTTGGGATGAAATCTGAACTACATATTATTGTCTGATTGTTGGGGCAAACTGATGAGTCTGAACTCAGTTATTTCCTTTGCACAATACGCACACCTGAGTCCTGGTTACCCAGACTTTTCTACTAGTAACTATAACAGTGGTAGCTATTTAGCGGACACCATATGTTGGTGTAAGACCACTGAGAACAAAACCTATTGCCTTCAGTATCTACAGCACCCTCATCACAGCTCTACCACAGTGCCAGCCGGCTTTATGTGATTTTTTTCACATATATCACTTATTTTTTCTTGTAGTGATGTCTCAACTGTGTAGCTAAATTTTAATAAATAATTTCAAACTTAATGTACCAGTAGCCAAAGATGTATCGAGGCCATTTTTTGCCTTCAAGCAGAAATACTTGTTGGGTTTTATTTTGTGCTCTAACAAGCAGAGATAATCGGCTTTTTTGGGATAAAGATTCTGGCTTCCCAACTAGTAGTATTGGCACAGACAATCACACTGGAAGCAAAATTCCACATCTATAATAACTGTGTTGGTTTGTCATGACAATTATCAACATCATTTTCTCTTAAATAATCATACTCATAAAAAGTTTGCAATTGTTCCTTAATCATATTAATTTAGTAGATTATTGCTACAAGCATTTATGCAATAATAAGTAATAATTTATAAAATCCATTAATGTGGAGCCTGTTGCGGGATGCCACTAGACTAAACACAAATATTGTAAATTATAACTAAAAACATTCTGTAAAAAGTGAGTTCATAGTAATAAACATAGAGAGTAATTAGGAAATGCACTACTCAATGTCTTTGAAACTGGAAAAAGTTGATCTAACATGTAGTGCATCTAACTTATTAGACTGATAAAAATGACAAGTTTTAAAAATTAAATTTAAGGTTTATATTAGGAGTCAATTATTTCTTAGAAAGAAAATATATTTGAGCTTTTTTTGCAGAATAATTTAGGCCTGGCAAATGACTTGATGATACATTCAAGCTATCCTCTACTTTCAGAGTTATCATCCAAGATTGAAGTAAATGGAATGTGGCCACTGGACACTAATGTTAATATGGATTTAAAAGTTATCAGTAATAACAATACATACAAGGTAAATAACTCTTATTTGGTTCTTGAATAAGATTAATGTAAATATTACATACTTAACCTTTCAGTGGATTCATTACTATAATAATAGGTAAAACTTCATCTCATTTGTACCAGTGAGTAATATTTATGGCCAAAAAGAGAATCCACATAGAAATTGGATATTGGTGAAGGATTTTACATTTCATTATTGTTAACCTTCCAAGTGGCAGTACTAAATGCCTAATTTGGCAGAGAAATTTAACTGATTGTACACAGTACAGTAGAACCTCGATTATCCGGCAAAATTTTGCGAAGGTCAAGCCAGTTTCGATAAAAGTCAGATAAAACATAAGTCATAAATAACTTGGGTTTTATTGGAGAATCACGTTTAGTAACTGATAACAGACAGCATGTGTAAGTGGGGCGCCTACAATTGCACGTGACGAACACACTCTGCAGCTATTGTAATGAAATGAACGATGTTTATCATGATCGCCAAATTTGATGCTGGTTTACATTACAATACAAAAGATATTTAAAAATACAACTGTGTTTTAATTAGGCTATCAAAAATTCTAAGGTAAATTATATATGTTTACCTATATATTAAATCTTATACTTAAATTTAATGTTAACTCCGACTGAATAATAAAATATGTACAGTTATTTAACTGCAAATTATGTGTACGAACTGTTCCACTTCCGATTTCCCTCGCTCGCAAAATGGACTCTTCCAGCCAGCCATATTGACCAAAGGTAAACAACATTTCCAGCTCAGATCTTCAGGCGCATTATTAAATTATCAGGCAGTAACAAGGGACCGCTTGTCGAGAGAGGGTGACTACTAGCGCCTGCAATTTGCGAAATGCAAAACCGAAACACTTGTGTACAACATTTGCGTTATAAAACTGGAAGACGCTTCCGATTAATTGTAATTGTATCTTTTAAATAATTTTTATTGCTATCTACTTGCCAAACTGGATAACACATACTGCCGGATAAAGCGAGGCTGGATAATCGAGGTTGTACTGTATGACTAAATTATTTATAAAATATATTAAAATCTATGTATTTATCACTTATTATATACCAAAATAAAACTAATTAACTGTAGAATATATTAAAAGTAAAATAAATAACTTTTCACAATTATTTTTCTTTTGTGAATAAAGAAAATATTTTGTCTGTTTTCAGTCAATAAAAAATCGCTACATAAAAAACTTAAATAGCCATTTTGTTTGAAATTTCACAAAGAAGAAAAAGGTATATAGTTTACTTACACTAATTTGATAAAAAGAAACCATAAAAAAAATGAAAGTAACCATGTACACAGCTGATAGCGTGAAATAAAAAAGTACAGTTACAACAAAAACAAAAAAAGATTATGAAGTTGGCTGATCTAAATAATGAATACTATACGAAATTAAACTTTAGAATCTGGTCTTTTGAATGGTACAAAACACATAGGTATTTATTTTTATTTATGACAGAAATTGCGTACAACAAAAAGGCTTACATAATTAGACGCTGCAGCATCTTTGTCACGCAATGGAAGGGGCAAAACCACGTGGAGAGTTAATATGTTGTTTGAAAGTTATTTGATGGTGATTGATAAGTTCTTGATTGGCAAAAATAAACCTAACGTTTCAAGTGGTATAAAACTCCTATCATCTGCCAATTATACTAAATACCTCATCCAAATTTTAAATGTAAACTATAAGCATGTAGTTGTTTCTTACATTGATATTGGTTAGTTTAGATTAAAAAAGTAAGATAAGATAGTAACACTAGCAGAAGACAGGAATTTTATATCTGTCGAAATGTTCTGTTTGTTTTTATTAAACACTTAAAGCATTGGGAATCTCAAAAAATGTACCAATCATTGTTAACATCTGTTTTTGAGATTTTTAAGGCTCTAGTATTCAATTTATAGAGTTGTAAGTTTATTTTTTAACTAACCATTAAGCAGACATAATATGGAAAAACTGATCTCTATTATCTAATGTAAAATAATTTACTGAAGAGATAATTTGTTAATGGTAGCATTAATCTATGAATCAATAGTTCTTTAGAGATCGGCCTATAACATAAAAATAATCTCAAAATAACAAACTATTTTAATGGTTTTTGCAGAGCGTCAGAGAAATGGCTATATTCTAATAACCATAAATCAAATCTCCCCACTGTGGTCTATCATTCCCTGGTTAAAAGACTATTCAATCAACGTAAGAAAATTAGATCTTTCTGTACTACCTCTTTTTAAATCGGCTTTAGCTCAAGTCAATTGGGATCTAGTAAATTTCTCAGGAGACTCAAATTCAGTTTTTGACTCGTTTTTTGACAAATTTGATGACGCCTTCAATTTTTACTTTCCATTAAAATCAGTAAGACCTAGGTCTTCCCATAGCACTAAGTCATCAGTTCAAAACGTGAATAAAGATTGGTATACCAAGGAATTAAATCAATACAGATCTTGGGTCCTCTTGCTGCATGAACGTTACAAAAATGCTCAGTCCATAGCAGAGAAGGATAAATTCTATAGGCTATACCTAGACATGAAAAAGCTGTATAGAAGAAAAGTCGATATAGCTAAGAAAGAGGTTAATAGAAAATTCAATGAACCCCTGTAAAGCTGCCTGGAATCTGATAAACAGTCATCGGAAGAAAGATCCAATGTCTACCTGTCCTGTTAGTCCGGATGATATCAACAATTATTTCATCCAAACAGTTGAAAGATTAGTAGGGGGCATGCCTGATAGGAGTGAGGATGCAGTTTCTAATGTGAAAGAACCGACGGGTATGGAGTGGACCGTCTGGAGGGAAGTTTCAGCTCAGGATATATTGAAAATTGTTGCCAGTTTTAAATCTTCATCTAGTATGGATGCGTATGGGATGTCAACTGTATTGCTACAGGACATCGTAGGCACAATTGCGGATGTACTTGCTGAGGTATTTAATATCTGCTTGAAGGAGGGTATTTTCTCGGATAAGTTGAAGCTTGCTCGTACGGTACCAGTATTTAAGAAGGGGGACAGTTCAGACATAAGAAGCTATAGGCCTATATCTATAGTGCCTGTACTTGCTAAGGTCCTGGAAACTATCATGACAAACAACTCATGTCTTACTTCGAAAGTAACAACTTGTTATCCTGTATGCAGCATGGCTTTTGCAGAGGTAAATCCACAGTAACTGCAGTAGAAACGTTGGCAAGGAATGTGTACGACGCCTTCGAGGATCACAAATGAGTGGTATTGACTTTATGTGACCTGACAAAAGCCTTCGACTGCGCGTCTCACAAGATCCTCCTGCTCAAGTTGAAAAAATATGGAATTAGCGGTCCAGTGCTGAACACTCTTCAATCCTACCTCAGTGACAGAAATCAACTTGTAAACATTCGCGGTGCCTCTTCTGAAGTTCTAAAATTAGAACATGGCGTGCCTCAAGGGTCCGTCTTAGGACCATTGCTCTTCCTGATCTTGGTTAGTGATCTAAGCACTACCGAAAGAAACGCCTTGCTCTACGCAGATGATACAACGCTACTTACCTCCGGAAGTGACATAAACTGTCTTTTAGAAGATGCTCTTCAAATAGCCTACAGAATGCTAAAACCTGGTTTGAGCTCAACAACCTTATACTAAATGAAGGAAAAACACAACAACTGTTTTGCAGCTTAAGGCGTAGGCCTACTGAAAACTTAAAGCGTGATATACCTGAAAATCAAGTAAAGCTGCTAGGAATCTTCATTGATACCAAGTTGGATTGGAATTATCATGTTGAACAAGTGTGTGTAAAGTTGTCAAGGGTGACGTACCTTCTACGGAAACTTAAGGCTCTTGTGACTGTACGTGTATGGGTGGGCGGGTGTGCCAATACCACTGTATTTGTATGGGTGGGCGGGTGGGTCAATACCACTGTACGTGTATGGGTGGGCGGGTGGACCAATACCACTGTACGTGTATGGGTGGGTGGGTGTTACTTGTGTTTCTTCAGTAGTTGCGAATTTCTTATGTTGGTAAGCTAAAGTTATATCATCCGCATATATAAATGTAATTAACCTTCTTAAGGTGTACTATGGACTATTCCATTGCCACATTAACTATGGAATTATCTTATGGGGACAGGCTTCTGGTTGTGATCGTGTATTGATAATGCAGAAGACGGCTGTCAGAGTTATGACATCTAGTGAGCGGTTAGCACACTGCCGGCCATTGTTTCAAGAACTCAGAGTACTAACTGTCCACTGTCAGTACATACTCAGCTGTATTCTACACCTGAAAGCCACTACTCCACTCACCGAGCTTACTCGAGACAAGATCCACAGTCACAACACCAGGGGCAAAAACAACTTGAATGCCCCGCACTGTCGCTTGAGCAAAGTAAAGGACAGTTACCCACTGATAGCATTCAGGATGTTCAAGAAACTTCCAACTGACATCCGTAGCCTCAAACCGGAACACCTGAAAGTTAGGCTGAGCTCTTGGCTTGTGCGAAAAAGCTTTTACTCCCTACAAGAATTTTTTGAGGACCCATCTCGGACATGTAACTGTTCTTTTTCAACCTCACTTGCCGCCTAACTTGCCTCAAAAGTTGTGTAAATATTATATATATTTTGTGTTTTAAATGTAAAAGTTTTATGTGACAAGTTCTATCCACTTATGTGGTCAACGAATGCTGCTGGGTAATAGGTATTGAAATCCCAAATATTATAAGGTAATTTAAATTGAGTAGCTGTACCTGCCCGCTTCACCGGTCATAATATTGAGTTTGAGTATAAAATCGAAATGTGCAGCAAGCTGTCAGTTTATACTGTATCCGATTTGTATCCAATTTAGAACAGCTGATGTTATGTATGTTATTACTTTACTAAACATTTTTAATTTTAAAAGTTAACCTACTACAATGTTATTCAATTTGTTTTTATTTAATAGCTGTTAATCAAATAAATAAATCAATCAATATAGCTCTATAAGAATACTATGGAAGTTTTGGAAGCCAGTGGGACGGAGTTCTGAGGTCACAGAGGAAAATCCTTTCTTAGTGAGCCTCTAGGGGCCAAGATAAACCTATGTACAAAATTTCAATCAAGTCAACTATGCTTTTAAACTAATGATGATTGTATTTAATGTTTATATTGCCAATATACATTAAGTAATTAATGCACACTATTATTTGATGCATATTAGTATTATACTTAAGGTGCATGCCACTATAATGCATAAGGGCCTACCTGACCCATGATAGGCCGTGTGGCCCAATACCACTGTATTTCAGCCACCCCTCAACTACTTTTCTGACTACTCTTACCAGCAACTATACTGCTGGCAACTGTGACGCTGTACCAGTGGTAGCGTGGTCAATACCACGGGGGCTGTATGCGTCTGAGACGAGGGTGGGTCAATACCACTTTATCTGTATAGGTGACCGGCTGGGCAATGCCACTGAATTTGTATGGGTGGCCGGATGGGTCAATAATATTGTACCTGGATGGGTGGATGGGTAGGTCAATAACACTGTACCTGTATGGGTGGACGGGTAAATCAATAACACTGTACGTGTATGGGCGGGTAAGTGTCCCTATAAAACTACTGTACTTGTATAGGCGGGTGGGTAGATCAATAACCACTGTACGTGTATGGGCAGGTGGGTTGGTCAATACCACTGCGCCTGTATGTGTATGGTTGTCCAGGTATTTCAATAACACTACAGTGTCATTCATCATTACTGTTTGTTGGTGGGTCATGGCTATAAGGTGGAGTCTGGGAAGTGAATGAGTGAATGAAATACTGGGCAGTGAATTTAGTAACACAAACTAACTATACTGCACTTTAGTAGTATAAAGAAATAATATATCACATTGTGAAATATTGGCCAAACAATGTGAATTAATTAATAGTAATAAATCTCTAAAATCAAAAAGTGTAATCATTCACTTGATAGTAATAAAATTGTTATAGAATAGCCTAAGTGTGTTATATCATTGTTTTGATTGTAAGCTTTAGTAGTGATTATCTGTTTTCTTACCTAAATTGAAATCAACTTCAAAATCCTTATCAGATGACTATTAAATTTCTGATTGATTTTCAAAGTTGATTTCACAACAGACTTAAAGAGTTCTTACTAGTAAACAAATAGTTTTTAAGCAAGTCTGACTTGGAGCTCTTTGGAGCACTAAATATTTAACAGGTGACAGTCATAATATTTAGTGAACATTTCAACTTATCAGCTTTACAGGTTTACTGCAACTTAGTTCTTTGTTCTAGATTGTGGAACTGTCAATGGAGACTTTATATATTGACTTAGCTCAATTATAAAAAACAGTGATTTGGTACTTGTTACATGTACTCTGAAGGGATAAAATCTAAGGAAAATAAAGTGGGCTTCCGTGGTAATGGACAAACATTTAATAATATTAAAACAAATACCCATTAATAAGTGAGACAGTATAAATGCTTAAATGAAACTAGAAGAATGCTTTACAAGCGCGCTACATGACTCAGAAATACTACTTAGCCTACCAGCCATGCCCAAGAGAGAGAGGGGAGCGTACTTTTCAGAAAGCAGAATTACATCAATGTGAATGCGCAATGATAATACTTGTTGATCTAACCCTGGTTAATTTTAGGGAGGTATATATACCATAATCCGGGCATCATCTGGTTAGTGGCAAGCCACATGTGGCCTGGATTTACCCCTTCATCCCGGTGGGAAAGGAAATGATGATTCAAGCAGGGCATACGGTTAAATAATACCGGACGACACATGGGTATGTTCAGTTGCTGATAAACTAATATGAGTGACCCCTCCTGGCCACCAGCTGGCTAATGAGCTGATGATCCTACAGTCCCAGGTAAATGAGGGTGGGAACTGGAGCCCCACCATAACAGTACGTACTTTGTCTTTCAGTATCCCATTTATATTTTGCTCAGGGACATGTGGTTAGCATATTGGGTCCAGCATTTGTTAACAGGACTCGCTTTTAAGTTGTAGCTTTTCAATTACGTCACTATGTTGGAGCAACACCCAGGGACATCAGTTGTAATTTTAGCACTTACCACCCTAGGAACCGAACCTGGGACTTAAACCTCCATAGATGAGTAATGTACAACTCATTGGATTATAACATAAATTAAACTTTTTATTACTAATGACTAGGTTTTTACTTGAAAACATTTTACAGTTTTGAGTTAAAGCCCAGGCAAATAGGTTCAGTAATTCAAAATGCTGTAACTGGTTATCTGACTCTGTAGTCATTCATAACTACAACAATGACTACAAGTACAGTAGTATTGATATTCCCACCCACCCATACTCATACAGTGATAAGAACATTCAACACATTGTTTTGGTGAATGTTAATGAACTTTGTTTAGTAAACATCTTGTATCCATACAATTTTTTTTAAAGGATAGGTTGATCTCCTTTTTAGCCTTACTCTGTCCATTTCCCATAGACTATTTATCTGTGGGGAGAACATATTTAGATAGAGGAAGGGGGCGAACCAGTACAATACAAGGTGAACATTACTGCTAAATACTTCCAGTTCAGGCCAAACCTGCGTTATCTTTACCCTGGGCTAAGGCACTGTAGACCACTTGGCCACCGGCTTACCTGAGTAATGTTACCTAAACATTAAACACAACAACTTATTCATGTTTAGAGTTGTAACAATTATTGTGTACTTTACAGTTTGACATGGAGGGGCAATATCTATATCAGCTGGTGGGTAAAATCGACAATGAAGGTATATACAGTGTCAACTATAGACTGAGTACTCCCTTTGAAGCATTGGATCATGTCTTCTTTGACTTCAATCTTCAAGCTGAAAAATTTTTTTTTTCATCAAACTTAACTATCGATGTTGTTGACAACAGGATTAGAATGGACGGGACATTGGAGGTAATCTCTTTCTGTAGGCTTTAATTACATTGAAACAATCGCCAATGAACCTAGATAAAATGTATTTAAACTAAATAATACCTGCAACTAAAACGATTCATTATATGTAATCACATTTATGAAGGAACTATATGCTTGGCACTATATCCATAAAACTATTTTATGGATATACAGGGTAAATGGTACGTGGTGTTTCAAAATTTAAGGGCTTAAACTACATGCTTGGGGCTACTTAAAAACGCAAATTTCAGTTTTATATGCCAAATGGTTAGTGTGGTATGTTCAAATTAAGATTTTTTTTAAAATCGTGGACCTAACCATAAAAGATCTTTATTACTTACTCAAAAGATCATATTTTTTAAACTGTGACACCATTTTTGAAATCTACATTAAATTTTCAACAAGAATAATGAGCTAGTAAGATGCGTAAATTAAGGTTGGTATTTAAAATTATGCGTTAAAGTAAAAAAATCATATTTTTGTAAAATTTTAAACAATGTTTTACGCTTAGTTACTAAATTATGGTAACAGATATAATGTGTCAAACTATACAGAAAACTGCGTAATTTAATGTTCTTTTCAATAGTATAATTTTGATTTTAATTATTTTGTTTTGTCATCGAAAACGTTAGGTGAAACTGAATTAAAACACAGTTTGCAGAAAACTTGAAGCTTTGACTATTTATTAAAAGAAAGATTATAATACTTTGATTTGATATAATATTAAGACATACTAATTACATTGGTAAAAATAATTGAAAAAAAGGTCAACTTAAAATAATAAGATTTTCAAATGTTGTTCAAACTGCCTTCCTCCATTTCTGATGCAGGCCAGTGCTCTCTTGCTCATTTGTTGAACTGTCACTTTTGTAGAGACTTCTTGGCGCACTACTTCAGCAGCCCCAGTTATTCTCTCCCTCAGTTCTTGTTCTGTGTTGATAGGTGCAGAATATACTTTTTGTTTCATCCATCCCCATACACAGAAATCCATGGGACTAAGGTCCGGCGATCTAGCTGGCCACGGTACGGTCTCACCCAGTCCAATCCATGTAGGATAATTGAGCGTCAACCAGTGACACATTTCTGCGGTGAAATGCGGTGTAGCTCCATCTTGTTGGAAAATGAGACTGTCTCTTTTTTCTTGGTTGAGATGGTCTAGCAGCAAAGGGAGACTGTGCTGTAAAAAGTCCAAAAAGCGTTCCCTGTTAAGGTTTCCCTCGAAGAAATGTGGGCCAATAAGCGTTTCACCTACTATTCCAACCCATACCATAATGTGAAATCTCCTTTGAAAAGATCGTTCTTTGGTTGCTCTTGGGTTATCTTCTGCCCACATGTGCATATTATGTGTATTAAAGATTCCTTGTCTTGTAAATATGGCCTCATCTGTCCAAAGGATCTTTTTGAAGAAATGATACTGCTCAATATCGCTATTGAGCAACCATCTACAGAACTGAACACGAGGAGCAAAGTCTTGAGCTTCAAGTGCTTGTACAGGCGTGAAGTGGTATGGATGAAACTTGTTTCTATGAAGAATATCCAACACTTTCCACTGTGAAACATTTAGTTGAGCCGCAATTGCCCTACTACTACTCTCTGGGTTTTCTTGAAAGGTATTTAGAATCAATTCTTCAACACCTACATCATAATTAACTGGACCTACCTCAGAAGACTTTCTTTGAACTTTTCCACTTTCCACTAACCTCTGGTGAAGTCTAGTGAACACCTGTGGGCTGGGGGCTTTTCGATCTGGGTACCTTAAACTGTACTCTCTTTGCGCAGCAAGTGCATTGCCATTGCAAAATCCATAAACAAAATGCATTTCTGCATATTCTCTTGTAGTGAACTCCATGATGCTACAGAACTGAATAGCTTATACACGGACCCAGTCTAAAGAGTAAACAGATAATGGATTCCAGTTTTCCTCGTGATAAGTTTGCTTTAAAAGAAACTAACTTTTGTTAAACTAAGCAGGTAGTGGAATTTCCCAGTCATTAAGGACAACAGACAAAACTATTGATAAGGTTGGGGTGTATGCCGGGTCTAAGAATTGTCGTTAAAACCCCATTTGTCCCTGATTTACATGTGTTTTTAATCACATAACGTTATTTGAATGTCCAGTCCTAGTTGCTGGCTAGTAAGATAGTCTTACAATTTTTTAACCACTCTGTGTTTCTTTCTATTCAAATAATAATAAAAAATGGAACATTGTACGATAATGCAAACAAAAGCATATCACTGGAAAGGCCATTAAATTATGCAGTTTTCTGTATAGTTTGACACATTATATTCGTTATCATAATTTAGTAACTACGCTTAAAACATTGTTTAACATTTTACAAAAACATGATCTTTTTGCTTTAAAGCATAATTTTAAGTACCAACCTTAATTTATGCAGGCTACTAGATCATTATTATTGTTAACAATTTAATGTAGATTTAAAAAATGTTGTCATAGTTTAAAAAATATGATCTTTTGAGTAAGTAATAAAGCTTTTTTATGGTTAGGTCCACGATTTAAAAAGAAATCTTAATTTGAACATACCACACTAACCATTTGGCATATAAAACTGAAATTTACGTTTTTAAGTAGTCCCAAGCATGTAGTTTAAGCCCTTAAATCTTTAAACACCACGTACCATTCACCCTGTAGCTTTATTTTGTCAGTGGCTTTGACTAGAGGGTTCTAACGTTATTGCAAGATAATGATGTCAAGTAACATAGAGTATGGATGTTTTTTGGATGAATCCATCCTTGCATGCGGCCTGCTTGCCTGGTAAATTGGTGGTAGTTCGGAAGTCACCTTTAACCCTAGATGGTGAATACTTGATGGCCCATTATGAACTCCCAACTGCAAACTGCTTCTTTTCAGGGCTTCACAAGCTTTTTTTTTTTTGTAAAAATCATAAAAAATACTAAATATGCTCCAAATGTCAATTTTATCATTCTGTTTTTCTTCTCAAGAACTTTACTTTCATATACTACCATAAAAACTTAAAAAAAAAAAATAGTAAATAATTATTGTCTAGATAAGAATGAAAAAGTTTTAAAATTTTGTACATAAATTATAACTTATAACCCTCCTTAGGAGCACTAAACAATTTTTGTAAATAATTCCAAGACAGCCAAATTGTTTATCATTTTGTGCACTATAATAATATGTTGTTACATTTTATATAAACTACTAGTTTTTTTTATTGTTTGTTTACATAAAACGCAAAAATGAAAAAATGTGCAAAGTTACAGTATGATCATGGTAGGTAATCAAATAGTACATGTAAAAACTCTAAAAAGTTACCATTTAATAGACAAGAAAAAGTTATTTAGGAAAAATAGTCATATTGTACCCATATTTTTAGTTTGTTGTGGAAAATAAAAATGTTATTACGGAAACGAAAATTCTGTGAAAAATGACATAACAATCCATAAATAATGTGTATGTATAATGTTTAATTTTTTTTGCTACATGTACTTTATTAGTACAATATATTAGATAGAAGAAAATGTAAAATATATGAATATATTCCAAAAAGTATGAAATTTATAACACCAAAAGTCAGTGTGCGCAAATTGTGTAAACGGATCTTGAAAAGTTGTGCATATTGTAATCATAGTAAAAAATATTAAAATTTTGTAAGGTTTTTTTCTGAGAACAAAAACTGATTAAACAGATATTTCTGAACAGAAATGTAAACAAATTATTATATTCGTGACCAAAATAAAGTTTTGAAGTAGGATAATAACATACTACGTTATATTGTTCTCAATAAATCAAAATAAAAGTGCCATTTTGAGCAAACACAAATAATACATATTATTTTGTTATCAAGATTTTAGATTATTATGAAAATGCTAAACTAATACCATAATTTTACATGTCTTATTTGATCAGATTGGATAAAAAATAAATGTGTAGGCTAGTACCTACATAAATATACATGGTTGTAAAATTAAAATACACAAAAAATTAAATATTTTTCTCACCCTAGTTCTCTAGCCTGTTTTTAGCCCTATATTGCATTATTTGTATGTAGGATTGTTATTATTATGATTTTGAAGTGCTAGTGCTTTTGTATAAATACAATGTAATGTTGATTAGTGTTGACTTGTTGAACAATGCCTAAAACTAATTTCCTTTTATGCACTGTCACTTCCACTAAAATATATTATATATGAACTACAATACACTATTCACTACACTACACTTTCATTTCATTTCAATTCACTACACTTATTATGTTAAATACAAGTGGTTGAGAGAGTGTTGTGTATAAACATATATGGCTAAATTTATACTGACGGCCGCTCTTCTACATCATCTTTGTCACGTGACCATTGCCAACAAACAGCACGAAATTTCCTCGAGACTGTACCAACCGACGCTAGAACTTTCTGGCTTTCTACTCATTTTTTAATTTGTTTATATAGCAATAAATAATTTATTTATTACAACTTTTCACAACAGCTTGTAACGCACCAATACTGGCTTTTGAAAGAACATGCAAACAAGGGTATACAAACACATTTTTTGTAAAACAACCAAAGCACCTACAACATTGCAATTTGTTTTGTTGGTTAGAGTATTTAATTCACTGCAAACTGACAGTTTGTATACCTGATTCTGACTATTGATTATTGTACAGTTATGCAACAAACATCGGCCATTTTTCCCACTCCCGACTCCCGCCGGGCGGTAATTGAGCGGGAATTTCAAATTGCACATTTTAATTTTATTCCTATGTTTATATAAGTGTATAAAATATTATTAAAAGAATAAAATGTATAGTCCTACGTCGATTGTTACCAAGTTTGTGGCGCTTGCTTCGTGATAAACATTTGTTTTATTGAGTTTACAAAAGAGCATGCAACGTGCCTACTTTCGCAGTTGCATATACTTTTGAAAATAGCACGCAAAGCACCAGGATTTGCAATCTAGGGTTAAGGCAATAGTATTTTGTATTTCAACACTTGTAATAAAAATAGTTTTTTATTTTAATTGTCAGGCTTCGCAATTTTGTATTCTGGAAGCACAGTTTATGAAGGGGACTATTGGCTTGTAATAAAAATAGTTTTTTTATTTTAATTGTCAGGCTTTGCAAATTTGTATTCTGAAAGCACAGTTTATGAAGGGGATTTTTATTACAAGCCAATAGTCCCCTTCATAAACTGTGCTTCCAGAATACAAAATTGCGAAGCCTGACAATTAAAATAAAAAACTATTTTTATTACAAGTGTTGAAATACAAAATGTTGACTTTTAAACCCTATTATAAAGAAATTACTATTCGTTCAACATTTATGATTAATTCATTATTTACTTTGATTAAGTATAAAACTTTTTTACACTGGTAAACTCATCTGACTGAAAAAAAACTTCCTCACTGCTCGAAAATTATATTTTGTGTTTTTTTGAATGAATTAAAACAAGTTGTTCACGTTAATGCTTGTATAAATTATTTATCAAACCTGTGGTGTCATATACAGCTACCATTATAATCCTCATTTCTTTCTGTTAAAAGCAATTTGTCACATGTGTACCTTAAAATTATTTGTATTGGTTAAACGGCCATTGGAACAAAACCGTGTTCTGTACAACCAAGCTGCCCATACTTAAGGGAAATGTTCGATTCTGATCCCCAAAAAACAACCCAAATTTATTTGATATGATAAAATATTTAATTTTTCTGGATTTCATATGATTAGATCAATCATCTGTCCAAATGTTTAAATTTTCTGACACTCCGAAGTGGGTAAACATTTATGCGAGTGAGTGAGTTATCAGGTATATAGTAGCTTGTTGGTTTTAGTAACTAATACATGATTTATCTAGCTCAAAGTTGTAAATAAAAACTGCTGCCATTTTTATAGGTACAACATTTTACGTTGGCTCTATGGAGTTTTGTTCACTTAATTAAGTTCTAAAAAGATCTAATGTACAACTCAACCTATGCTCTCATTTAACATTTTCTTCTGGTTCTTTGAGGGTGTTAGATTACTATTACCATTGATTTTATACACAAATAGATTTCCCATCCAATGTTAAATTTTGAGTCTCAAAATATCAGCTGTTTTGTGGTCCATTGTGGAGCGCTAGTGTAGTCCCATGTAAATGTAATGCAGTGTAAAACAGCTGTGGTTGCGGGCCACACAAACTAACAAAATTACTGTCACAAATATTCCTATTAGATGGTTTATCTATTGTATGTTTATATAATCAATGCTATTACTTAGGTAATAGAACAATTGTACATATGTGATATATTGTGTAATTTTAATATTTGGTTTATTTAATTTACATTTAACTCTAACCAAGAGGAAGAGAGAGAGAGTTATCTAGCCCAAGAATACACATCAACCATATCAAACTCGAGCTCTCATTGGTTTTAAGGTTGAGTGGAAGAGAGGACTTATTAGTCCTAACTCCGCCTAATAAAGACAATTTTCATTTCATTTCATTGGTTATCCCAAATAGACTCCCCTCTGGTAAGGTCCACACAACTTCGTGAGCCTCACTCACATCCAACTCTTTGTCCAACAACTCACCTCTAGCTGTTCTGTCAAGGGTCTCTCTTGCCCTTGTTACTCAATTGTTAACTGTTTAATTTATTGTTATGTTTTCTAAATTTGTTTTCAATTCTTTAAGAGTTTTTTTTCAGACTCTCAGAAGTGTCACAAGTACTTCTTTTGAGAACATCCTTTCTGGGGTGAGTCAATTCTCTCTGATCTTTTATTTCTGCTCCTTTTCCTCTCGTTTGCTCTGGTAGAGCAGTGGTCCTTTTTCTTATTCAGCGTTATTAAATTTCTCTACCCCACAGAGGGCCATCCCACTTTTGTGATGAAAAAATTATATTTGCTTCAAAAACAACATTTATGCTTTAGAATTTATGTGTTAATTTCAAATGCTTAGTCTGCAATGGTTCAAAAAATATAAAGCTGTTTCAGACCTTTTTGACACTCTGTATAAAGTTTATGTATGTTTGATATATTTAATATTTTTTAGTGTTATTTAAGATTTCATAATATATTACACAAGCAATAATTCTTATTTTCATACTACTTAATTTGATAATTCAGGTTCATCATTGTTCTTTATAAATATTATTTTAATATATTTTATATTTGATTTAAACTGTGTCAACCATGTTTAGAAAACAATCTCCTAAAGAACTCACAGAATATGTATAGCTTTCTCAAATAATGTGATTTTAAAGTATTACTTTTTTGAATACTTAACAAATTTCCTATTATTCATGTAAGTTGTTACTGTTACTTCAAGTTGAATATTATTAACCAAAGATACTGAATAAATTTAAGGATCTGCTGATGATAACATTTAGTTTTAAAATGGATACCAATCAATAAAATTAAAATATTACTAACAATTTTCAGTTTCACAATTATATATTAGAAGAAATTGGCATCAGAAAACTTATCAGACTTGTTTAACCATTATCTTGATGAGTCCACAAACTTAAACACAATAAATAAATAAATGGCGCAACAAAAAATACAAATTGTTGGTGCCTCATCTACACAAGTGTTCTGAAACCTGAGCAGGGGCCAGTGGCACCAACATTTGGAATCTTGTGTTTTGCCTTTTATTTGTTCCATATGTATGTGTTTGCGGACTTATTTCCTCAAGTAAGTTTGCTGATGCTCTCTCTCCAATTAAATTAATTCCAGACCTAGGTCTTCTAATGTACATGATTAAAAAGTAAAATACTTCATATAAATAAATTACTCTGATTTTATGAAAGTGTTTACTTAGTTATATTTTGTCAATAAATAATCTTAAGATCTGAAGAACAACATCAATTTTAACATAATATGATCTTGTTTTGTAAAGTTTCATTTTGTTTTTTAAACATTCATAAACCACCAATTTGAGATGAGGACTTTTGGGAAGAAACACTCATTTTATATTGACCAGTTAAAGACTTATCCACGTAATAATGAGAAGCTACACCAGTAACAAACACAGTACACTGTTTATTTTCCTGGAGATGGTTAACTTGCTCCTAAATGTGTAAATGTTTATGCTTTTAATATATTTAGGAGGTTTATTGACTACTTTTATTTAATTATATTTAGTTTACTGTTATTTTATGTAAAGACATCAAACCTAAGATATGTTTAACCCAAACAACTTGTTACATGGTTATATAGCAAAGTTGTCATATAATATGTAGCAACTAAACTTATGTATGAAGTGGGTTAAAAGAAGTATGTATTTGTTATCTACCTTGCAGGTAGACGATGACTACTTTGGACTGACGGCTGACTTCAACTTTGCATCACCTTCATTTTCTCTGCCTTTCTGTCACCTTTCTTTCATCAAAGACTTTTCTGGTGTTGAAAAAGCAATTACGTTAAACATGAAATATCCAAATAAGAATGTAAGTGAAATATTTTTCAAGATCTTTTCTTAGCTATTATTATTTATAAAAATACTAATTTATTTCAAATATTTATGAGAATAATATTTTATTTCTATTGAATTGAATTATTTATCCCACCAATATGTGGCTAGTTTGAAACAGATGTCAGAAATGGCAATACAGTCAAACCTAAAATATATGGATTATTGTTGTGCCAGGCATATCAGACGCTAACACTAATCACTACAATAATAATAATAATAATAATAATTTTTATTTGCCGTAAGGATGGTTACATCATTGACAATGTCATTAAACAGTAATAATACCTAGTCAATGTAGCCTAAAATAATCTAAAAAGAAATCACAATAATTTAGTAAACAATAAACCAGCCTGCTCTTTGTTAATTACTACATTGAGTAGGTTACAATAATTCTGTTCTCATGTATTTTCTAATACACCACATAAATTCACATAAGGCACTACTGTATTGTATTTTATTTTAAGAGTTAGTGACAGGTTTATTTTTTTTTATCTATGTAATTATTTTAGGTAAAATAATTAAGAGAGCAGTATTTTATGTTATATTATTCTTATTATGAACCCAATGACATATGTCCGATTCAATAAACTTAAGAACATTTGAAACATTATTGAATTATACTTTAAATGAAAAAAAGCCTGCCGGATCACCATGAATCTCTTGAATTTTGCAAAATCAAGCACTATTTACTTGACTAAAAATTACCATTTTGTACTACCTTAGCTAAAGATATTTCTTAACTTTAAACGTTCAGAATACTCTACTGTTTTTTTTCTCTATAAGACCGGTTCAGATATTAGAAGATTCATTTATAAGAGATCTGATGGCATTGCATAAAGTCAAGATGGCATTGGGGAATGATATTGTCAGATTAAACAAAAAATATTCAGTTCAGGCAAATATTACTTTCTATTTATAGATATTTGGCTGGAGGTTGCGAAAGTGTAAGGGACAAAATATGATACGAAATTCAAATATGAAGCTCAAGGCAATATGGTACTATGATTGTTTAGAGCTAGTCAGTCAGTTACTAGACTGCTGTGTCCTGACAAGAAGAAAGTCAAGAAAGATGTCCTCCTGAGAAGCGTTCTCCCACTGTTTTCTAGTGCAATTCAGATAATAGTAGTTGTAAGGTCTATATCATCTTACTCCCTCTTTACTAAATGTAAATGAATTTCTTTGTTCAATTTCAGCTAAGCTAGCTGCTGTTAAAATCAACAGGTTGGATCCAGAGCCTCAGAGACAGTAACTTCATTTTGTGACTGAATCTGCTTTAAACAATAAGTATTTCATTATTAAAACTAACTTCTGGGATCCACGCAGTGTCTGTTGAACATTAGGAGCCAACGTTTTATCTATGTAGCTTTGGCCTCTTTAGGGCCAGTGGACATTCGCTTCAAAAGCAGATTGAAGAGTCCTTGTCTTTGTGGTTTACAGTATATTGGGGAAACAAAAAGAAACGTCGGTGAAAGAATAAAAAAACACATATATGAGGATAAGTAGCAACAGTTAGAAAAGTCAGCCATTGATGAAAAGAATGCACATCTGACCGATCAATCACATTACGTCTATGACAAAGTAAACATTTTGATTATGGAAAGGAATTTCTAGCCAAAAAATTAAAGACCTATAACAATGTTCAAAACATTTAAAAATATCAACAAAGATAATAGTAACAGGCTTATGAATTGGATAGCGATGGTAATAGATAAGTTGTAGCCATTTAAAATTGGTTAGTAGATAAGCTAGAGGTTCTCAGTTAGATCCCAATCAGTCATGACAAATTTTGAAAGGTATCAGCTGATAACCACTTGCTGTTCATTTGACATTGGGCTATTAATTAATGGCACTTTCTGAGGAATATTTGGCATTAGTTTGTAACAATGACTAAATTTTCTCATTCACACTCATTCGAAATCCATATTCTTCCATATCTTGACGATCAGCATCTCAAGAATAAATAAACTGTATATTATTTAATAAATACATGTTTTATTTGAAAAAAAAAACACTTGCCAGTTCATATGGGCCTGCAGGCCTGTGCATGAACCTTATTCAACAAGTGAAGTACTGACCATTAGCGGATTCGAATCTTGGACACTATCCTCCACAATCTAAAGCCTAAGTCACTGAGCAACCACACCGACAAATGAAGTGGTAGCAATCTTGATGATGTTCCGCCCTCTATATATGGGAACCAATGTTAGGTTTCTTCAGTCTGTTTTTTGTTTTCAAAGTGAATGTTGACCTCACCCTGAAGAAGTTCATTGCAACATGGATGAAAATAACTGTGAAAGTTTAAATAAACTGTCAATGAGTATTTAACTCCGGTGCCCTGCTGCTTGGAGTGTGCTACTGCCCACCCATAGTAGGACATCTTGCAAATTTTGAAAAAGCCCTTTTGCGTTTTATGCCTAGATATAGTCGAGTTTTGCTTATGGTTGACTTAAACATAGAATTGCTCAAGGACAAACACTGTTATGACTACGGACTACTTACTGCAATGTTTGAATCGTGCAACTTGACTATCCTACCTTACGAGCCCACTCATTACACCGCCAAGTCAGACACTCTTATTGATCTTATGGTCGTTTCAGACCCTCAGGATATCATCCACCATGATCAGCTTCCAATTCCATCCATATCTAAGCACGACCAGCAAAATTAATGACGCTGGTTTATGTCAGATGTTCTTAACAGCCCATGCATTACATTGAAGCGCTGAAAAATGTAGATGACATGGTTGAGGTTTTTAATCAAACTCTTATAAACTTATATGATAAACATACCCCATTTGTGACTAAACAGATTTCTAAACCGACATCCTGTCCCTTGAATGATGACCCAAATTCTTATTCTCATGGCTAGAAGGGATTCACTTTTTAAAAAAGCCAAAAGAACACATTATACCGAATTAATGGGTCAATATCGACATATTAAAAACAGAGTTAAAAAATTGTTAAGAAACTCCATGCTTAGGTATACTCATAAACTGTTTGAAACCCAAAAACAGTCATCCCATGAATTTTGGCTCAAAGTCAAAGGCCAATCCTCAGAAAAAGTCTCATCCAGTCCATGTACCCTTAAAAGAGTTGAATATGTTTTTCACTTCTTGTGGTCGTGTGAATAACCAGGTTTCAGTTGAGAAATATATCAAAGAGTTTGTTAATCTTCCTAATGATCAACAAGTAGCCTATCATACAGGTTGATGTTCTGAAGGATATTTGCCGTATAACTAGTAATGCTGTGGGATTTGATAACATTCCAATATGTATGGTAAAAGACATTTTGTTTGCAGTATTACCTAGAGTTACAAAAATTTATAATACATCTCTTGGTAGCCATATTTTCCTTGCTCAATGGAAGTCTGCCCTTGTCCGTCCCTTGCCAAACACCTCAAGCCCTTCAATCTGCAAGGATTTCTGGCCGATCAGTATTTTGCCCGCTCTCTCTAAGAGCAATGAGAGAGTTGTGCACTGCCAAATAACTGAATACTTGACTGAAAACAATATCAAATGCAATTACCAGTCCAATTTTCGCACAAACTACAGCACTGAAACAGCACTTTTACGAATAACTGATGACTTACGAAATGCAATGGACACTAACGATTATATTTTAATAAATATACCGTACACAAGGTATTCACTGGAATACATTCACTGAAAAGACTTCAAAAGTTTCTTCCTACTGAAGTCAAACTAATGATTTCACCTTGTAAAATCACTAATTTGCCCACACTTTACTTACTGCAACTCTGTCATCAATGATATAACTGTCACTTGGTGATCGACTACAATATGCCCAAAACTGCTGTCTACGCTTTGCCTTTGATTTAAGGAGAGATGAGCATATAACTCCTTACTATATCCGATCAAAAATTCTAAAATTAACCAAAGAAAAATTAAAATTCTTACATTGACATTTTCTTTTATTAATTCAAGAACTCCTAAATATTTCTCTGATATTTTGGAATTTATTTCTCAAAGAAGTACTAGTTGTTCCCGCTCTGGATCGTTACTTCTGTGCATGCCTCACCACAGAACTACAACGTATGACAAATCGTTCACCATAACAGCCTGCCTGCCGCCTATGGAAATCCCTTCCCTTTATATAATTTCAATCCCTGACAAAGACTGGTTTGTGGCATCATTGAGACAATTTTACTTGGAACGGGTGACCATGGCAGGAGCCCGAGGGCATGGCTTGCTATGCGCAGAAGAGAGTAAGGAAAGATTGTGATAGTAAATGAATTTAATATAAAATATTAAAAGTGTGCTATAGTTTTTGTATGGTTCTTATTAGTTTTTTATATATTTTTCTTGTTCTGTTATATCTTTATTATAATATTTGTATTAAGGTTAAGTTTAAGAAAGGACCATGTTTTACTAACTTCGCCTTTTTGTAAAAACATTATTTTACAAATAAAGACTACCTAATATCAATCTAATGAGTATATCAACCTAAATGTATTCCAAATTCTAAATTGCTGATCCAAGAAGGCTGGGTGCAACCACAATTTTAATAACTATTGTATGATTTTACTTTACACATATAAGTACAAATATTTTCCTGTAAAATGATCCTCCAAATTTTATTTATCTTATTTTTTTACATTCAAAAGTCAAGAGATCTATTTTAAAATACCATTTCCGTTTAGAATATAACTTTTCTGAGTTTGTTGAATTTAAAATGATCATTTTACTCTTAGGAATTGTAGTTTGTATACAGTGATGAATCAGAAACATTTTCATGATAAGGCTAAAGTGATGTGTAATTTTTAATTAATTTCATCTTATTGTAAAGCCTGTTCTAATTTGGAGTACCTAGTTTTGGTTTGGATTTATTTTAATGCATTTATTGTTGTTGTAGATGGAAGCAGAAAATGTTGAAATAGGTGTTTTATGGCATATTAGTGGTGAGCAGTATATCAAATTATCTGGCAGCATCATCACACCATATGAGAAACTAGACGACTTGCATGCAAGTTTCCTGTATTCTTCTGAACCCTCAGACAGACAGTATAATACTGAAATATTTTTTAAAAACTCACATCATGCTGAGCTAAAACTGACTGGCAAGACTCACAAGGAAAAGGTGTATTTGCTTGTTGAGTCTTCTATTGATAAATTTAGGTAATTTTCATTATTAATAAATTTTAATTGTATTAAATTGACTATAAAAAATCACAAAGAAACATTTAATCTCTAATTTAATTATTTAAGTGTGTATATGCTGATTAAAACTGAATAAAATGGTTAAACCAACAAAGTAATCAGTATTTGTTTGTTGCTTTGAATGGTTTGATCTTAATCCTAGAACCGGTACTTTAAAATTCTCTAACCGTCGGCACTGGTGGCGCAGTGCTGTAACCCAGCTATTGTTGAGGAACAAAGTGTTGAGGAGATTGTAGGCGATAGGTTGGTCCTCTTAATACCGACACATCATCCGCTCAATCCGACATGGACACTACTAGAGAAGTCTGGGATGTCCATGTTGGATGGTAGTCAAGGTTCAAATGTTGTATAGGGATAATCAGGCTTGTCAGTTGGTTGAAAATCAGACTAACATTGCGTGTTTCGGATGATAAAGCTGTAAGTCCCTTTGTTGCCCTCGCTATTGGGCTATTTATAAATAGCTCTTTCTGAGGAACAGTCGAGCTTAGTTAGTAACAATGACTACACTCGTTCATCTATACTCATCATACACATTCGCCCCTCATATTCACCCATATCTTAATAATAATAATAAAGAACACAGAGTTTTCTTTATATAGTGTTAAAAAATATTTTTAACTTATTTAGTTACCTTTATTTGGTATCAATTTGTTGTTGGTGTATAGTAATATGAATATACAAATCAAAAGAAATGTTTACTGTTCAATAAAACATTCAAAACATTTTTTTAATAAAAGAGAAAATTGGGGACCATGCCAGGGAAAAGTGTTTTATATATATATATATATATATATATATATATATATATAAATTTCATAGATAACCAAAAGCCTCTAAATTTAGTCTAGTTTCAGAAATTGTATAGATTTATTAATTTGAGAAACAGCTGACTTACATTACATAAACCGTAAAAAGTACAAAAACCCGAAATTCGTTATCATGGACACAGTTATAATAACAATTCAACTAAATAACTTGTGTAAGGACTAGATGGTTGTATCATATACTAAAATGAAGCTGTGGACATGCTCTATAACGTATATGTAATTATTATCTGGAAGACGACATTTTCCCCCTCCAGCCGTCTAGCCCTCATAAGCCCTAGTTCCAACGGCCTGTCATCCGTAAGGCCCTAGTTCTGCTGTACAAAATATGATTATAATTACGCAACAGCCTAAATGACCTGCTACTACTAGTAAGGCACTTTGTATTAGCCTACATATTTTACATGAATTAAAAACACCTCACTTGCTTTCAAAAAGACATTATGGAACTTTTATCAACACCATAACCACACAACAAACAACTAAATTGATAATATTAACTCAGAACAACGGCAAAAAAGATGCAGAATATACGCTTTGTAAACAACAAATAGTGGACAGTGAGCGTTCACTTTCTTTCAACACCAATTTTCTGTCTTCTACAAATTACAAACAGTTGTCATAGAAACAAATAAAATACATAATGTAATTCAGCGTTTCAGTACGGTATGTTTCCAGTGGTATATGAATTGCGTCACTATTCCAAAGTTTACATACCCTAATAAGTGCCGAAAGCAATTGCTGCACATAGATGGATCACCTTGTAATTGCTGGTTTGCAACAGTTTTATCAAGGAAACATCCGTAAATCATTGGTTTGAGAGTTAAATTAATTTTATTGAAATTATTGACTCAATGTACCTGAAATAAAATTACCTTAAACTATAGTATAGAACATTGTGATTTTTTGTAGAACTGTCTAAAATATTGTTAGTTAGATTTTGATTGAAATTTAAGTAATCAGATTGTTGTTTTTTCTTTGGATTGTCTATGTCAATTAAATTGCACTTAAAGGGTTAAAAATGGCAATGAAAATCTTAAACATAATTTTATACTATGTGGTCCGTTTTTTATACTATCCGGCCATACAGGGGGCCCGATGTCGGTACACGGATAGCATGTCGCCTTTGTATCATCAGACATGACCGTTCTAACGGACCGTGACCTGTTTTAGGCGTTGCAGCTTAAAACTTCATCTCCGACCACAGGCCTTTGTATTGCCGCCTCTTTCCCCATGTTGTATGGGATCTGTTCAGGCAGCCCCAGACGGCCTGTCCGTACGTCAGGCGTACAAAGGCGAGCTGTTCCAACGACCAGTTATCTGGTAGACAGCAGACGAGTTCTTATGGATGACAGGTCGTTGGAACTTGGCCTATGAGGGCTAGACGGCTGGAGGGGAAAATTTTGTCTTCCAGACGGATAAGTCATACGGCAACTGTCATATCTTGGCGCGACGAACCCAGACACTGACGGATAACAGAACCTGGCGGAAAATAGGGTGATGGACAATCGGGTTTTTACTGTAATATTTTGTATTGCATTTGTGGTGATTGATCGTTATTAATAAAGTTGTCAAGAGCGCTGGACCATGTTTTCCTGGATTTTTATCGTCAATGCTTTCTCATCAATCTTTAAACTATTTAAACAACTTAAAAACCTGAGTGCCTGTTAAAGTTTCATCCTCTGACACTTTATCATACATTTTACATTGACCGATTATCAGTTAAAATACATACAAAACATTATAAACTAATACTACAAACAATAAACTCTACAAATGAATTAAATTGATATTGATAAATTTCCTGTTGTAGGGAATTAATGGTGAATGGTACACTGAAACAGCAAGCGGATGGGTCTTTCAGTCTGGATGCTGTTGTCAGTACGGATCATACTGTTTCTATGGATGTCAAGATGAAATCCTCTCAAGGAGCTCCATTGGATGTAAGGAAAACTGCCATTTTAGTCAAATATATGTCAAACACTATATATGTGAACTCAAGAGAACTGCTTACACTAGGTGCTCCCAAACTTTATTCTCATCTAACACGATAGCTGCCACTGGGTTGATCATGAGATTGTGCCTTATTGCCAATATTTTCCATTATTTGTTTTCGTTATTTTCAGTTTGAATGTGTTTAGAATAAAGTTTTATATCAAATTATATGTTTAAATGTTTTAAATATCAGCTGATAATGTTGGTCCGATGGAGTCGGCAGCTTTTTTAAAAATAAATATTGATTAAAAAAATAAAAGTACTGACCTGATACAACCCACCCTCATAAAAACAACTGACTACTGGAACCTATTGAGGGTGACTGCAAAAGGCACCGTACCTAGAAGGACAAAGAACAAAATACATATTGTGACCAAAATATACTTTATTAAAAAAAAATTAATATTAATTGGCGGCATGGAGTCTTAGTGGCTAAGGCTTCAGGCTGCAGAGGGCAAGGTCCAAAGTTCGAATCCCCATTGAGCACTTCACTTTTGGAATAAAGTTCACGCACAGGCTTGCATGGCCATGTAAACTGTCAAGTGAAATAAAAAAAAAGAAAAAAAGAATATTAAAGTGAGGAAAAAATAATTTAACCCTTTCAGTAGCGTGACCGCTTCCCAAACGGATGTGCATAAATTGCCGGGCTGTTTTTCACAAATTTACAAGGGTTTGGGAAAAACTTAGTTGAAAAAAAACTATGTACCCTATATTAATAATTTTTGTTTTAATTTGTAGAACATGAAATTCTCTTCAAAATATATATAGTAATACGACAATTTATGAAATGTAAATAATAATTAAAAATTAATAATCAAAAGTAAACAAAGAAAATTTTAAGAAAAGTTTGAACTGACTTTTGCATGTGTATAACATTTTTTAAATGGTTAATTTATACTATTTAAAATACCAATAAAAAACAAACAATATTCATGTATAGCATAAATTTATAGTTTTATATTTGACTTGATTGAGCAATATAAACAGAACTCATCGTAAAGTCATTTTTCGTCACATTTCTATAACTTGGTAGAAAAAACGTTGTTATAAAATAACTATGTGTCCTAAATTCATAAATGTTTTTACGCTGTAGAACATAAAATTCTATAAAAAATACAATAGTAATCAGACAATTTGTGAAAGGAATATAATTAAAAAATTTAGTAATAATCTAAAGTAAAAAAACGATCACTATATAAACAATCACAACAAACTGATATCCTTTGATATAATAATGACTATCACAAATTATATGTTTCAAAATAGCAAAGTAAAATTGTATTACAAATTACTTTACTATCAACAGACATAACATTGTCAAACATAACCAAAAAACTTAATAATATTTGTGTATTCTACTGACTGCCTTCTGAATAAACACCAGCTGACAAATGTCATTGTTATCTTTTTTCCCGATTACCAATTCAAAGGCATAAAAGAAAGAAATATGAAAACTATACCAATCCAAAGATCAATTCATTCGGAATACAGCGGATCTTTAATCGAGTCGATCGAATACATACTATATGAAATATTACGAAAATACGGATCGTCGAGTGGGTTGACCCCGGCAATTTATGCATAAATTACATGGGCAACTATGTCAGCGATATTGCACTGGAAGGGGTAAAAAATAGAAAAGAAAAGTCAAAGATAAAATGTAATATTTATGGATCAAAATTAGGCTCCTGCTCGTTTCAGAGTTAATACATTCGTTTTAGGTCTAACCAAACAAAATATAAACTCTAAAGATATATAACAATAGGTAAATTTACAACTAACAAAACAAGAATAAATATGAACAATAACTACTCACACTAAACACATAAAAGATAATAATAAATTAATAAAGTCTACAGAAACAATATAAAAGAGAATATAAAACTCTGCGGCCTGCGGAACAAAAGAATTCAGATGTTGGCCAATAGGGAAAAGTTACAAAAATAATACAAAAGGTTTAAGTTATTAATTCCACCAAATCCTGCTGGTGATACAGGGTGGCTCCTAATGGGATAAAAAAGAATCAAGCCCCCGAGAACCCCATTACAGGAAAATCCTAAAGAAACAAGAAAATAATAAGTACTGAAAAAGTAGCATGTAAAACAAATTAAAATAAAATATATACAAAATATTCCTCTCTAATGGTGCCCCGCCCTTCCAAGCCAAAAATTAAAGCACCCAAACTGGAAGAACTTTCACTTCATGTTTCCATTTATATTTATATATATATATATATATATATATATATAAATGGAATATAAATGCAATTTAAATATATATAAATTGCTTATAAAGCACTGGCCAGAAGGGAAATGAAGATAAAGTCGGTGGAGGTCACTTGCATGCAGAAGTCTTCAGCCCGGATAAAACAGTCAACATGCAGTGAGGAAGAGGAGTGTAGGTGGTTGCTCTCTCTGGGCTGTGAAGAATGGTCTAGTGGTCTACCCAGCCCATAGGTCATCCACTGCCTCATAAAATACTAATCCTAATAGTAATAGTATACTGGAGTAATATTAGGCCTACATGTACATGTTTATGTTGGCCAGTAACTCAGTCACCCTAAAAAAACGTAATGTTGTAATTGTTATATTTAATATTACGAATGTCAATCATCTAAAAAATCACTAGTGTAGAACTATGCAATGAAGATTGTAACGATTTTAACTGTAAGATCTTAAATAACAATCGTGTAACCAATGTTTTCCCTTTAAACTGCCAAACAATTCACCATCAGCCGCCAATTTTAGCTCTCAACAAAATGCAATAAACAATCTAATAAATTTTCCAAAATCACTAAGTTATAAATTTTTCAATCAAAATATTCAGGGTTTAAAAAGCAGCAAACTATCATTAGAAATAACTTAGATGAACTTAAACCTAATATAATAATTATAGCAGAACACAATATGTCTGATGCAGAACTCATTAGCTTTAAATTAAAAGGCTACTCAATAACAAGTTATTATGCTAGAACCACCACTACTGGGGGTTGTCTGTTTATCCTTTCAGAGTCATCATTGAAGGGGAAACAGTTGGCTTGTAAATATGTAGAAGCTCTATGTGAGGATAAGCTATATGAGTGTTGTCTGGCTAAGTTTAAATTTGATGGCAAGAAAATAGTATTGGCAGAAGTATATAGGAAGCCACAATTAAAGAATTCTGAATTCTTATATAGACTTAACTTAACTGTAGAAATTTCACTAAAGAAAGAAAGAAAAAAATAATTGTTTCAGGGGATTTTAACATTGACATGTTAGATTCTTTAAGATCTAGGAATTTGAAAATGTCCTTAAAAGTCATGGAATGAGACATCTGGTAATTTTTCCCACAAGAGTAACTCCTACTTCGTCAGCATGTATTGATAATTTTTTTACAAATTAAATATTAATTTTTTCCAATTTAAAACTTTAGGTGTTATTAATGCCCTTTCAGATCACGATGGGCAGCTCTTAGAGGTTTTTAATATAAATAATTCAAGTCCACAAAAATCGCCTAAAAATTTATTTGTTAATAGTAGAAATTTCTCAAAAGCAAACATGTCTATATTTGTCAAACTATTAACCAAAGAAAATTGTCTCCAGGTTTTCTATGCAAACATTGACCAAAAATATGCAGTATTCTGTAATATCTTAAATTATTATTTCTATTTAGTCTTTCCTTATAAATTAATAAAAAAAACGACATGTAAAAATCACTGGATTACTGATGACCTAAAAAATGAAAAAAGGGAAATTATTGAATCATTCAAAAGAGCTTGTACCTCTAAAGATTTAGAATTACATCAAGATGTTATTAGTAGGAGTATGCAGTTTAAATCAAAACTTTTAGAATGTAAAAAAAATATTATGATAGTAAAATTGATAGGTCAATGAACATTGGTAGAACAACTTGGGATATCATTTATAATGAAACATCTAATGGAAAGGAAAACAGTATAATGAACCAATAACCTTAATAAAGGATGGAAAGGAAATCTCTGATCCACATCTCATAAGTAATACCTTTAATTCTAAATTTAATAATGAAGCACAATGTTTATCAAAAAATTAAGCCAATCTTGACACATGCAATAGTACACATTGTAACGTCAACCTACTCCAATCAAATCCTCAATCACTTTTCTGCTGCCACCCTGTAAGCGAAATAGAAATTCTGAACTTTGTTAGGTCATTCAAAAATAAATTGTCAAGTGGATATGACGAAAGCCCTGTTAAATTGATTCAATTCTCAATTAATCAACTTCTTAAGCCCCTCCTAATAAATTCTTCTTTCATATCTGGAATCCTCCCTCAAGAACTTAAAATTTCCAAAGTCATACTACATGCCAAAGTACCAGTTCATAAAAAAGGAAGTAAAAAAGACCCAAATAATTATCGTCCCATATCTCTACTTCCTTCAATATCAAAAATCTTTGAAAAAACCATGCACAATAGATTAGCTGAATATTTAGAAGAGAACAACTTTTTTGATAAAGAACAAAATGGTTTTAGAAAAAGAAAATCTACAGTAACAGCTTTAGTTACTTTTGTTTAATCATTAATAGAGGCCATCGATAGTGGCAAGAAACCAATTGGTATTTTCATGAACCTTTCTAAGGCCTTCGATACTATTTCTCATGATATATCGTTACAAAAACTGGTATCATTGGGTATTCACTGTACAGTCTTGAACTGGTTAAAATCTTATCTCTTTGATAGATTTCAATACGTAGAAATTTTTTCCACACTAAACCAAAAATTAGTGAAAATCAATTCAACAAAATTAAGTATTAAGCAAGGTCTCCTCAAGATTCCATCCTTGATCCTCTTTTGTTTATTTGTTCTTTATAGGGGTTTCCATCATTAATAGAGAACATTTCTTATACTAAAAGTAAAATTGTACTCTATGCTGACAATTCAAACTTAATCGTTTCAGGTAAAAATCAAAGTCTAATGCACCTTTCAAAGATTCAAGAATTTTTTTAAATAATTCATTGTATTTAAATATTGACAAAACAAATTTTATTTCTTTTGAAACGAAACAGAAAAAAAATGTTTTCCCCAAACATTAATGTAGGTGATACAAATATTAGTAATATAGTTAACACAAACTTTTTGGGTCTAGAGATTGATCAACATTTAAGTTGGAACGGTCATATAAAAAAAAGAATACTTTAAAAAATACACTCAGGACTGTATACCCTTAAACATATGTCATTTTTATGCAATCTCCCTACTTTAAAATATATTTACTATGCCCAAATTCATGCTCACTTAGTTTATGGTTTGTGTGTGTATGGGGGAACATGTAATTATAACTTGGACAAATTACTATTATTACAAAAACAAGCAATAAGGATAATGTTAAAACTTAAACATGATGATCACATAAGAAACCATTTTACCTCAGTTGAAATCCTAACAGTTTATGACCAATACATATCTGACTGTATATTGTACATAAAGAACAACCCTAATGATTTAATTTTTAGATCAGATATATATTCCTATAACACGAGGGGGGAAAATAATATCAATATATCTAAACACAATTTAGCTTTCTTTAACAGAAAGCCCTCTCAAATGGGAAATAAATTCTTTACAGCTTTGCCTGTTGATATTAAAAATGAACCAGAAATTAAAAAAATTAAGAAGAATCTAAAAACATTCTTGGTGACAAATCCCCACTATGCTTTATCAGAATTTCTAACCTGTTGTGTTTGATATTTGACTTAGTTATTATCAAACTCTTTAACGTAAGGATCCTTATGTAATTAATAGTAAGACTGACACTATTTAATGTACTTGTTTGTACTCAACAAATAAAGAATTTTTGTCTATTGTCTCTAACTGTTGATTTAAAGAAACAATTGGTACAGTGCTGGGCTTAATTTTAGGAATGATTTCATTATCAATCAGGTTAATATAATGGTTGTTACAAATATTACTAATAATAAGGGGGTCTGTGTAAACTTTATTATTTTGCTCAACCTTTTTTATGGGTTTATGATGGCTGGCCTTACTACTAACTTGTGAATTAATTAATGTCCATGTTGTTTTAGACACTTTTTTTGAACTTGACATTTTATCATCAAAGAACTTTTGTTTGGTTTTCAAAATATTACTTTTCAAAGCTGTATTCATCTCTTTTGAAATTTTAAACATGTCTTTATTCTTTGTTGCTCTACTTAAATTATTTATTTCTATAACTTTTTTCCTCTCACAATTTAGCTTATAGTTGTTCCAATGATAACAATTATTTATTACGCATCTACTTCTTGATAGAGTAGATAAGTTAAATAGAGGGAAACATAAGTTAAAGTAATACATGAATATATTATAAAAGGTGTAAAATTTTACATGTATTGAATGAGTAGCAAATAGTATTATTGTAATGGCTTACAAATCACTGATGCCGACCCCATCACAACTATCGATGTTGCTGACTTGATGGGGTTGATATGGCAGTTAACGTGTTACACCCAAAATTTATAGATAGCTTTGGCAGTGCCCACAATGATAACTAATCTTTATATTACATGATCCACATGTACAAATCGTTATATTACATGATCCACATGTACAAATGTACACTTTGGCAGTGCCCACAATGATAACTAATCTTTATATTACATGATCTACATGTACAAATCTTTATATTACATGATCCACATGTACAAATCTTTATATTACATGATCTACATGTACAAATCTTTATATTACATGATCCAATGTACAAATGCTAGAAAAAAATCATAACCATAAGACTATTTTTTTATTTTCATTAACATGTTTGCTATGAATTCTACAGTGCTTACATTACACCCAGACGCAAATACTCTGTGACTTCCAGGCTTCTGTCACTAACTGAAAGGATTAAAAAAACTAGTGTAACTTACTTTTGAGACTACTCTCGTATGTTACGTTACTAATAACGTAAATTGCTCTCCTTTCAACTGAATGAAAAGTCAAGATCTGGTTTGAAACAATCATTTCTGAATCTGGTAAAATCAATTTTCAATTCTATAAATGCTTATTGTTTTATTTATTGACATATTGTTGCTATTTGTTATATTGTTGCTATATTTGTTTATTGTTGTATCTATTAACTTTTCTACGTTGTTCTTCTTATTTTTTTTTTTTATAAGAGTTATATCATTATTTGTTTCCTTGATTATTGTTAACTGATGTTAAAACCTTAAGTAAATTTGAAAATTATTGTTATTGTTATTTAGTTAGGTTAGATATTGTTATTTGGTTAAGTTAGGTATTGTTATTTGCTTAATAATTTTTTAAGTGTTTTTATATATGTCTGTCATAAATGAATATGTTTGTTTATAAATTTATTAATGAATTATTGCTATTATTTATTGTTACATAATTATTGCTATTGCTAGTTATCTTACTGGTTAATCATTGCTTATCTTAAAGTAACTTTTCACATGTATTATTGCATGTCTATTATTGTAAATAAAAGTATTGGAAGTATATTGTGCCATGATATTATTGTTTTGCATGTAGCTGGGCATGTTTTTATATTGTATTGTTTCTCCGTGATATTGCCACTATTTTACTATTGATATGATTTATTTTGTAAAATGGTGTACTGCTGTATATAATAAATAAAAATATCTACTTGACTAACCTTTTACACTTGTACATCTTGGCTTATACTTGCATTATTGTCCTCTATTTGAGGTGGAGCATTCTTAATGAAATTATTACAAATGGTATAATCCCTTTGAAATGGTAAAAAAATTATAAATTGTAATATCAATTTGCACTATAATAATAAATTATAATATTATTATATAATCCTAATATAATCCTCTAATAAGGAAGTTGAGCCATTTTAATATTTTTACACCATTTACTTATAGCATGACAGTTTAATAGGATATTTGGTCATTACAAAATTTGTTAGGTTTTTATGTTGTTTGAATTTAAAAGCTAGTTTATGTCACCTTCAGATGACTTTGACAATGCTGGAAAACCGAAGGATCCATCATTATGTGGAGACAGATGTTCTGGTTACTGTCACTGTTGACTTGAGGAGGAGGAGACTCCCTGGAGCGATTGGATATGATCTTATTACTCTAGTGACTAAAGATGACCTCACCATAAACCTGGAGTCAGATCTCACTTGGAAACCTACTGAGGAAAACTGGAACTTTGTGGTAAGTTTGTATACTTTAAGTTGGTGCATTAAGTAAACTATTTACATTTATACCCTCTGAATTGGACATTAAAATACTATGTTGTGTAGTCATTTGATGATGAAATGAGATATTAAGTTTACATATGTATAAACTAGTTCACGTTAGGGTTACTATTTTAATAAATTGAATGATAAATATAATGAAGTACCCTTTTTATTCATTTTTCGGCTCTTAGGCCATCTTATTCAGATATTATTATTATTCAGATGGCCTAAGAGCTGAAAAATGAATAAAAAGGGTACTTCATTATATTTATCATTCAATTTATTAAGTTTACATATTTACAAACTTAAACTGGAAGTCTATTTTCTCTGTAATCAATTGTCACAAAAAAAGACAAAGAGAAATTTCATTAACTGTATTTTATATTATTTGATCATCTGTTATCACAACGTAAAGTTGAATCCACTGACCATGTTGAACATTTTTTCTTAAGATAACTCACCTAACATGAGCTGATGTGATTTTGGCCTCATATCTGCCCTGATTCATTAATATTTGAGAAGTTTGTCCATTCAAAGAAATTGATGATAATTCAACAATTTAAAATGTGACCATTAAAGCCAACAAGATGTGTAAACAAGAGAGAGAGGGATGAAAAACATTTGTTTATTTCACAATTAACTTATTAACTGCTCTTCAGAATGTATAGATGAAAATTAAACTATGCTTCCTTTTAGTGTTTCCTCTTCAGTACAATCTGCAGGATGAATGACATATGTTTTATTGTTTATAAAAAGTAGCTGTGAACTAGACTGTGGCACTTTGTGTTATCTTCTCTTCTTAACACGCTAATCAATGTCATAAAACAATTTAAACCATAGTTTTTTTAAGGAGAGGCCATCTCTTCAACTTTTCATTACCCATAATCTATTGATCCATGCAGGGAACTTATCAGGCATTGTAAGGGGAAGAACCAGTACAGTACAAGGTAAATGTTACTGATGAAAACTAACAAGTCCTGGTGCCGTAGACCACTCGGCAGTGGCCAGAACAGTAGGCTCTCCCAGTTAATTGTAAGGGGAAGAACCAGTACAGTACAAGGTAAATGTTACTGATGAAAACTAACAAGTCCTGGTGCCGTAGACCACTCGGCAGTGGCCAGAACAGTAGGCTCTCCCAGTTAATTGTAAGGGGAAGAACCAGTACAGTACAAGGTAAATGTTACTGATGAAAACTAACAAGTCCTGGTGCCGTAGACCACTCGGCAGTGGCCAGAACAGTGGGCTCTCCCAGTTAATTGTAAGGGGAAGAACCAGTACAGTACAAGGTAAATGTTAGTCTACTGATGAAAACTAACAAGTCCTGGTGCCGTAGACCACTCGGCAGTGGCCAGAACAGTAGGCTCTCCCAGTTAATTGTAAGGGGAAGAACCAGTACAGTACAAGGTAAATGTTACTGATGAAAACTAACAAGTCCTGGTGCCGTAGACCACTCGGCAGTGGCCAGAACAGTGGGCTCTCCCAGTTAATTGTAAGGGGAAGAACCAGTACAGTACAAGGTAAATGTTACTGATGAAAACTAACAAGTCCTGGTGCCGTAGACCACTCGGCAGTGGCCAGAACAGTGGGCTCTCCCAGTTAATTGTAAGGGGAAGAACCAGTACAGTACAAGGTAAATGTTACTGATGAAAACTAACAAGTCCTGGTGCCGTAGACCACTCGGCAGTGGCCAGAACAGTAGGCTCTCCCAGTTAATTGTAAGGGGAAGAACCAGTACAGTACAAGGTAAATGTTACTGATGAAAACTAACAAGTCCTGGTGCCGTAGACCACTCGGCAGTGGCCAGAACAGTGGGCTCTCCCAGTTAATCTTAAAACAGAAGTTAAAAACTACAAATGGTTTGCAAGTATGCTGTATACCATTTTTTTACCATTGGAAGTATAGGTCATTTTGAGAAGATTTGTATGTCATATTCAAACATGTGCTTGGCACTTATGCAGCTCTAAGG
Organism: Stictocephala bisonia; assembly: GCA_035578905.1. Taxonomy (NCBI): domain Eukaryota; kingdom Metazoa; phylum Arthropoda; class Insecta; order Hemiptera; family Membracidae; genus Stictocephala; species Stictocephala bisonia. The sequence goes on along the minus strand of JAQJVL010001215.1, from coordinate 182,117 downwards.
TTATTGATTTTACAATATTTGATCACTTTAGAAAAGTTAATGCATTTTTCAAACACCTTTATAGTGCAACATTTTGAATTTCCTTAGGCTCCAAAATAAATATGTTCAAATTTAGCAACATTTTAAAAAAAATATCACTGGGGTACTTTCTTATAAACCCTAACATTTTTATTTTCCAGCCTTTTTCATCAAGTTGTTTTAGAGCTGAGACACCAATCAGTGTAACATTACAATAGAGGCAAAGTCTTGAAGCAGACATAAACATTATATAACAATCCCATTAGAATATGTCCCACTAATTAGAACATTAGTATATGTTGATTGTGAGTAGTTTTACAATGAATAATTTGTTTAATGTGCCATAAGTTGATCATGTCATTATGTCTGCTTTGAGGTGTATCATGGTGCTCCTTGTAGAAAGAATCTTTGTGGAACCATTTTGTATATTACAATTGATCGGTAGAGTAGTAGGTTACATCCTAGCTTGATAAGCTGAGGGTTCTTAGTTCGATCCTAATCAGAGTCATAACAAATGTTGAAAGGGACCAGCTGATAACCACCAGCTGTTTATTTATCATTGGGCTATTATTTAATAAAACTTTCTAAGAATAGTCAGCCTTAGTTTGTAACAATGACTACATTTGCTCATACACACTCATTCAAAATCCATATTTGCCTATATCTTGACAATCAGCGTCTTACGAAGAAATAAATAAATATTTTAGTGGGGTTTGTACTCCCAGAACATACGAGGCGTGTTTTCAAAGTTAGTACAGTTTTTTAATCCCGCTAATTCAGCACTGCAATTGGCGTTCTGCCCTTGCACACTGTGTACCACTAACTGAGGCTGCCGTTACGGATCCATTCGACTGTATTTAAGGTTGATTATGAGTGTTTAAAATGCCTCCTTGGATTGAAAAGCTGTCGACGGTAAATTACATGTTGTGATAAGTTTTCGTAATACTAATGGCGTGAAAGTAGCTAACATTCATTGTGAAATCTGTGATGTTTATGGAGAAAACAGAATGAGTGATTGGATGGTACGGAAATGGGTGATTCAATGATGAATGGGTGATTCAGTGCCAGTTTCAATTGTAGGAGGAATTTTGAACACTTGTAAGCAACCTGAAATGCTGTCAAATGGATCCGTACCAGTGGCTGTGGCTTGCCAACAGATAGTGATATGCAGCATGCATGAGCCGAACACCGACCGCAAGGCTACAAAAGCAGGACTTCAAAACGGTACTTACTTTTAAAACATGCCTGGTATTTTATTTGTTTTAGACTGTGGGATTTTTTCATGCATAAAGTAACTTACGCCACACCAAAGTAGTAATTTATATTTCTAGATGCTGTTTGTCACCCGTAAGCCACATGCAACTAAGATTTGTGCTTTCTCATGTAAACAGACTTTTGTATCTGCTGGCACAGGTCTTTGCTATCTTGTTTCTGCTGTGAAATGATAGACCTTTTTGAGACCAGCCTATAATACAAAAATATTACCAAAAAATGCCTAGTTATTTGAAAGGTTTTTCAGAGTGATGGGAGATGGCTATATTTTAATAACGATTTATAGCATATTCTAGAATCTCTTTTTTATATAATAGACAGTACGACGGGCTTTAAGAACTTTAGAAATTTGCTGAAAATATCTATTGATAAAGATGTTTTTAGTAGATAATATGTTTATAAACAACTACAAAAGTTTCACTTTGAAAAAACTCACAGCTAGGAACAAGTAAAACCCTAAAAAAACCGCAATTTTCTAGCAATGCAGGGACTGTCAAGTTAAACATGCAGAAAATAACAAAACCTGGTTCCAAGTACAAACAGAGTATACAAAAGACAACATAAACAATTGAATATGGAAACTAATTACAGAGACAACATTGTGAATATTCCTCTGTTCACAACTTAGACATGACTTAACGACTGCAGAGCACAATGCACATAGAGGTAACAGTGACTCGGCAACAACTGAGTAAACAGACAGAGTTACAAATTGTTAGTAACATATTGTACTATGAAATCAATTATATTCCATTATCTTGATTATTTATACATGTTATTTTGAGAAAATTTGACTAAAATATGTTATAAGAAAAAAAAATAACAGAGACTGTTTATTTTCATATGTAAATTTAAAATCAGCTACAGAGCTTTAAATATTTAAAACAAGATATTCTACTGTATATATTTTTATGACAAAATTAATTAAAGTTACATTGTAAATAGTTTATCAGAAAATAATGGGGTTAAATATTTCACTAATAATGGGGCCATATTTTTCAGGTAACGAGTAACCATGAAGATTACAATGAAATTAGCTTGAATGTGACAGTGATTCCTGGGAAAGATGAAATATTTGAAATTAGTATTAACGGACACACTGATACAATTGCTTTGACTTGTGACTTCAATGTTGTCTGCAACATGTGGTAAGTCGTAGCACTTACAACATGTTATGTAATATGATGAAATAAAATCAACATTTATTTCATTGTTAAAAAATACAAAGCTAGAACTGATGAATTCTCTTGATTTCTTAAGCTCATTTATTATTTAGTTATGTTATTGTACTGTAAAACTTTACAATACAATTTTTATAAAATTCTTTACGATATAAACTTAAGTTAGATATGTTATCTTATTTGTAGTAGAAGAAAACACAGTTTCAGGATTAACCATGGGTCTGTGGTAGAAATGTACACAATTGAACATGAACTTGTATAAATATTTGGTTACAGACCTAAGGTTAAATTAAGTTATATCATTTTAAATAAATGAGAAAAGATATTTAAAATTATATAATTTATATAATTATTTTAATGGCAGAAATCATGAAAAATAAAAGATTCCAAGACAAGTAAGAAACAAAGTAGACTATCATGTGTTCAAATGAGCCCTAATTGATAAGTGAAAATTATATATACATATATACATATAAACTTTTCCTGAGTAGCTAGAAAGTTGACATCCAGTAAACTCAGGTTGATCATAAATGTTGTATTTTGAAAAGGAGGGACTTTTCTAAGGGAAAGCTATCTTCTGATTTACTCTGGTAGTGGAGAACACGTGAAAATGTGTTCATGTCTCTCCCAGTTTCTATTGAGAATAAACAATAAGCATTTGATAGTTGTAGCAAAACATCTAAACTGTTAATCTTAATTGTGTGTCTTTAAAATCTTCAAGTTTATTGGATCGCCCTCCACATATGAGATAGTGACATTAATATTTTTTTGTAATTAAAGAAACATTTTGAATTTAATGAGTGAAGGTAATCAGGAAAAATTGAACAGAGAGTTCAAAGGTAGCTATGAAAATGTTCATGACAAGGGTTGATGAGAGCCCAAACTCACCTCAAATCCTCTGAAATACAATTTCCTGAAGTTTAGGTTTTCAGACACAATGTTGCTTTTTTAGAAATAAATCTTGTTACAGTAAATATGGAATATTCTCATGGCTAAATATATTCAGTATCTAACAATGTCAGAAATATGTAATGTAAAGGTTTGATGGGAAGAAAGGTCGAGTGAAGGCTGACTTAACGTCACCACCCTTATCGGGAGACTCATATGTGGAGTGGGAATGGGACTATCTCCGCAACATGCGAGCACTGGCCAACGCTTCTTATGTACTGCAGAACATATCAAAGCATTTCTCTAGTCATCTATTCCTCCGAAGTCCTGCTGCAAATTTTCACGATCTCTGCATTGGCACCGATATTAGCCTCAACAACAAACTCTGGTGGTAAGTCACTTCACCGTATTTATGTGAACTTGATGACACAGGATTAATCACTTAAAATGGTCAGTATTTAACAGTTGACTTTTTACTAAACAATTTAAAGAATCAGTGTGAATAAAATTATATGTTGCACTTTTCTTATTTAAGAAACAATAAAAATATTAAATTTGATTTGAACTTTTTACTTACTTTTACTTTCTTAACTTTCTTATGTTGCCTATTTGGACTAATTATTTTTTTTTCTTCATTGCTTGCAAAGAATTAACTTCAAACATTTGGTGGTCCATTTACTTTTTAATATAATGTGCCAGAATTCCTTACACAGAGTCATGGATAAATCAGTAAACCACTTTTTGAATAGTTTACTCAAAATTCATTAGTTAAGTAGTATTGTTTTGCATTTACTTGTAAATTCTATTTGTAAAGTGGCCATTGCATAAAATATTGTCTAGCATGAACAGTTTTTTATTTTTTATTATTATCCTATAGAAAGAAGGAATTCATTCATACTTTTTTGTAGAATAAGAGCTTTAAACAGCTTAGATATTTTTTTTACTACAGTGTGTAATGTAAATTGAAATTAATGTGAATTCTAACATTTTGTAGAAAGTTGGGCTGCAATTAATTGAAACTATGCCAATTAATAAAAGTATACATGAAACAACTATAACTTGTTGTACCCATGTACATCTGACAAATAACACTTGGTATCCAGGTTCCTCACGAACTTTACAGTCATGGTACCAGCTGTCAATGATATATCCTTTACATCCTTCTTGGTTCTGCCTCACAATGTCAGGGAGATTCACAGTCTCGTCGGGCAACTCCACTACACTCAAGACTACAGTCACATCAATCAGATGCTCAAGTATTCTGCAAAACTTTCAAAAATGGGCCTTCAGACTTCAGTTCAGGTAATAATGAATTATATTAATAAGGTAAAAGTGCATGTTCAAGAAACTTCCTCAACAACCTTCACCGAGATGAACATATCACTCCTTACTTCAGACATTTAAATTTACTAAAGTTACTCGAGTATAGGAAGGTCATAGTTTTATCTTTACCATACAATCTTCTTCAATAAAAACATCCGTCCTATTTAGCTTCAAATTTTGTATTTAACTTCAGCATCAGTAATTATGACACGCGTCAGAGTTCATCAATGTTAACTATCCCAGCTCATCGAACAGCACTTTACAATAGATCTTTTACTGTCACTGCCTGCTGATTGTGGAATAAACTTGATCCTTCAAAACAAAATATTGATAGTCGCGGCACTAAGGTAGTGAGTGGTTGTCGGTGGATTCATTGGGCATATCGGCCTTGGTCTTGTTTCAGTGTTGGGCTTAGTGTTTGATACTTACTCTTACTCTTACTCCCAGGGCCATCTATATCGCAGGTGATATTTAGCCGCACCAACAAAGCCTCTCCAGATTGGCCTGTCCTCTGCATTCTCTTCCATGGCTCCAACTTGCTGTATATCTATCCTAACCTGGTCCCACCATCTTTGTTTTGGCCTCCCACGAGGTCGCCTTCCCTCAGGGTTATTTTTGCTAACTTTCTTTAGTTGGGACTCTTCTCTCCTTCTCAATACATGCCCAGCCCACCTTAGTCTTCTACTTTTGACCTCACTCACAATGTCTGCGTCGTTATACAGGTCTCTAATCTCCCTGTTATGTTTCCTTCTCCACTCCCCTTGGTCATATGTGGGCCCATATATCTTTCTCAAGACTTTGTTTTCGAAGACAATTAGTTTTTTTTCCTCTTTCTTATTTAGTATCCACGTTTCAGATCCATAGAGCAAAACTGGGATGACTATTGATTTGTACAATACAATATACAATATATATTTGTACAATAGATTTGTACATTACAATAGTGTTTGATATCTGGAATAATTGATATCTGTATAGTATTTTCTTCATGAGGTTAAGTGTAAGAGAGGACCTAATGGAGTGTAACTTTGCTTTACTAAATAAAGATTTTTTCATTTCATTTCTCAATTCTAAGCTTTAATCTGCATGTTATTTTTTAATAATAGTTCCTTAAATTACATATTATAGTTTTTGGAATTTTTCCAACTTTCACATGTTGGCAGAAATTGTAATGTGTTTAATTCACTTGTTTTTAATTCGAGTGACACAGTTGCTAAGGCTTCAGACGGCAGAGGGTAAAGGTCCAAGATTTCAAATCCCAACTGAGCTAACGGTTGGTACTTCACTCGTTGAATAAAGTTCAGGCACAGGTTAAAAAAAGTTTTTAAAAAGTAATTGAAAAAATGTATTGTGTTTGATTGATAATAATTAATGCAAAACGTTCAATTGTTCTATAATTTTCAATATAAAACTATATAATACTTCTTTAACACCTTATTTAATGGTACTTACATCAAATAATAAAACATGAAATAAATTAAACATACATTTTTAAAACTATGTAAATCTCCACCTATACTTCAATTGAAGGTTTTGTGGTGACTTCTCACAGGTTGTTCCCTTGAAAATGTAGAGAATCAGCCCGGATGTAAAAATGTGTGTTTTCAGACTCTTGAAAATTGGAATTAGTATAAATCAATTAAGTTTTTCTGAAACCTTTCAGCTAGATATGTGCCAAACTGCTGTTTTAAAGAAGCAGCTTAGTTGAAAGCAAGTGCCATCACTAAGCTGCTTAATTAAGCTGTTTATTAAAAGCAGTTTAGCCCAACTACAGCATACATATTGACACGTCGTTTCTGTTTACTGTTGTTGACTGAGTATTGCTTAGCCAGCTTTGACTGTTTACCAACCTACTTTCTGTAACTGTTGGGCGAGGACAGCTGCTGCCGATAAGCAGGTATTCTCACTCAACTGTTTAGTAGCTGAGCTGCTAACTTCAATACACTGCTGCTTCAGCTTATTTAGCACATCCCTAGTTCACATTTGCCGCATTGCAACAGTACAAGAGAGCTGCAGACAGCAACTTATATAGATAAGTGCTTACTGTTTACTGCTGTTGACCAACCTGCTTTCTGTAACTGTTAGACGAGGATAACTGCTGCCGAAAAGCAGGTATTCTCACTCAACTGATTAGTAGCTGAGCTGCTTACTTTAATAAGCTGCTGCTTCTATGCTGCGGAAGCTTATTTGGCACAGCCTTACTTTCAGCACTCCTGTATTAAGTAGTAAGACACATACTAGAACACATATGTTCAGACAAAATTGTAGAGGAACTAATCCAGAGGATACTGTAGAACTTGTTATTTGGTGGAAGAGAGCTAAGCAATGTGGCAGACATTAATTTACATGGCAGAAAATAACACATTATGTCATCAAAGACTATTATGTAAGAAAGTGTCATGTGATAGTTTAGGGATTGTATGTTGAAATTGGGTTCTCAATAAATTTCAAGATTTTCTAAACAATTTGAAGTAACCTAACCCTTTACTGCTCTCTAATTAAACCTAGTAAGCCAAAGTAATTAATTAAATTTTAATTTACAACATAACTAACAGTAATAGTAATATGTTTGATACATGAGCTAACCATGTTGAACTCTTATGGAAGAGGGATTAACAAGTGACCACACACAGCTTCTCATGTGTGATTTTAGCCTTGCTGTAGTTCTCCAAAGAACATTAGCTTGTTTTAGTATCACATTTTCATCATATTACATTTTACAAGTAATTTGTGCCTATATTTTATCAAGTAGCATCTATATTCATCTAAGTATAAAAATAAATATTATTACTTGTGAATTTAAAAATAATATATTATCTCAATCTGATGTGATTATCTAATTTTTTATCCTAATCAAACTTTCTGTATCTTGTTTTAAAAATTCATGATTTCATTAAATCACTGTTCATGCAAATTAATTTTGTATTAAATTATTGATATCTTTTGTATCTATGAAGAATAACTGTTTATTAATGAATTTTGTTTCAGAAATCAACTCATAAATAACAACCATAACAGAATCGTTGAATACTAAACAAAACTGAGATTAATATATTTAAGTTATGTATGTGTCATTTATGTTCCACAGTTTAGGATGGCTAATGGAGCTCTAGATGGGACAGTTTTGGTGGAGGGTGGTGTTAGCGGAATTCATTTCCTCAGAGACAACTTCAACGCAAGGATCCGTAACAATCAATTTGACATGCAAAGTCAGTTTATATCCAGTTTCACCAAGGGTGATATAACTGTCAACTTACACTATCAGAAGCCTGAACTAATTCATAAAATTACGTAAGTTTTTTGTAACTTTTAGCACAATTGTGTGAAATATATGACTTTATAGCCAGCTACACGCTTAGTTCTAAAAGTTGAAATTACAAAATAATTTTGTTATCGTTTAAAAGAAAATCTAAAAAAAAATATACCCCATCATTAAATCAAGTCCACATCTTTCAACCAATTCAATTGCTTGCCCCCCATTCTGTTTAGTCTAGCCAATGATTAAGTGAAGGGGCATATGACCTTGGGGCCATCTCCAAATTACGCAACGCTAAATTCTGCCTTTTCAGACCCCTCCTCCATTTAACGAACTTGTAACGGTAATACTAAACCCCCCTAAAAAATTATGTAATGCTGTCTGTCACCAATCCCTCCCCTAATTTTTGTCACTCACTTTCATGCATATTTTTATTTATGATAAAGTCATTGTTTAGACTTTCTTCTGTTCATTTTGTAGTTGGGGGGGGGGGAGAATATATGTCTAACTTTAATATCTTTTCAACAAAATCTTGTATTTTGGCGATAAACAATGAAATTTTGTCTTTGATGGGTATAATGACCCAAAGTCTACCAAACATGCAGAACTTAAGTTCATACGTGCAATAAAAACATTAGCTAACATTATCTCCAGCAAACGCATGGCTGCAACTTCTTGGTGAATGAAAAGAATAAAACCAGACCCATTCAACTGTTGGTCGAGACATTTTTGGTAAGTGGACTGTATAGCTAGTGTTCCTGCAGGGGACAGTGTCTGCACAACCACTGTGGTAGTTGTTGGAGAGGATTTTTACCTGCTTGTTATTTTATTTGCACTAATAAACCTGACACCAATATTTTCTTTCTCAAGCCTAGAAGAGCTAAAACAGATACAGTTGTTTTTATTTTAACAGCTTTAATAACTCCAATTTAGTGAGTCTACATTTTTATAAATCCATTGAGTGGTTTATCCTTTAGTTGGTCACGTAAAAAAATTGTGTCATTAGTCACTCATGGAAGAAAATACTAACACAGGTTATAAATATATGCAAAATGAAGTGAAAACTATTTTTAATTAATATATAGTGTTACTTCATAAATGATATTGAAAAAAAAAGTTGAAGTAACCTCTTAAAACACTTTTTCAATAAAAAAATGAAATATTGCAAAGACAAAAATCAATCTTATGTTAGAATAACAAAACAGCATATGCTAAATTGATTATGTGTAATCCCTCTGTAAGGAATTGTAGGCATATCATCTTCAGACTGTTCTGAGTTCGTGGTGTAGTCATATGTTCCAAAATATCTTTGTCATCACTATTCGCAGTGTCAAATAATTAATCACCCTGGTCACTGGGTGGCTCCAATGGCATAAGCTACATTCTTTACTCTTCTCTCGAATCCATTATTCATTGAAAATATGAACATACATAAATAACATAATAATTTTGCTAAAATGGTGATAAAAAATAAAATTAAACTAATATTCCTTAAAACTGAAAACCCTGATGCAAAATTAGTTGCACATGCGACTTCGTACCGGGTTTCTTCTCAACACACTTAGTCGTGTATGGTAGATTCTACCAGCGTTCAGAAAACTAACTATAGGACCTACATTGTTTGAGTTAGACTGATTAAAACTGAAATGGTGAGTTTAACTATGCGGGAGTCAGATATTATAATTATTTGCCACAATATATAAAAGATATTACAAGTTATGACAAGTTTTAAAAAAAAACTAAGGATTTTAATGATTAACAAACCTCTTTATTCATTAGAAGAGTATTTTTATTAATATAATATTTTATTGACATATTGAGGTAAAAGATGATACTAAGTGTTTATGTTTATAATATAATATGTTCTATGTACCTATAATATCTGTTTTAAGTAAATTTTGTATGACGCCATTCTGTACGCATATGTGCTAGCTGAATAAAGTTATTTTGATTTGATTTGATATAGTTAGCTTATTTCAAACAAATCAATATTATTTCTAAAAAAATTAAAGAATATCATACCGGTTGATAAAGAATTGATCTGAACACATGATTTCATAGATACCATTATTCTGAATAGATATTTTTGTTCAGTTGCTGATTTAATTTGTTTGATTATGATTTGTATTGCTTATCAAAATAATTATTTATTTTTACATTATTTTTCAGCAAATACAAATATTTATTTATTTATTTATTCATAAGACGCCGATCGTCAAGATATGGGCGAATATGGATTTCGAATGAGTGTGATGAGTGTAGATGAGCGAATGTAGTCATTGTTACAATCTAAGGGCGACTATTCCTTAGAAAGTGTCATTAATTAATAGCCCAATGACAAATGAACAGCCAGTGGTTATCACACTATCAGCTGATCCTTCTCAAAATACTAATATGCTTTCTTTTAGTGTGGACATCCACTCCCCTGGACATGCTGTGATGGTTGATGCTGGAGCTGACTTTGAAGATATAAACAACATGCATTCCTTTATTAACTGCACAACTCCAATCTCCAATTTTCCTCACATCGGAGTGCTAGTTGAAGCTATAACAAATCAGTAAGTTTCCTAGTTCTACTTTATAAGTCTCTTCATATTGCAGTGTTAGTTGAAGATATAACAAATCAGTAAGTTTCCTTGCCCTCTTTTATGTACTGTATATATTTTTAATTACCTAATATCGAAATGTTCATGGTTTTAATTTTTGTTCAGGCATCAATACTTTAGATATGGACGACTTCTTTGGCCAAACAATACTGCTCTGTTTAACTACACAAATAAACGCTCTCCTGTGAGCACTGGTGGCAGCATCAATGACGGCATCCTACTGGTTGATTTTCCTCTCGCCACAAGACACACTATCCTCTTCACACACATTTACCAGGTAAAACAATACTACTAGTACATTCAACAATACTAGTCAGTGTTACAAATCTTATTTAATTATCCATAATAAGGCTGGTCAAATGTTCATTGATTTCTTCCAATTTTATCATAGAACACTACAACCTATAGAACACTACAATATAAAACACCACAAACTCGTCTTGATGGCTATAAGTAACAATATTCCTTCTAAAAGCCAAATTAATTTTTTATCTAATTTCTCTCTACACTTAGACAATTGAAGAGATATAGTTGATGTCTCATCTTGTTTCTTTATGTTGTTTTTAACCTGTTGAGGAGTGCGGACGTCTTAAGACGTCCATATTTCCATACTGTTAGTGAGTGCAGCATTTACCAATAGAGTGACCCCAGGGAGTACGAAAAAAAAATTCTAAAATTATTAATAAATCTTTATACTTTATTAAAAATAGTAATTTAAGATACAATATGGTAATATTTACAAATAAAAATGGTGGAAACTGTGATTATAATTAGCAAAATTAAAATTTTTCCATTGTGTGAAATTGTTCGAAACATGGGTAAATGCAAAGTGCAACGTCACATTTGGAGCACTCATAGGCCGTGTCTTTGCGCTGTGAAGCCCTCCGTGTAGTATGAGTGCATACAAAACACTTCCGTTGTTTTCTTTTGGCTCCACCCTCTCTCATTGGGAGTGGTCACATGAAATGGCGGCCAGACAGACGGAGCGCCTGTTTGTCACCACTCACCGGGCGTGCAACATCATAACTTCGATCTAAATATCACTTGTTAGAGTCCATTGTAATAAATAAGTCACTGATGAATAAAATTAACTAATTACTGTACAACACTGACAAACTTTTTAACATATTTACAATACAACACGGAAAAGAAAATATACAGGCCTATTTTGCTGTACAACGCTGAAAATAACTAAATACAACTACTTTGTAACAAAATACAATAAACAAAATATCACACTGGCAAAATACCAAATGTAATTAGGCCTACTATAGATGAACGAAACGTAAATATAGCAGAACGCAATAAGGTTAGACACGAGGAGAAACAGATTTTGCGCGCAACGAAAATGCGAGGGAAACACTACATCTGGCATTGAAGCATCATCTATCAGCTGACTAAAGTACAGCTGTAGTCCCATTGGTGGCCAATAGGATGCGGGTATCATATGGAAGTTCATACACTTACATCGACATTTAATTATAGCTAAAATTTAAAATAAATATTAGGGACGTCTAAAGACGACCATACTCATTTGGGCACAGACGTCCAAAGACGTCCGTACTCGTTTGGGATCATTTTGCTTCACTCGTTAACAGGTTAATGTTGCTTCCTGTGGCAGTTGATACCATAATATTTAACTTGGTAGTAACTACACTTCGAATCTTACCACAATAATCTTTGAGTCTTTTCACAGTTCAGTGTAAACACTCTCAATTAAAATGGAATATCCCAAAAACAAATAAAAATTAGGTATTTGTGCGCTTTCTAGACGCCTCGCCAATCTTGACTTTTTTAGCACCAGGTTGTAGAATCAGGTCTATATTTTTTGAGAATACACTTTTTATTCCAAGGAAATAACGTTTTATATGAAAAAACGAAAATTCTAAATTTTTGAAAATGTTATTTTTTAATTTATATCCGTTATTTTTCATGATTTTTTTCATAATTTTTTTAACTTGGTGTAGTTTTTTGTGCTAAACACGAATTTGAAATGTTTTGGCCTAGGACAATTATTTCTCGAGATATTACGAAAAAACCACGTTTACGATAAATCACCTATGGTGCACATATGCACAATGTTAATAGGAGCTAAGACTGGCCACCAAAAACAAATTCGCACGTATGCCTACCGGGGTGACAGCTGGCAAGCCGTGATGGAGGCCAGGCACCCAAATTTAATGCAAATCATGAATTTTTGTTGAGTATATAGAAGATTAGGATAAGTTAGGTGATTAGGATGTTTGGTTACTTAAGTAAAATGTGTATTTTTTGGGCCAACAAATTAATTTTATTGAAAAAGTAATTATATATTCTTGTTCATAATGAAAAAACAAATTGTTGAAAAATTCCAATTTTTAACAAATGTGGTTTTTCACTATCTTTTGGTAAAAACGAGTTTTCCGCAGCTAAAATCAACCACTTCAAAAATTATAAACTTATTTTTGAGTTTATAATTCTTGGTAATTTAAAGCTTGGTAAAATTTACCACTTTATCAAGAAGAAAATTGCATTTTCAGAGGCATCTACAAAGTGCATAATTACCCAAAATTATTTCTAAAACGTAACTGTTATGATACTTTTAACCCAAAATGTTACATAAATAGGATGTTTATTGTTGTTCGGTCTCTTATCAAGTAAGTAGTTCAGTAAATGAGTCAGGTCTTGATTATATACTTCATGAAATATGAGTAGTAAAGGGGTGCATATGGGACAGGAAGAGGAATAGTTGTAGACGTCATGCAGAGATCGAATACCACTCCTGTGCGACAAATATATACAGGGTGATTTTTTTAAATGTGCCACCATTGGGATATTTTAAACTTGCAAAGGTACAACAAACTTTAAATGGGGAACTTCGCCTACTTTTTCCTCATTAATAAAAATATGCATTTAGCATTTTTTTTTAAAGCCGCCATTTTCCAAAATGGCGGACAACTTGTTTTTTCTTATGAAATGCTATGTATTTAATGACTTTTTCTGAAAGAAAATTTAAATTTAAGACCTTTTTCTTCTTTGCATTTTCCCCGTAATATTAGCCGTTTCTAATATATGGACACTCAAATAGTTAAAAACGGCAACTTTTGAGGGAGCCAGGGCATTAAATATTCAAAAATATACTGTGTTGCGATTACATAAACTATCATAATAATTTACTTTTATTTTACTAAGTGTTATTTTATCATATAAAATATATGTAATTGTGAAACTACGTTGAAAAAGGAAATAACAAATGTTTTTAAAATTAGTAGTAGAAACTGGGTTATTAAAAAATAGTCTTGGGCTGATTTTATTTATTTTGTCTTAAGATATTCAACCTTTATGATAGCTAATTTTAGAATTTAAACCTGCAACCTAAGATTACCGAATAAAACATGGTTATTATATCAATTTTTCAGTATCAAAAGTTGGCATTTTTGACTATTTGAGTGTCCATAGCTTTAAAACGGCTAATTTTGTGGGAAAAATGCTCAGAATAAAAATGTTTTAAAATTAAATTTCTTATAAGAAACAGTCATTAAATACATACTGTATAGTGTTCCATAAGAAAAAAATAAGTTGTCTACCATTTTGGAAAGTGGCGGATTTTTTGAAAAATGCTAAATGCATATTTTTTATTAATGAGGAAAAAATAGGTGAAATTCCCCATTTAAAGTTTGTTATATCTTCACAGGTTTAAAAGATCCCAATGGTGACACGCTTTAAAAAAAATCACCCTGTATACATTTCTTGCACAGGCTTGGGTTTTTATCTCTGCATGACGTCATATTTATATACATTTTGGTATTCAATCTCTTTTATGTATACTTGATGCACAGGAGTAATATTCAATCTCCGTGTGACGTCACACAACTCTTCCTTTTCATCCCAGATACGCCCCATTACTACTATTGTGAATTTCAATAAATTTCTGATAAATTTTGTTATGTTAAGACTCATTATTACTCAAATTTAAGGAAAATGAAAAATCAGTTTCTGGAACTGCTGGTTTACTCTACAATGATAAATCTATACTTCAAGGGAACTTTTCAAGAGAACAGCACATCTCTGTCTTAGAACATAACGATTTGATCAAGGTATACGTGACCAACATGTACATGCCACTTGGACTTAAATATCATCACAAGAGGGAGAGAGGAGCAGCCAATCCTGCTTCAGAATACACTGTAAGTTAACTATTCAGTTGCTTAACTGAGTTATTGTCTACTTATTTCAATATAATGTCATAAGTAAGTAAGGCTGTAAGATAAGCCTTTTACTGAATACATCATTTTTACTCACGGTGAAACACAATTTTGCCTTTCTAGTCTGCAAAGTTCACACTGGCTGTATCACTACTGTGAGCTGCTTGGTGATGTTGCGTTTCATTGCTTAACAGAGTGGGTCCTTTCAATTTATTTCTCAAGTCAAAACATATTGTAATTGTCTAGATGCAATCTGAGAGCAACTATGCAATTCAATTTAAATTGAACAGAATTTAAAAATTATTTCTAAACCCGTTTGAAAAAAATAATATCAAACAAACACTTGTAGTATGGTAACAGCATAGTATAGCTTTTGTTTTACTGGAAATCCACTCACAATGGCTTACCATGGAGCTGCAACTTGTGCTTTTTCTTTGACAAAATTTCGGGTTCAAGGTTTATCTTAGTATTCTTGGAATATGTGATGTATAGGAGAGGTGTAATTCAGGTGTTCCCTTCATTTTAAATTATTCATTGTCCAGGCTGTTGTTTTCTTGTAGAGCACTCATAGAATAGCACTTATTGAAGGAAACACAACATGGAACGTACGAACTTGGCAGAAAAAGTACTTCTATATTGTTTTGTCATGACACAAAACAAAATTTCCCATTTTGCATGAAAATTGGCTCCATAATTTTTACTCATGACAAAACTCTGCAAGACAAATAGTGCTTGCATTGAACGCCCTGCCAAAGACTGATATCTGAATGAATTCTTGAAAATGTTGAAATAATTATTTTATTAAACTAGGTTAGAGATCACTAGGCTATCTAAAGAATCTCCTGCAGTTTGAAGAAGAGTTCTCTATGAAATCATGACCACACCATTATATTATCAGAACTTTTTCATGCTCAGTGTTGAAAATGTTGACTGAAGAGCACAAAACCAAAGGTTTCGCGAGTGCATTGACTATTCTTGAGCACTAGAGTAACGAGGGGAATAATTTATAAGTCGTATTGATGAAACGTGGGTCCGTAAAAATACATGTCCGCTATATCCCTTACCAGCACGTCACACCATAATCAAGGAACAATCCATGGAGTAGCAACATTCAACATCTCCAAGGAAAATCAAGTTCAAAGTTTTGAGACACAGGTGATTTTTTTAACTCATGCTGAAACTAATAATTCACCTGCATACTGTAGGACTTTAAAAAAACTGTGCAATGCAATTCAGATCAAAAGGCGTAGCTTCCTTAGTAAAGGTGTTATTTTGCTCCCTAATATGCTTGTCCACTTATAGAAAATTAAACTCAAATTACAATTACTCAAAACTCAATTACATCATTTTGCTGGAAACTAATAATCTCCCTCTGCACAGTCATGATCTGGCTGGGTAGCGTCTTAACGATCACAAAACTACCGTGCTGTTGTGTTTATTTAATCAGGCAGGAAAATTCTTTGAGTATACAATCCAAAATCTGTTGACATGATGTGGCAAGTGGCATAATATTGGTGGGAACATTCACTTAAATACAATCTTTGAAAAATGTCTACTAGTTTTTTTTTCTTTTTTTTTTTTTTTTCAGAACGGTATTTACTTTGAAATCATACCTTGTATTTCACAATAATGCAATCTTTACATAAGTTGATGTTTTAAAGTGTACGTAAGTGAACATGAGAGTACAATAGGTTGTATGAATATAGAAATTTCTGACTATTTATTTATCTTTGTAAAATTGTAATGCAGTCGTTGTTAGTGTCAATTATTTTCTATTTATTGAAAGACCTATTTGTTAGGCATTTTTGTATGGATATGTTCTTACAAATAAATGTGCATGTATAAATGGGTGAATTTAAATTTGTAAGTATGAATGTAGATGTATGTGTGTTTATGTAAATAATACTTTACCGTCACTTTAGACTGTCAAAGCTTATAGTAGTATACTTTCAGATGCAAATTATTAAACATGTATAAGTAAAATTTGAAACCTAATTTTTATCGTATTGGCACACAAGAGTTTATGTTCAATTGTTGAAACTGAAATGTGATTATTTTATTTGTTTTGTAAACTACTTAAATTGTTGTTGTTATTGTAACTTGAGTTTAAAGGATGGATGATCTTTATTTTTGTATTTGTAATCTTTAATATTATTATTTTACTGTTATAGTAATTAATGCTACTTTTTGTATTTGACTGACTGCAATTAATAGTTTATAATAGATGATAATGTTTGCTTTTCTCCAATCAGGCTCTGCCTTGGAGGGTTTTTTCCATTAGCCTAATTGGATTGATTATGTAAAGTTGTACTTTTTCTTTATCTATTATCGTCCCTTTTGTATATTTTAACTTGTATATTAGACTGTAAGAATAAGTTAATGTACTAAGGTCAGCCTGAGTGAAATTAATATATATTTTATAATTGTTAAGATTTTAATTGACTTATAAGGATATGTTCCTTTTGTAATTTTTTTTGGCTTTTGGAGAGTAAAGTATAAAAAAAATAAATAAAGATAGTATAAGAAATGATAAAATGTTATTAAAAATACAAATAAATAAAATAATTTATTACAACAGTTAATGTCTTTAATATTTGAATTTTTCAGGACAAAAAACGAGTGGAAATTTTTAAAGCTCATAATTCAACATTTAATATTTCTGGAGAAATTAATATGAAAAAAACTGAACTTGATAATACTGTTGATTTGAAATGTAAGTAAACTTGATAATACTGTTGATTTGAAATGTAAGTAAACTTGATAATACTGTTGATTTTAAATGTAAGTAAACTTGATAATACTGTTGATTTTAAATGTAAGTAAACTTGATAATACTGTTGATTTGAAATGTAAGTGAACATTAGTTCCTTAGCTCTAGACAAAATGTATTCTTAAAATACTTTCTGAACATGAATATTCAATTTTATGAATCTTTTGCATCATACTTATACAAGAATTATTAATTATTTGTTCAAACATCTCATACAAGTTAAGTTTGAAAACAATATCCGACAAATGTAGTGAGTAATTTCAATCAAGATTTGGTCACTGACACCTATTAAAATCTCTACACAGCATTTGTTATCAAACATTCCTTATCACTATTACATACTATGAATTTATTTAGTTTATATACAGTGAGTATAAGTTAGTGTTAAATATTTTTATAGGTGAATATACCAAGTACCAGTAACCAAAAACTGGAAAGTTTATTGTCTTACACCCAACCACCTTTGAGTAATAGCAACTTTTAATTTGTATTTAAGGATTGTGTTTTGGTTCACTCAAACTTAATTTTCTTCATGATGCATTAATATTTTTCAACTTTTGAAAACATTTTCGAAATCTACATAAATTTTACATAAGAATAGAGAGGTAAGGTAGTATTTATATAAGTCTGATACTAACAAATTTATGGCGAACATTTTTAAGTTTTTGTAAAAAAATTAAATAATAAAAAAGGCCGTGGAGATTCACACAGTATAAAGCTGAAGAAAGGCCAACAACAGAAAAAACTTGCCTGTTTTTCCCTCTTTAAAATAAATACAAATTTGCTACCTTTATTGCCATTTATCAATAGCTATAAAAGGATTTCTAGTAGAAAATAAGACAAAGGATAGTCATATATTTAAACATTTTAATTTAAGAAATCTATCAACACTATCACAATAGACAAATAAATGCATTAAAATTACTGAAATTATTATTCAACTGTTATCAAAATGAAGCAGAAAAACTAACATGAATACAAAATATTTAATCTACAGTTAATTTTCCTCTGTATCTTATTTTCCAAAAAAATTATTATGTGCACCGG
Source organism: Stictocephala bisonia (assembly GCA_035578905.1). NCBI lineage: Eukaryota > Metazoa > Arthropoda > Insecta > Hemiptera > Membracidae > Stictocephala > Stictocephala bisonia. The sequence goes on along the minus strand of JAQJVL010001215.1, from coordinate 163,572 downwards.
TAATGTAAAACTTACTCTATTGCAGTGTCAAACATGATGGGGGGAAACTTAAATAAGATATGATTGACCTGCATTACACATGTTCTTGTACTTCCCAGTGCTATAACTGCCTACTATATAACATGGAAACCCCACCTACAAAATCTAATGATCCAGTGATGTATAATTAGTATAAAATAAAAACCTCTTGTAAATGATTATAATTCTAAATCTGTAGTTTCTAGCTGAAACTCAGCCTGGTGACATAACTAACAAAATTGTAGATTTAATAACAATAATGAAAATAAAATTGACAAGTGAGAAATGGTATTGACTTAAGACTATCTTCTGTTTAAGTCATGTACTCCAATCGCAGCTTGCATCTGAGAGGTGTTGTTTGCTCTAATAATACTCTTCAGTCTGAGGCCCATGTCATACTCAAGCCATCTATATGGGCTTCTTCCACGTTTTATCTCCATAGTAAACATACTGTAAGTGATTTGTTTTATTATTATTAATATTTAATCCAAGCTAAGTACATTGGTGACCCCTCCTCTCCTCTCCTCTCCTCCCCCAGTGGCATGTTCAATACTTGTAATCAGTCACTTGTTTATGAAAAGGCAAACGTTTTACTAAAATTCATAAAAAATTTTATTGGTTACTCAAATTTAATAATTTAGTACTTGGGTTAATGGTAAAAGTATGGGAAACAGGATGAAAAAAATGAGGATAAAGGCTGAGGTTCTCTCTATAGGCTGAAAGCCGAGATTCTCCCTTGCAGTGCTAGGGGCATATGTTCCCCCACAAGGCTGAAGGCTGTCCTTTAAGTTCCTTAAGTTAAAAAATTAGATTATAGGCAAAATCCCTGCAAGCTTTAACCTTTTTGGTGCCGAGGTATTTTCACATTTCCTATGTGAAAAATACTAGGCCATTTTTGGTGAAATTGCAAGGTTTCAAACAAACTTACACAGCATCTATGTTTTGGTCATATTTACATATATATTTTTTTTTTACTAAAGGAAAAAAATTGTTCTTTCTAAAGCCCGCTACACACGTTCAATTCGGCTTGTCAGTTTGGCTTGTCAGTTAGAACTGTCAATTCTAACTGACGCAGCAATCCCATACACACGTTCAGTTTTGTGCGTCAATTCGATGTGAACTCCGATGTGGTCGTGCTTGTGTTTCGGAAATTGCTAAAATGTTTTCGGACGATGATTTACTACTGATGTATGGTGCAGTGGCTTGTTTAATTGTGAAAAGAAGAAGGCGTCATTTCAAGCGAAATGTGTGGACTAAAGACTGGCTTTTAAAAAGAACCCAGTACTCCCATGTTAATCTTTTAAAAGAGCTTAGATTTCATCCCAAAGATTGGCATAATTATTTGCGGATGAACGAAGAAACATATCTAGACCTGCTGTCCCGTGTTTCTCCGTTCCTAAAGAAGGAGGACACTGTTATGCGAACAGCAATCACTCCACACGAAAGACTAACAGCTACTCTACGTTACCTAGCAACCGGCAGGTCACTGGAAGACCTAAAATATTCAACAATCGTTTCCCCACAGGCACTTGGTAACATTATAGAGGAAACCTGCAAAGCAATTTTAAAAGTGTTGAAGAATGACTTCTGTAAGGTAAGTAATTTTATTTTGTGTTGTTTAGCCTACAAGTTTTGTTGAAATAAGAATAACTACAGGCACCTCAAACATTGTTGAACATTATATATATATTTACTCATAACACATTTAAATCGTGTTTTAAATTTATTATTACATGTGTAATCGCTGGAGTAATATTATTTCAGTTGCTACAAAAAGAAGGCAATTCCCGAATGAAAAATCATCATTTGTCAGAAACACAAATTTATTTAAATCAAAAAATTAATGTGTTTTATCAAAAACATAAGTACATGTTAACATTTTTAACAGTTAATGATTTGAGTTACATTATTTGAATAATGTAAATTCAATATTTATTTTAATAAATCGTAATGTTTTCAGCTATAAATTTGCTGTCTAAATAACATAAAAACTGAAATTGTTATCATATTTCAAACTTATACCAACTTTTCAGCTTTAAACTTACTGTCAAAATTACCTAAAAACGAAACGTAATAACATACTTCAAACTTTTCAGTTATAAATTTACTGGCAAAATAATATAAAAGCTGAACTTGATATAATATTCCAAACTTAATTTAGATCTGATCACTAGGCATGAAAGAGGAGTAGTAGTCAGAGACATCTGATGGGTTTTGCTGATCTGTGAACAAATTTTGATGTTGCGGGCGTTGTTGGTGGTGGTCATGTGTAGCATCATTAGCAATAAAACTCGGGTTTGCAGGAATTTGGGGTTGCGGACGGTGGGCTGGTGGCTGGTGATAAATGGGTTGAGAAGTAGTGATAGGGTTCGGTGCTACATTTTGGCGGGTAGTCATTGAGTTTCGTTGAAAAGCGTTAAGTTCAGCATCGAACAGAGCATCATTAATTCTTTTCTCAGCGTAGATGCGCTGTTCTTGAGGCAATGCACGAAGTTTAGCTGCTACATTGCGTCCAAATATATCAAACTGATCTTCACGCCTTAATTCAGATAGCTTTTCCCCAACAGTTTGTAATACCTTGTCTTCTACCTTTTTTTGTCGCTTAAACTGATTTGGGGTCACTCGAGAAGTACTGGCGGTGGAAGCGGTGGAAGATGGGCGTGTGGGCGGTGTCTGTGATCGAACGCTTTGGTTGTCCATTAGTTGTGATGCATTTAGAGCAGGGCTGGTAATCAACCCACTTCCATTATTGGTTTCATCAACATCATCAACGTCATCATCATCATTATCATCATTGGCGTCGTCGTCATCAGCAACCTAAAAAATTGCATTAAGGAAATTAATTTCATTTATATACTTTTAGTAATTTCTAATTTATTTTTTTGGTTTTACAGTTTCCTACAAGTGAGGAAGAATGGAAGGCTATCGCTAGAGGATTTCATGAACGATGGAACTTTCCAAATTGTCTGGGGGCAATAGACGGAAAGCATGTGCCTATAGTGCCTCCACCTGGAAGTGGGTCGTTCTTCTTTAATTACAAGAAGTTCCACAGCCAAGTCCTTTTGGCTATTGCAGACTACAACTACAGACTGATATATTTCAGTTTTGGTGTCAACGGACGTGTGTCAGATGGAGGGGTTTTATCGTGTTGTGACATAAATGAGAAAATGTTGAAAAAAACACTGTCAGTGCCCAAACCAACAATGGTCGACGGCACACTACTGCCATACGTATTCGTAGCAGACGAAGCTTTTGAACTGAGAGAAGACCTTATGAAGCCATTTAATGCTAGCGTTCTAAACTATGAGCGACGAATCTGCAACTACAGGTTCTCACGTGCAAGAAGAATCATCGAAAACGTTTTTGGAATTTTAGTGGCTAGGTTTGGAGTTTTCCAAAAGCCTATTAGCCTGCGTCTTGATAGAATTACAGATGTCGTGCTTGCGTGCTGCGCTCTACATAACTTTCTGCGAGATACTTCACCAAATAAGTACACCCCTTCTGAATGTTTTGACGAAGAGAGCAATGGAGTAATAATTAATGGGCTACGTATGGAGACGAGAAGGAAACTACAAAAGAATCGAAAAGGAACGAAAGGGAAAGGTGGAAAGAACACAAGGGACAGATTCGTAGAGTATTTTAATGGGAATGGAAAAGTTCCATGGCAGGACAAATATGTGTAATATAGCTCTCTATAAGGCACTGGCTGTGTTACAACTTTTTACGTTTTAATATTATTGCTAGTATAACATAAAAATGTATTATGACCTTGATTTAATCCACTGGTAATGTTTAGTATTGCCATTAAACACATCTTTAATTTATCCTTATATACAATTATATGATTTCTTTTGAGAAAAACCACTGAGGATTGAGTTTTTCATTCTGTTAAGTAATTTAATATTATAGAATAATAAAGCTTTACTTACGAAAACTACAAATAGTTTGTTCTAAATTCTTCACACATTTTAATCCCAGCTCCATCAAACTACTTACTGTGTTGTTCAAGAACAGTTTTTTACGTTTAACTCAATTTTTCAGTATAAGTAATTAATAAGCAATTAATTAATTATAAGTAAACAATATAAAGTAGGCCTAATTGATTTACCTTACAGAATAAACAAGTGTTATAACTGTGGAAGAAAAACCACTGAGAATTGAGTTGGTTATTTATACCATATCTTTCCATGTATGATGTGAGTAAATGTTCTACAGTGATAAAGCTTCAGTTATAAATAATGAAAGTAATTTTTAATACATTTAACTGATTACAATTAAGACTTACCACATCTGCTGATAACGAAGATTTGGACATCATTGGTACTTCTTGATCCGTCAAGAATAACAACTGATCAAAGTACCATAGTTTGGGTACATAAACGTCATCTGCACTCATTCCACTAACCAAACTTCCTGTTTTACGCAGTTCTTTGCGAAATGCAGTTCTCAAACTGTTTATCTTCTTCGTCACTAGGGTTTTGTTGGCTAGAGGATCGATCTCTTTAACTTTTTGTATGAGCGTTTTATAAGCTGCCTCACGTTTCACTTTATTATGACAATCTTTAGAGGTTATCTTCCATAGGCATTCTTCCCCCCTAAACAACTCTATGAATTGAAGAAGGAAATCCTTACTCCAAGAACTCATTGCACTGTGTTGATAAAAAACAACTTTAACAAAACGTGGTGTCTCTTGAAAAAGGGATATCGATGTCACTGACTACGCACACGGCAAAAAATACGCGGGACAGTTGTTGCTAGACAGACGCCAATCACTGGTGCGCATGCGCAAACAACTGATTTGAGGAACTGAACTGACGCTCCCATACACACGATCAATTCGGCTTGACGTCAAGCCGATGTGTCAAGCAGAAATGATGAATTTACATCATGCCATCAGTTCAAATTTTTGGCTTGAGCTCACATCGATTGGACAAACCTTTGCCTACACACGGTCAATTTGGCTTGTCAGTTCGGCTTGTTCACATCGAATTGACAAGCCGAATTGAACGTGTGTAGCGGGCTTAATGAAATACAGTTTCCCCTCAGCTATAGTTTTAAAAAAATTATTAAAACAAAATATTTGATAACCAAATTTTTTAATTTTATTTTTCTAATTTGAAGGTACATAACATATTTATTAGAATTATTTCCTCATTAACATTTTATAGAGAACTTCAAACTGAACAAAAGAAAATAATTTCATTCACCATGCTTAAAAAATTTTCATTTTGTAAAAATATAACTAAAGTGCTGCATTTTGGTTACTTAGCAACATATAGACTAATTTTTGAAATCTGTAAAGCAGTTTTTCTTAAATAAAACTGGGGTTGTTGGTTGTTTATTTACCTCTGTATTATTCTTATTGTTACAAAATGTAAATATATATATATATATATATATAGCTCACTGTCTCATAAAGATGAGTTTTCGTCAAATGAAATTATCAGTACAACAACATTGTTTTGGTCTAACCTACTAGTGCTAGCAACTGATGTATCAGCATCACTTACGTTTTCTAATAACGTTAGCAAAAGTGATTTGTATTCTGCTGGAATAAGTGTATTGTCACTCATTGTAATAAACTCCTACGTACATAAAAAATAAATATTGTTCACAAACTAGATAAACATAATATACTACATTGGCATGAAATACGAACTCAGCTGCACTGACGACTACTCACGTAGTCAGTTGATTGCATCTAATTTTTACTGCAATCAGCTGCACAGTTATATGAAAAAAGTGCGAAACTGATGACGGCGGTTACTATCAATTCGTCTGGTATGAATTCAGCGGCTGATTGAAGAAAAATAGTGATGTAGTATAACAAATACGGCGCATATCTTTTGAAGCTAAAATTTAAAGAACTTTACTTAAATTTACTAAGTAAAAAGGCAACACAGACATTTTTCGCACTAGCACGGCGTGTCGCTCACAGCGACTCCCGGCACTATAAGAGATAAGCTAAACACGACGACAGAACTGAGGAGAGATACACCCTATAAACTCTAACTGCAAACAGACCAGTGTTTGCATCCTAGTGCAAAAAGTTAGATTTATTAGATATTTCCACATATTCTTGGCATGGTCTCCCCTCCCCCCAATATGTCAAATACCAAGTTTTATCATTTACACGGATTTAAAAAAATTAAAAATCCTTCATAATTATGAAAACTATTTTTATCATAAAGTACTTGCATTTATAAAAGAGAATTAAGTATAACATTAAATTACAAGTTAAAAACAAATTATATTTTCTATATTTAACTAATTTTTAAAAATAACCTTGCAAACTGTCAAAAAATGGATGCCAATAGAGGGATTTTAGTTCCCAGTAGATGGGTTTAAAAACAATGAACATAATGTATGATAAGTAATCTCACAAATAAATATTTTTTTCATGTGACATGCAGGTATTGATACATTTTATTTTTCAATAAACATTTGCTCCACTATTGTTTTTTTGTAATTTTAAGTGTACAAATCAAGTTTTCTTTGGTGCAATCGTACATTCAAGTTGCCCAATTATTTGGTTTCTCAATTAGCCAATATACCTGAAGCATGCATACATGATACCATTCTGTCAGGGGCGTAGTCAGAAGTTACAAAAGGGGGGTCCACATGAAAAATGAAACTCTAACACCAGAGGTTTTATGACTATGAAATAAGGAATAAAAGTACATAAGAAGTGTATGATTGTATTTCTAATCCATCAATATCCATCTTATAACAGTAAGTTCCCTTACATTCTACCAATTCAGCATTGCATGCATCATGATGTTTGAACAATATCACTAATAAAAGTACATAAGAAGTGTATGATTGTATTTCTAATCCATCAATATCCATCTTATAACAGTAAGTTCCCTTACATTCTACCAATTCAGCATTGCATGCATCATGATGTTTGAACAATATCACTAATAAAAGTACATAAGAAGTGTATGATTGTATTTCTAATCCATCAATATCCATCTTATAACAGTAAGTTCCCTTACATTCTACCAATTCAGCATTGCATGCATCATGATGTTTGAACAATATCACTAATAAAAGTACATAAGAAGTGTATGATTGTATTTCTAATCCATCAATATCCATCTTATAACAGTAAGTTCCCTTACATTCTACCGATTCAGCATTGCATGCATCATGATGTTTGAACAATATCACTAATAAAAGTACATAAGAAGTGTATGATTGTATTTCTAATCCATCAATATCCATCTTATAACAGTAAGTTCCCTTACATTCTACCGATTCAGCATTGCATGCATCATGATGTTTGAACAATATCACTAATAAAACAAATTGCTAATTATTCAGTTTTAACTGACAGAAAATAGTTTATCTTTTGTTTAATTTTCATTCCCACATTTTTAGGATATTAAAACATCTTATGTAGAGCTAAATTTGAAGGAAATTAATAAGGATATATACAATCTATACAAATCTATAATACAAATAAATATATCTTGAAGCTAATAATAAAAAATCATTAACATTGAAATAGCCTGGCTAATAATAATTAATGCGATGTCTACAGCACACAATAAACAAGTTAAAGAAATTACCATATTATTCTAATACTGCAAGATAAAAGTTTACTGTTGACGATGGAGAAATTGAAAATTAGTGAAATTTTAGCAAATATTGTGAAAGAGGCAAAGTCTGATTAAATTAGACTATGATACAAACAGCAAAATAGTTATTTTCTCGAAAAGTATTAAGTAGGCCTAGAAACAATTTTTTAAAGCTCAGCATCTGAAGGGGGTTCCAAACTCCTTGGACCCTCGCCCTGGCTACATCCCTGATTGTTGATGCAAACTCAATTTTTTTCCAACAATATTTATCTAAAATTGTTTTCAAACATAATGGTTAGATATGTGTTCAATAAAAAAGATGCATCAATAGAAGTTTTTACTACAAAGAGTCAAAGCTCTTCAAAACAATTATTAACTTCAGTATTGTAAATGAACTATAAAACTAGTCAGGGATTATTTTGTTTCACAAAATGAGTACCAAAATAGAATTTAAGACACATCGCCTATTCATTACATATTTTCTAATGTAAGGAAGGGAAAATATCCAACCTTGCAGAACTTTATTTGCAGGAGACAGAGTCTTCCAGAGACTTGCGGTTCACATTGTCATATCCTAGACGCAACCTGACAGTGAGTGGATACTATGATTGGGCTATCAAAGGACTTACCAGTCATTTTGCTTTGGAGCCTGGAAGTCAAAGTTCACCCATGGCAGTCTCAATGTCGACCAACACTCCACAAAGGCGGGCAGTACTACTACTCTCACATCCTGCTCTTGAAAAGGTTTTTGACAATAACTTTGTACTACTTTGATAATTAGTAAGCTTATAACCCAATTAGCCAGAGTATTAGGAAAAAACTATTGTATTTTGCTTCAATTGACAATGTCTCATAGAAGAATCCACCAAGATTGTAAGCTTCAATCTCGTAAAGCTATACTTGGAATGGATAAATGTCTACTTCCCCTCCCTTCACTCACTAGCCTTGATTTTTTACAATTTGTGCTTGGCTCAAGATTCTCTCAAACTTGTTTATAAAACTGTGAATCCCTCAGTTTAGTATTTAAGTTGTTTTTATATTAGTTATTGTACTTTAGTTAGTCCATGTTTTAATTGTTATAAAATGCTAGTTTTGTAATTCACAACCGATAGAGAGAGAGAAAGAGAGAGAGAGAGAGAGAGAGAGAGAGAGAGAGAGAGAGAGAGAGAGAGAGAGACATATATAGTTGAACCTTTAAATTCATGGTACAAAATGGAAATCAGGTGATCATATTCTGCAACGCCACTGGTTTAAAAATGCAGTCACTCTGCTCTCCTCACCATTGAAAGTGTGGAAGGAGTCAGTTGTCTTCATTCAGGCCCAATGGACACAATGTACTTATAACTAAACCCACCACACTGTGGTTTTGATGGCTCCACTCTAACCTTTTCAATTAATCGTTTGTCTTATTTCTTAATTTTTTACTAATTTTAAACTCAATATTTAATTTTCATTATTTTAACCTCTCGAATTTGTGCAACCATATCTTCTAGACCTTCCTTGTGCAGTACCTTATACGGTTTGTCCCGGCTTTCGCGTTTAAATGTCTTGGACATTCGTTTGACCGACCGCAGAAGTGGCTCTTTTCTAGTGCCTTTTGTGATTATTTCTGATTGATGTAGACTCTCACCCTCAAACACCAAACCATGTGGTCTCTATCGGAGCGGGCAGATTGGTGAGTTAATTTCCTATTTTAAACTCTTTTTATAAATTAACTTTTGTTTCTCCACCCTATCTTTTGCTAGTAAATAATAAATTACTAGCTGGCCTTACAGAAAATCAATTTATAAAAACCTTAATTTAAAAATCAATCAATTCATCAAATCAGTTAAATTTGCTTTAAAAATCTCCTGTAACTATCATAAACTCTGCTTTATAAATCCTTATTTATTATATAAAAATTAATTAACTGATAATATAGTTAATAGTAGTGTATACGTTGAAACACAATTTTTAATCAAAACAGTGTCATGTATTGTGTCGAAATTATAGTTTAATTATTTTTGTGGTTAATTCTACATAAAAATATAAAACTAAAAGTAAATTGAAATTACAAGCTAGTGATTGAAGTTTTTACTGACAGGTAAAAGAAAAGAAAGACAACCAATTAATTTATAACTAACATAAAGATATTTGAATTATACTTTATACTTTATACTATTGAAAAAATAAATGATGTTAAAGTTAATTTTAAATCATAGTATAAGACAATTGTGACAATGCCATGCATGTAAACTTCTTGTAACGGCAATAAAGATTTGAATTTGAATACTAACATTCTTTCAGCCAGATATGGTTTGATATGATACTATATAAACAGGCTTAAATGGTAAGTAAATCCAAAACTACTTTGTAGGCTAGCAAATCTGTCCCTTGAAAAAAGATTTTATTCTACTTTGTGTAAACATTCATAATACAATAACTGATTTGATAATAATTTCCGTATAATGTATTAATGGGTCATAAGTGAGACATTTGCCATCCTGTTGGGGAATCCTGCATCTCAACACATTACTATCGGGTGGCTTGCAGGTATGCCATTGCACCCTTGTGTCACCAGCAAATGACATGCCTGAGTTCCTCTAGTCAAAACATAATTGTTTACAATTGGCCCAGCTGTTTGGAATAGACTACTTATTGCACTATCTTTGACCCTTTGATTTGTTTGGTAACTTCTCCGTTCCAAGTTGACCAATCATGACATAACTCACTTCATTGCTTGGATCAATTCATAAACCAAACTACCTGCAAACAACCATGTGTTCAGTCTAACACAGAATATGATGAATATTGATGATGGTATCACAAATCCAAAGCAAATTTAGCCTTTCCTCAAACCACTTGCAAACTGTTGGCTCATAATGATGTGCAGGCTTAAACAAAATAGCTGGCTAGTTTTTATTAACCAGTTGCCACAGTTGTCTTGTGTGCTTTAAAGGAGTTTACAGATAGTGTATTTTGCTATCCCAATCTTCATACTTTACTGCGAGCGTTGGCTATCGGCTGATCTGGTGTCAGGCTTAGTTATTACTATGTTGGCATAATATAAATTGTACAGATTAATATGTAACATAAAGAATATTTATTTCTAATGTGGAGAAGGATATAACAATTTACAATGTTTTGGCTCCAAAGGCCAAATCTGATTTTAATTTTTTTCCTTCATGAGAAATAATTTGTTGGTTAGTTGGAGACAGTGGCATCTTCAACTATCAGTCATGGACTTACCATTTGAAAAGGAAAACATTTAAAAAATACTTTTAAAAATATTTAGACTTATTTAATATTTATGAGTGAATTGTGTAAACATTAAATAAAATTGTAAAGTTCGACTAGTTAACTGTTTGTTTTTGTTATAAATGTTTTAAAAAAACAATAGATTTATACAAAAATACTTATGTTTTTATTAATTTATTTAAAATGATTTTAGAATGTGACATTAACAATACAAGTAAAGCAGAGTGAACAAATAGTGATCAGAATTGATGCAGAACTGGAATATGCAATAATGCCAAGCAGGAAACTGTCAATGTCTGGAATGTTGTTAAATAGAGCAAAGAACAATGTGAAGAACTATCTTTTGTTAATAACAGCCAAACATCCAATTACCAGGTAATAAATATCACAATGATTTTGGAGCTTAAGCTTAAGAGGTCGGTGTCATAACTAGAATCTATATTTTCCGGTGACAACTGTGTCAAAGTGATATCTACATTATTTACAAGATAATCAGACATTTTGCCCATGCTGTGATGTTGCATCCTCAGTGGTATCGCTGAGACTGAAACCGACAAATGACCGTCCAGCTATTATAATAGGATGCTGGAGAGGGGCAGGGGAATGGCCCACGTGACCTACGGTCATTGGCCAAAGAAAATCAATATGGCTGACTCTTCCATTTATTTATATTTACTTAAATTGGGTTCCCATGTCTTTGGAAGCTGTATACTTCCATCGTTATTAAAATTATTTTGTCTTTTATGTATTTCTATAGCTTTCTGTATGATTCTGGAGTAGTAGTGCGGGATGTTAGCAAAGACTTTAGTTTGGTCAAATAAAATTCTATGATTAGTTTTTGTGCTATGTTCCGCAATGGCAGACTTTTCCGTATCTTCATTCTTAGTATGCCTTATATGTTCTTTAATTTCCTTGTGGAAATTGACCTCTTGGTTTCTTCTCTGTAGACTGACCCACAACTACAAGGTATTTCATATACTCTAGATATAGCTAATGGAAATTTATCTTTGACTGGTCTCAGAAAGTTCTTCTATTTGTTCGGTGGCTTCTAAATGGTTTTTATATTTTCTTTATGTATAATTTTAATTATTTATAAATTTAATACTAAAATTATAATTTTTTTTTTAATTCTGCTAATATTTTCCGTTGTTCCCTTTATGTAGATGATGTTTCTCTTAAGGAAACTGACTGTACCAAATTCCTGGGAATATACCTGGATAAGGGATTGACCTGGAATTATCACATAGATAATGTTTGCTCTAGGGTTGCAAAAGGTAGCTTTGCTTTGCATAATCTCTCGAACTACTACTCTTTAGAAGTTCTACTAATGGCCTATTATGGCCTTGTGTTCCCCCATCTCTCGTACGGCATAATATTATGGGGCAGTAGTGCAAACACCCTTTTTGAAAGAATTTTTAAACTCCAGAAAAAAGCTGTGAGAGCCATTTTGAAATTAAAATGCAGAGAGTCGTGCAGAACAGCGTACAGGGAGTTGGAATTGCTGACTCTTTCTTGTCTTTACATCCTTGTGATGGCGGTGTTCTGCCGCTACAAATGTAGTTTTACTAGCGGCAGTGATGTCCATGGATATGAGACAAGGGTGAGGCCACCTACCGCATCGAACAACACAAGCCGGTGGCGTTTGAAAGCCTTCCCTCGCAGATGGGAGTCAGATTGGTCAATGTTCTCTCTGAACGAATTAAATCTCAAACTTCCCAAAAATTATTTAAATATCGGCTGAAAAGTCACCTTGTGTCTAATTCTTTTTATACGGTTGATGAGTTCATGGACCACCATCATGGGAATTTATAGAATGCCCAGTCACTCCAGCACTTCGGTGACAAATTCATGCTTTGTCTAAATTAAGAATTAAAATCTCTTAATACATTTTTAGCCCTGCTAAATATTTTAACCAACTTAATAAGCCATAAGCTAACTATTAATAAGCTTAATAGCCTTCATTAGCTTTAACTTAGTTTGACGCTATTTATTGTACCTTTGTACATTTACAAATAAAAAATTTTGAATTGAATTGATGTAAGGTAGAAATGGTACACAATTTTTCCATTCCTATATGACACTATCACTTCACCATCCAATTTAAAGTTCAATCGCACTCCCTGGATACCCCAACCTAATTGATTTAAGTATTCACAAGAGTATTTTATTTTATTTCATTTGTTAATAATCAATCAACTCCAACAACTGTTAATCCTGTAAATAATGATAGTGATATTGGAAATGATTTTTTGAGTTCCAGCATTTTTTCATGTACTGACCACGCTTTTTTAATGCATATAAATATTCAAGGAGGTGTGTATTCAAAAATGTATGACCTTCAATTGATCTTACAAGAAACTAACATTGAAGTGATATGTATAAATGAACATTGGCTACACTCTAATGAAATGTGTATTTTGAATACAATTGAAAATTATGTTAGCTGCTAATTACTGTAGAGCGGAAGGTTTAAGAGAAGGGGGTCTTGTATTTTACTTAAAGATAATTTAGAGTTTAAGGACAGGAAAGATTTATGTTGTTTCAATATAGTTAATATATTTGAAGCTTCTTGTTTGGAGTTGCCTTCTTTCAATTGTATTATTATTTCAATGAATAGAATTCCTATGGACTCTAACTTTGCAGAATTTATGAAGAGATTAGAGTCACTTTTTGAAATCTTAAAAAAATAAAAGAAATAAGAAAAGAATTTTCATAGCTACTGATTTTAACATTGATATTTTAATTAATACTGCAAGTTCTAGAAAGGAGTCGCTAAGAAATGAATTTTTAGGTTTACTTGATGTTTATGGTTTTTCAGCATGTTTCTCTGAAGCTACTAGAGTAACAAAAAATACTAAAACATGCATTGATAACATTCTAACTAATAAATACACTATAGAAGATGACCCAATATTATTAAACATTGATATGGGAATATCGGACCATAGGGAAATTTTTATAAGCTTATGTAAAGTGAAAGGTAAAACTTCTACCAAGATAACTGAAAAAAATTCTTCCAAAACTAGAATATTTTCTCACGAGAATATATTTAAATTTCAAAATGAATTAGGGAAAATTGGGTGGAATATTTCTACTTCTTTAGGATCGCAAGACAATTTTAACAAGTTTTTTCAGCAATTCAATATTGCTTTTGATGCGTGCTTTCCTCTAAAACTTTATAACAAAATGAAAATTAAATCTACAAAAAGTTGAATAACACAAGGAATAAAAATGTCTAGTTCTAGAAAGAGGCAGCTTCATAGATTAGCAAAACTTTCTGATGATCAAGATATAAAAAAGCATTACAAACAATATACAGTAATGCAATATTTAAATCTGTTTGCAAAGAAGCCAAAAAAATTGCTAACTGCAACTTTATTAAAAAATCTGAAAATAAAAGTAAGGCTGTGTGGTCAGTTGTGAAAAGAGAACTTGGAGTTAGTACTAAAAAACATCAATTTGAGCAATTAAATTTGGAAAACAAATTTTTTGTAGATGGCCAGAAAATAGCAAATCTGTTTAATTATGTGTTCTTGAATACTGTGAAAAGTATAAATATACAGTCTAATAAAACTGATGCTATTCGATTCATTAATAAAGGTGATAGGCAAGATAAAATATTTTCCTTTAAATATGTTACAGAAAGACAAGTTTTAAAAACAATTAAATCATTAAAAAACAAACAATCCGTGGGTTGGGATGGTATTCCAGTCAACTTAATGAGAACTGTATCCAATTATATTTGTAAGCCATTTTGCTACATAATTAATCAATGTTCTGATGAAGGCTCATTTCCTTCACAGCTTAAGTTTGCTGAAGTAAAACCTCTATTCAATAAAGTGAACAAGGAGGATCTAGGTAACTATCGCCCAGTCTCAGTTCTAAATTCATTTTCTAAAATATTTGAGAATGTTGCATACAGTCAAATTGTAAATTTCTTTGAATCAAATTATATTTTTTCCAATGCTCAGTATGGATTTAGATCAGCTCAAAATACAAATACTGCAATATCTGATCTTGTCAGACAAATTGCCTCGGGCTTGGACCAGTCACAGAGTACTGCTGCAGGTAAGGTTAGGTGGTAGAGAGGACTGTCCAGTCCTAACCTCGCCTTAAAAATAAAGTCGTTTTTCATTTCATTTTATTTCAGTGTTCTGTGATCTGTCCAAGGCATTCGATTGTGTATCACATGACATTTTAATACAAAAACTTAAAGTCTATAATTTTTCCCATAAAGCTCTGCAATGGGTGGAGTCCTACCTTAACGGCAGATAACAAAGAACAGTTGTTTTTAAGAGAAATGCAAAATTTTTATCCTCTTGGGAAAATATTATGTGTGGTGTGCCTCAGGGCTCCATTTGGGCCCTTTATTGTTCCTAATTGTTATTAATGATCTACCAAAAAGTATTGATTATCCAGTAATTTTATATGCAGATGATACCACATCTCTTGTAAAAGCTGGGACAAATCATTTACTAACTCAATCAATAATAAATAATCTTCGCCAGCTATTCTATTGGTTTGAAGCAAATGAATTGTGTCTGAACAGCTCTAAAACTCAAATACTTAGATTTAATACATACCAAAACAAAGAAACTTTTGTCGATAAAATAATTTTTAACAATATCGAAATTAAAGTAACATCAACTTGCACCTTTTTAGGAGTAGTTTTAGACAATAATTTATCATGGAGACCATACATTAATAATTTATATAAACTTTGAACACATGTTGTTTTCAAATGATGATTTTAAGGGATAGTGTTGACATGCAAACAAGATTAATGGTTTATTACTCATTGTTTTATTCACTAATTAATCATGGCATTGGATTTTGGGGCTGTTCAACTGACTCGGGGAAAATATTTACTGTACAAAAAAAGTTCTTAAGAATTTTAACTTTTCCAAAGAAATTTGATACCTGTGTTGAAATTTTTAAAGAATATAGGGTTTTAACTAGACATCACGTTATATTTATAAATGTCTAGTCTACATCAAATTAAATTACAATACATTTTTTAACGAACTGCATCAGCATAATTACAATACAAGAAATAAACAAAACTTGTTGTTCCCAAAACATAGATTAGTGATAACTGAACATAGCCTTCATTACATGGGAATCAAGTTTTTTTAACAAGATTCCACAAGAAATACAACATATCAATAGTTTTGAACAGTTTAAAACTAAATTAAAGCTTTTTTTTGTTAGATGAAACATATTATAAGATAGATGACCTCCCCCGCACAAAAACACAAAATTCAAAACCAGATTCTTTTTAAAATCAAACCTGAAAAAGAACCGCAAGACACTAACTGCATAAGTATACTCCGTCAGAACATACGTGGCCTTAGAAAGAAAATAGATAGACTTAGTCGTCTGCTAAGTGAGACTGACCCTACCATTGTCGTCCTAACAGAACATGGCCTCTCCAAACAAGAACTAGAAACCACACAACTAGAAGGGTATTCTCTAATAACTGATTACTCCAGAGAGAATCACAAACTAGGGGGAGTTGTGATCTATTCTAAAGATACACTTGTGCCTCAAATAGACCATTTAGACATTTCTGACTTCTGTAAAGAACTCACCTGTGAGGCAGCCTTAATAAGAATAAAGTACAAAAGAAAAACCTTGTACATTCTTGGAGTGTATAGATCACCAAGTGAAAACCTGATGTCTAGCATAAACATCTTATCAGACATCCTGGACTTCATCCAAGCATACAAAAATCATGTACTACCAGTAGGAGACATAAACATTGACAGGCTAAAGAACCATCCCAACAATATCCTTCTAGAAGAAGAACTAATTTCTCACAACATCAGATGACTAAAACTACCAGCAACTCATATTACCTTCGAAACAGCCTCTTCCATCGACTGCATCTGCACAAATGTGGCTGAGAATGACACAAATGCCATCATTATCCAGTCCGGACTATCTGACCATACAGCACAAATCTGCTTAATATCAGACAAAAGAAGGCCAGATCTAACTTGTCGAAGAATAAAAAAAAGACAAATGGGCACTAGAAATCTCAACCACCTAAAAGTTGAATTGAAGCACAGCAACTGGCAACCAGTACACTCTGCACCTGACTCAGAAACGGCCTACAACAGTTTTCAAACTATAATTAACGCAGCTCTGAACACTACATGCTCAATGAAAGATTTCAAAATAGGAAAAAATAAGGGACCTACCTTGAGTTACGATCCTGAAGCACGAGCACTCAACAGATTTGAGATAACTGGCATCAATGAAGACAAAGCAAGAATGATAGCTCAAAAAAAGTTGTATGACAATAAACTAACACTACTGCGTCGAAACCTCAATGCCAACTACATCATTGAGGCTGATAATAAAATAAAGGCGGTATGGAACGTCATAAACAAAGAGCGCAAACCCAAATCATGTCCTGGAGGAAGTCAATACAAAATTGAAATCAACAACAGTACTACTGACGACCCACAAGAAATAGTCGAAACTTTTAACACTTTCTTCGCACAGACAGCTGAAAAGACCTTAAGCAAAAATGGAACACTTCAAAACCACCAACTAAACCCAGTAGATGAACTGATCTGTCCTCACTCCGTGACATTAAGCCCTACAACTCCCAAAGAAATTGTAGACACAATTAAGCCCTTCAAAACCAAAACATCAAGTGGCGTGGATGAGTACAGCTCAAAAATGGTCAAACACTGTGCAGAAGAACTGGCAATTCCCTTAGTATCTATAATTAACAAATCCTTCTCTGAAGGACATTTCCCATCAGCACTTAAAATCCCTAAAGTCTACCCAAAATACAAAAAAGGATCAACCTCAAACCTTGAAAACTACAGACCAATAACACTAATCTCACCATTCTCCAAACTAATCGAGAAAATTGCACTACATAGAGTGCTAAACTTCCTTAAACAGAACAACCTAATCACTCCCAACCAACATGGATTCCTGAAAGGGAGATCGACCAATACAGCAATAATCAGCCTTGTAGAAAACATAATAAAACAAATTGACAATGAACAGTACATTGTAGGCCTCTTCCTGGATTATAGTAAAGCTTTTGACTGCCTGGGGCACAAACTAATTGCAAAAAAGCTGCAACAACTGGGAGTCAGAGAACTAGCAAACAACTGGTTTGTAAGCTACCTCGAAGGACGAAAACAAGTAGCAGAGATACAACACACAGTAGACAATAGCACCACCACATTCCGATCTAACCCTCAACCCATTATTCAAGGTGTCCCTCAGGGGTCCGTCCTCGGCCCAATTCTCTTTATCCTTTTAACAAATGACTTCCCCGACTACATCCAAAACCTATTCATCACTTGTATCATGTATGCTGATGACACTACTCTCCTCTTAAATAACAATGCAGCAGACACCATTTATGCAATTGCAATTGCAGCCTTAGCTATGGCCCTGAACTACTGCAAAACCAATGACCTGGTCATGAACCCAATTAAAACTACCAAAATTAATTTCAGCACAAAACATGACCCTATCCCTGACATCCCAAACATCTTGGACCAAATAAGTACAAAATTTCTTGGAATAACTCTTCACAAAAACCTAAATTGGACTGAACATATCAAGAATGTCTGCAAAAAGATGAGCACTGGACTCTATGTGGTGAGGCGATTAAAATGGACAAGTAACCTAGAGGCTGCTAAGATTGCATACTATGCACTAATTGACTCCCACATGAGATACAGAATTACGGCATGGGGCGGATCATCAGCTGGCAACTTCAAAAGGGTACTTACTACCCAAAAAAAGGCAATAAGAGCTCTAGCTGACCTAAACAAAGAAGAGAGCTGCAGGCAAGCATTCAAAACACTCGGAGTCCTGACAGTCACCAGCCTCTATATCCTTCAAGTAATTCTTCATGTTAACAGTCTTAATCTTGAAACAAACCAGGACGTCCATGACTACAACACAAGACATGCAACAAGATATATTCTCCCCCGACACCGGACAGCCCTCTATGAAAAAATTCCTTCATACATCGAACGCAAACTGAAGAATCTTCTGCCAAACAATCTCCAAGCTTTGTCTGGAAAAATCCTCAAGCAAGAACTTCAAAAGTACCTACAGGACAACCTACAGAACACTTTGGACGAGTTCCTGGGACTACTACAATGAAACAATGCAGTTTTTGACATAAATCCAATTCTTGATGTTTTCGGATTTGTAATGTACAAATAAATAAATAAGTAAATGACAATTTAAATGATAACGTTTAGCTAGTACCATTGATTTTTCACACGCGTGTGTGATAAAGTCAAAGCTAGTACATTGTCCCCTTTATACAATGAATATGTCTAAACTTAAATAATAATAAAACAAATTTGTATTATTCACCCTATTATTACTTGGCCACTAAATCTGAAATTTTTGTATTTTATATTTTGGTAGAAAATCATTATTATTTAATGTAAAAAAACTACCTTTAAAGCTCAAAGCTGTATTGTTATATATTTTAAGATATTTTCTAGACTATGATAATATTATATATCATTAGGACTATATTAGGATTAATTTTTGACAATGTTACCTGTCTTTTGTAGTCTTAAAACTTTTTACAAAGATGTACAGTATGAGACAATAAAGATATATTTTATTCTATTATATATGCCTTTTTTGAGGTAGCCATATTGTGCCTCGTATCTACTTTATTTTCTTGTTGTTTCCTCTTTAGCTGTTTTCCAATTATTTATTTCTCTAACTGAACATCCATTCTGTTTTAGTGTTGAATGTAATATTTGCCTTTCTTTCTTCCAATTATTTGAGTCCGAAATATGAGTGATTCGATTAACTAAAGTGTTTAAAACTGCATTCTTCTATGCTGGGTGGTGATGGGAAGAAGCATTTAGATATTTATTGGTATATGTAGGTTTCCTGTATACCGAGTGGACTATTTGTCCATCTCTTCTTCTCACAGTTAAAACATAAAGGAAAGGCAGACTTCCATTATTCTCAATTTCCATTGTTATCTTCATATTAGGGTGAATAAATAAAAGCATGGGCGAAACATCTGCTTATCTTGTAAATAATGTAGATAGCACATTGATGCGGTTGTTACAGAAAAATATAGATTCTAGTTAGCACAATGATTGTTTAACTTCAGAATATGTTACTTGGTTCTGATCACTTTCTAAATTCAATGGTTATAGTTAAATAAATTAGGAAACTAATATTTATCAGTTTCAAACTTGTGCCCAACATAACCACTTTCATTCTGTTTTAAATAATGCATTAAATGCAATAGTGATTTC
This sequence comes from Stictocephala bisonia, assembly GCA_035578905.1. NCBI lineage: Eukaryota > Metazoa > Arthropoda > Insecta > Hemiptera > Membracidae > Stictocephala > Stictocephala bisonia. The sequence goes on along the minus strand of JAQJVL010001215.1, from coordinate 143,453 downwards.
AGCACATCACTATCATATGGCCTTCTCACCCACTCAACATGTTGAAAACTACTAAATTTCCAGCCATTTTAAATATAAGCACTTTTGCTTATTAACTGCTATTTTACTAATCCTGTATCAAGACTTGATTAATAGAGACCCTACATAACAGACATAATTACTGATGCCAAGGGAGGTAGCTACAACGATTGGCTACATCTAACTGACAAAAATAAGAGGCAAAGCATCTCAAAGGAATAAAGATGGGAAGTAAGAAGGTGGATAAGGACCACTGTGGTTTGTTGGCCAGTAAGCAACATGCATGTTGTATTAAGCGCATGAAGAGGTTCCAGCAGCAGAGGGGAATCGTTCCTCCGCTGAGCTGCCTACTTCACGGCCGTGACTAACTTCCACCTTTAAAATTTCAACTTTCACTTCAGTGTTTAGTTGAGAAAAAAAATTATAATGAACTGTGTAAGTTTGTTTTATTGCTATTTATTGTTTACATTATTATTCATTGTGTTATTGATGTTATTAATTGTTATTTGAATACTACATAATGATGTAATTTAATTGCTCTAAGCTTGATTCGTTGATGCTAATCAAACCAACCAATGGTCAGGATGACGTAATGGGCTGGGCTTGCTATTGCGCTACCAGCATGCAGCCTTCCGTCATCCTGGTTACCACGACAACTTTTTAATGGAATTACACAGTGGGACAAGACTAGTACCCATCTCACTCGCACCAGTATGTTGTTTTCTAAGCAGCCTGCCTATCTATTGAGCAGATGTCATATTTTAAACCCATGCTGCTAATTACAACTGTGTACCCATCTGTACAAACTATGATTTTCATCAACTTTATTATAAGCTAATTTAACTATTCTGTGATATCGTTCAGTTGTTATAGTTTTACTATCAAGACTTGATTGATGAATGAAGAGGACTGACTGATGGGTTTGTATGTATGAAGTGTTAATTACTTGATTGATGAATGAAGAGGACTGACGGATGGGTTTGTATGTATGAAGTGTTAATTACTTGATTGATGAATGAAGAGGACTGACTGATGGGTTTGTATGTATGAAGTGTTAATTACTTGATTGATGAATGAAGAGGACTGACTGATGGGTTTGTATGTATGAAGTGTTAATTACTTGATTGATGAATGAAGAGGACTGACTGATGGGTTTGTATGTATGAAGTGTTAATTACTTGATTGATGAATGAAGAGGACTGACTGATGGGTTTGTATGTATGAAGTGTTAATTACTTGATTGATGAATGAAGAGGACTGACTGATGGGTTTGTATGTATGAAGTGTTAATTACTTGATTGATGAATGAAGAGGACTGACTGATGGGTTTGTATGAATGAAGTGTTAATTACTTGATTGATGATTGAAGAGAACTGACTGATGGGTTTGTATGTATGAAGTGTTAATTACTTGATTGATGAATGAAGAGGACTGACTGATGGGTTTGTATGTATGAAGTGTTAATTACTTGATTGATGAATGAAAAGGACTGACTGATGGGTTTGTATGTATGAAGTGTTAATTACTTGATTGATGAATGAAGAGGACTGACTGATGGGTTTGTATGTATGAAGTGTTAATTACTTGATTGATGAATGAAGAGGACTGACTGATGGGTTTGTATGTATGAAGTGTTAATTACTTGATTGATGAATGAAGAGGACTGACTGATGGGTTTGTATGTATGAAGTGTTAATTACTTGATTGATGAATGAAGAGGACTGACTGATGGGTTTGTATGTATGAAGTGTTAATTACTTGATTGATGATTGAAGAGGACTGACTGATGGGTTTGTATGTATGAAGTGTTAATTACTTGATTGATGAATGAAGAGAACTGACTGATGGGTTTGTATGTATGAAGTGTTAATTACTTGATTGATGAATGAAGAGGACTGACTGATGGGTTTGTATGTATGAAGTGTTAATTACTTGATTGATGAATGAAGAGGACTGACTGATGGGTTTGTATGTATGAAGTGTTAATTACTTGATTGATGAATGAAGAGGACTGACTGATGGGTTTGTATGTATGAAGTGTTAATTACTTGATTGATGAATGAAGAGGACTGACTGATGGGTTTGTATGTATGAAGTGTTAATTACTTGATTGATGAATGAAGAGGACTGACTGATGGGTTTGTATGTATGAAGTGTTAATTACTTGATTGATGAATGAAGAGGACAGACTGATGGGTTTGTATGTATGAAGTGTTAATTACTTGATTGATGAATGAAGAGGACTGACTGATGTGTTTGTATGTATGAAGTGTTAATTACTTGATTGATGAATGAAGAGAACTGACTGATGGGTTTGTATGTATGAAGTGTTAATTACTTGATTAATGAATGAAGAGTACTGACTGATGGGTTTGTAGGAATCAATTGTTAATACGGCCTGTACAAAGGAAATCAGGTAAAATCATTAGTATTTAGTTTTAGTTTTATACCTTTTACATAATTTTATAAGCTATTTTTATTTTCCAGTAATAGTTTTGGAATAATAAATGGAATATA